>OY740796.1:54455027-54939394 GCA_963514005.1 Raja brachyura | reverse complement strand
TTCACATTAGGGTAAGGGAATTTAAACATTCACCCAGGAAAGCAGATGAAACTGTGTTTCTGTGTTTTACTTAAAATATGGAATCCCCATAATGTAGCACTCACTCAATATTGCACTTAGAGACTAGTTAAATATAAAGGTTGTACTTTTTTTCAGTTTGGATTTGTAATACAGGAGTGGAATGTTCGCACCACTTCTTCAGGAAAATCAATTCATTTAATTTGTAAGCACTTGTGCAAACCCTGCTGTTGCTGAATTGCTTTTTGATGACCTGCTCATGGCCCAAATAATATTTTATTTTGAAAATGACTTTTAATGATTACAAACCTGGGAAAGATGGAATTCAAACAGGAAATGCTGTGAACACTGCAGGTTGTGCAACATTTTGTCAAGAAAGAAAGTTTCAGGTCAATAGCTCTTCAACAGAACTGGATTAGTGAGAAAACAAGTGTAATTTAAGTTGCAGAGATGGGAGGGGTGGAGAGAAGTATAGCAACATCTGACCTAAGTTGGTCTGGAGTTACAACATGCTGTTGAATGTGTTCACTTTGCAAATGCAAAGTTGGCTTTTGTAACAACAGTGGCTTTTTAAAAATCACATCAAATGTCTCCAGTTTGACTATCAAGTGATGTTAACTGACTCACGTTTACTGCAGCTGGTGTTTCCTCAGCCTAGCTGCTGAGGGTGGTGAGGAAAGGGGTTTATAAGAGACAGTTTCTATTGACAATATTGAACTCTTTCTTGCCCCCCACCTCAACTGAAAATGATTAAGATTGATTAATTAAAACTTAAAAATACGGCTGGAGTTCTTTGAAGAATTTAATAGCCGAAAGACAGACGGGAGGCTGTAGATGTAGTTTACCTACATTTTCAAAAGGCCTTCGACAAGGTGCCGCATGTCAGGCTGCTAGGGATGATGAGAACCCATGGTATTGAAGGGAAGACTAGCATGGATAGCGAGTTGGCTGGATGGCAGAAGGTAAACAGTTGCAATAAAAGGTGCCTTTTCAGATTGGCTGCCAGTGAAAAGTGAAGGTGTGCACAGACTGTAACCACATTTAAGTCAGGCCTAAAGACACTGTTGTTTGATGTAGCTTTTTCATGACCCAACATGCGGGTCATTTTAATCTTCTAGTTTTAACCTTTTTATGTGCTTTTAAAATCGCCTTAATGTTTTAGTGATTTTGGTTTACTATTCATGCAATTGGCTTATTGGCTATTCTGTTGTCCTGTGTTGTATTGTGGTTCTGCAATGTTTTTAAACTATGTTATTCTCTTGTTTCTTTTGTAAAGCACTATGAATTGCAGCTTGTATGAATGGTGCTATATAAATAAACGTGCCTTGCCTTGCCTTGCCTTGCCTTCCGCATGGGTCGGTGCTGGGGCTGCTTCTCTTCATGTTTTATATTAATGATTTGGACAAAGGGATTGAAGGCTTTGTGGGTAAGTTTGCAGATGGTGAAGGGCTAAGATAGGTGAAGGGGCAGGCAGTGTAGAGGAGCAAGGACTGCAGCAGGACTTGGACAGGTTAGGAGAGTGGGCAGAAAAGTTGCAGTTGAAATTTAGTATAGCAAAGTGTGGAGTCATGCATTTTGGTAATAAGAATAAAGGCGTAGTTTATTTTCTAAATGGAGGGAGAATCCAGAAATTGGAGGAGCAAAGTGATTTGGGCATGGTCTCCCAAAAAGCTAATTTGCAAGTCGAATCGGTAGTAAGGAATTGATATTGAGGGTGCCCAATGAAGGCAGCCTCTGCTTACAGTCTGTCTGTTTTCCATTTTTTTTTAATTTTAAGGTCTGTTTAAAAAGTATGTGTTGGAGTTTTCTAGTATTTTTATGTGGGGGGAGGTGGGTAGGGTAAAAGCCCTGTCCCACGGTATGAGTTCATTCCAAGAGTCCCCAGTTTGCCCTGATTCAAACTCGGAGATTTACGGTAATGGCCACTCGTCGGTACTCGGGGCTCTTTTGGACATTTTTCAACATGTTGAAAAGTCTTTCTGTGCTTACCTGCCGTTAGCGAGTCTTCCCGAGTACCTGCCGTTAGCGGTACGAGCCGCTAAGAGACGTCCCCGAGCTCCGACGTACCCGCTACGTTCATTCTCCGTGCTTACCATGAGTTTGAATTTTTTTTAACTCGGGAGAGCTTTTGGCATGAACTCGTACTGTGGGACACGGCTTTAAGGGGGAAACTGTTTCCCAGTCACTTCCTGGTGAGGATGCGACTATTCTCCAAGTCGCGTCCTCCCCCACCCCACACCCCCTACCTCCTCGCGGCCTACCAACTGGATTGGTGCGGCCTTTCCTGCCGGAGACCGACCAGAGTTTCAGCAGTGGCGCAGCACTGAATTCACCGCGGAGCGAGCGATGCCTTATCTGGGTCACCGTTTGAAGCTCCGGAGTGTTGGGCCTCCTGCTTCAACTGTGGGTTGCGGAGCTCCCAGCCGCGGGCAAGCTGACTTCAACATCGCGGAGTCCTGGGATCCCTTTGCCGAGGGCCGCCAGCGTGAATCTCCGCCCAGCTCGGCCTGTGGACTTTGGGAGCCACAGTCACAGTAAGAAGCGGCCGATTTGGAAGTCCAAGCCGCTGAGGGTGTTCTTCCATTCCGACGTCGGAGTTCCATCATCCCGGCGAGAGGGCCTGAACATCGGGCCACTGTTGCAGCGACTACTGGGGGCTCGGGTGAACATCAAAGAACATCAAAGAGGGGGATTGAACTTTGGTGCGTTCCCTCACAGTGGGAACCAAAGATTATAGAGGAGCAAGATGCGCTACTCAGTGGAAATCCAATGGACTGGTGTGTAGTACGTAACGGAACGTCACGGCCGCCATTTTGGCGGACTGCCTCCCCATGTGTAATCCGCTCCAAAGCTACAGAGCAGTTGTAAGCAAAGATTATAGAGGAGCAAGATGCATTAGAAAGTTATTAGATTTATTTGTAATAGATCTTTACTTACCTCTCAATCCCTCTCTATCCCTCTCTCTCCCCCTCTCGATCTTTCTCTCCCTCTCGATCCCTCTTTCTCTCGATCTTTCTCTCCCTCTCTTTCGATCTCCCTCTCTTCTCTATCTCCCCTCGATCCCTCTCTCCCCTATCTTCTCTCGATCTCCATCCCTCCCCTCCCCTCTCCCCCTCCTTCCCTCTCTCTCTCTCTCCCCCTCCATTTTCCCCCTGTTCCCCCATTTCCCTCGCATCTTTCCACCCCAGCCCCTCCTTTGCGTAGTTTACCTTGCATTGCATTGTACAGCTTCCCTTGTATTGCTTTAATACACACTGTGCACAAAATTACAGGCACACACAAACACACATTCATGTAAATATATGGTGGGACAGAAGCAAATCTTTGGATAGAAGAGCTTATTAAAATCTTCCTACAAAGACCATTATGTAATTTATTTCTATCCTCTTTTGGGCCGAAGGCATGGCAGGGCTGCCAACTCTCACACAGATGGAAGGGAGGGAGAGAGGGAAATCGAGAAGAGAGGGGAGAGAGATAGATCGAGAGGGGAGAGAAAGAGTTTGAGAGGGGAGAGAAAGAGTTCGAGAGGGGAGAGAAAGAGTTTGAGAGGGGAGAGAAAGAGATCGAGAGGGGAGAAAGAGATCGAGAGGGGAGAGAGATCAATCGAGAGGGGAGAGAGAGCAATCGAGAGGGGAGAGAAAGAGTTCGAGAGGGGAGAGAAAGAGATCGACGGGAGAGAAGGAGATTGACAGGGGAGAGGGTGATCGAGAGATGAGAGGGTGATCGAGAGATGAGAGGGTGATCGAGAGAAGAGAGGGGATAGAGAGGGATCGAGAGGTAAGTAAAGATCTATTACAAATAAATCTAATAACTTTCTAATGCATCTTGCTCCTCTATAATCTTTGCTTGCAACTGGTCTGTAGCTTTGGAGCGGATTACACAGCGGCAGATCGAGAGACAAAGATCATAGAGAAGCCCAGTTTCCCAGTAGACGCCATAGTCGACGCCATCTCTGGTCCGCTAATATGGCGCCGACAATCACACACGTGATACTACGCCTTTTCCACTGAGTGGCACATCTTGCTCCTCTATAATCTTTGGTGGGAACTTTGATTCCGCTGTGTGGGGATGTTTATGTTAAAGACTATCATGTTCTGTGTTCATTTATTATTCGTATGACTGTATGGTGACCCCAAATTTCACTGTACCAATTGGAGCATGTGCAGGGCTCTCGCTTAACTTTTTTTCCCTGTTGCCAGCCAGGCAACCTTGACAGCTTTTTAGGTTGCCAAATGACAGTTTAGGTGGTCATTTAAGATGGTTTGCATGACGCGTGTGATAATATGCTTGGATGAAGTGCGTAGTTACCAGTCAGAATTATGCTCATTGAAGCATTCACATATTATGTTCGAGAAGGAACTGCAGATGCTGGAAAATCGAAGGTAGATAAAAGTGCTGGAGAAACTCATCGGGTGCAGCAGCATCTATGGAGCGAAGGAAATAGGCAACATTTCAGGCCAAAACCCATCATTTGCTGAATAATCCAGCCACATTTTTGTTTGGAAGTGGAAAGAACTAATAGAAATTGCATTAATTGCAATGTGTAAAAAGAGGTGAGATATTGTATTATAATTTTGCGGCATGTCATTGCGGTATATATCATGTCTTGATTGGTGAATATGTTTAGTTTGTGAGTTATTTGAAGCAGAAATAATATGTGAATGTAGACAAAAGTGTTGGAGAAACTCAGTGGACGCGGCAGCATCTATGGAGTAAAGGAAATAGGCAACGGTTCGGGCCGAAACCCTTCTTCAGACGTCTAGTTGTGAATGTTGCTCATTAAATAACTACAGAACTGATACTCCATATTAAGAGCATTGATTTGGCGTTAAAATGAATTCTGTAATAACATGTCAATGGTAGCAGTGACAATCGAATACTGTGGTTTTAATGTTTCACGTGTTCACAATTTAATTAATTCATCTTTATGGATTAAATCAAATAATAACATTGGAAATTAAAACACATTTGATTGCATTCCGTTATCAAACATAGTCAGTTTTCGCTCTGAAGACATTTCCAGCACAGTAGGGTCGAGGGGGGTGAATTAGTGCTGGATGGATAGATTGGGGGGGGGGGGGGGGGGGGGCTGAGAAAGCAATCGGTGCGGGATGGATGGATTGAGGCAGGGGAATTAGTGCGTGTTGGTTGGAGTAGGTAAAATTGTGAGGGGAGAGCACGGGGGATGTCAGTGGGGGTTGAATGGGGGGGATCAGTATGGGATGGATGAGGGGGATCTGTGCAGGATGGATGGGGGGGTTCAGTGCTGGATGAATGGGGGAGATCAGTACAGGATGGATGGGGGGGTCAGTGCAGGATGAATGGGGGAGTCAGTACAGTGTGGATCGGGGCGTCTTCTTTAATTTGTTTTCCAGCATAATCTGACCTGTACCTGCCTTAGTTATTTCTCCTTGTCTTGTCTTCCTCCCTTGTCTTTTTTCTCTCGGGTATATCTGCCGCGCACTGCTTCAATAGACAGTAGGTGCAGGAGTCGGCCATTCGGCCCTTCGAGCTAACCCCGCCATTCAATGTGATAGAAACATAGAAACATAGAAAATAGGTGCAGGAGTAGGCCATTCGGCCCTTCGAGCCTGCACCGCCATTCAATGTGATCATGGCTGATCATCCAACTCAGTATCCCGTACCTGCCTTCTCTCCATACCCCCTGATCCCTTTAGCCACAAGTGCCACATCTAACGCCCTCTTAAATATAGCCAATGAACTGGCCTCAACTACCTTCTGTGGCAGAGAATTCCAGAGACTCACCACTCTCTGTGTAAAGAATGTTTTCCTCATTTCGGTCCTAAAGGAATTCCCCCTTATCCTTAGACTGTGACCCCTTGTTCTGGACTCCCCCAACATCGGGAACAATCTTCCAGCATCTAGCTTGTCCAACCCCTTAAGAATTTTGTAGGTTTCTATAAGATCCCCCCTCAATCTTCTAAATTCCATCGAGTACAAACCGAGTCTATCCAATCTTTCCTCATATGAAAGTCCTGACATCCCATGATCATGGCTGATCATCCCCAATCAGTACCCGTTCCTGCCTTCTCCCCATATCACCTGACTCCGCTATTTTTCAGAGCCCTATCTAGCTCTCTCTTGAAAGCATCCAGAGAACCCGCATCCACCACTCTCTATGAGAAAAAGTGTTTCCTCGTCTCCGTTCTAAACTTACTCCTTACTCTTAAACTGTGGCTCCTGGTTCTGGACTCCCCCAACATCAGGACCATGTTTCCTGCCTCTAGCGTGTCCAAACCCATAACAACCTTATATGTTTCAATGAGATCGCCTCTCATCCTTCTAAACTCCAGTGTACAAGCCCAGCTGCTCCATTCTCTCAGCATATGACAGTCCCGCCATCCCGTGAACTAACCTTGCAAACCTACGCTGCACTCCCTCAAGAGCAAGAATGTCCTTCCTCAAATTAGGGGACCAAAACTGCACACAATACTCCAGATGTGGTCTCACTAGGGCCCTGTACAACTGCAGGAGGACCTCTTTGCTCCTATATTTGAGTCCTCTTCTTATAAAGGCCAACATGCCATCTGCTTTTTTCACTGCCTGCTGTACCTGTATGCTTACTTTCATAGACTGATGTACAAGGACCCCCAGATCCCGTTGTACTTCTCCACACCATTTAGATAGTAATCTGCCTTCCTGTTTTTGCTACCAAAGTGGATAACCTCACATTTATCCGCATTAAACTTCAACTGCCATGCATCTGCCCACTCCCCCAACCTGTCCAAGTCACCCTGCATTCTCATAGCATCGTCCTCACAGTTCACACTGCCACCCAGCTTGGTGTCATCTGCAAATTTGCTAATGTTACTTTGAATCCCTTCATCCAAATCATTGATGTATATTGTAAATAGCTGCGGTCCCAGCACCGAGCCTTGTGGTATCCCACTAGTCACTGCCTGCCATTCTGAAAGGGACCTGTTAATCCCTACTCTTTGTTTCCTGTCTGCCAACCACTTCTCTATCCATGTCAGCACTCTACCCCCAATACCATGTGCACTAATTTTGCCCACTAATCTCCTATGCGGGACCTTAGTAAATGCTTTCTGAAAGTGCAGGTACACCAGGTACACCATTTTCCTAGCTACATCTTCAAAAAATTCCAGAGGATTAGTCAAGCATGATTTACCCTTCGTAAATCCATGCTGAATCGGACCGATCCTGTTACTGCTATCCAAATGTGCGGCTATTTCATCTTTTATAATTGGCTCCAGCATCTTCCCACCACCGATGTTAGGCTAACTGGTCTCTAATTCCCTGTTTTCACTCTCCCGTCTTTCTTAAAAAGTGGGATAACATTAACTACCCTCCAATCCAGAGGAACTGATCCTGAATCTATAGAACATTGGAAAATTATCACCAATGCATCCATGATTTCTAGAGCCACTTCCTTAAGTACCCTGGGATGCAGACCATCAGGCCCTGGGGATTTATCAGCCTTCAGTCCCATCAATCTATCCAACACCATTTCCTGCCTAATGTGGATTTCCTTCAGTTCCTCCTTCGCCCCAGGTCCTCTGGCCACTACTATATTAGGAAGATTTCCTGATATTCACGAGGCAGTAAGACAATTGCAAGCCTCTGAGATATTGAGATATAGTTCTTGTTGAATACAGCTACAACATGAGACATTGCTGAAAATTGCCTAGCAATGCCCTGTTCAGAAAAGTCAGGACACATCCAGTCTGGCTAATTATCACCAAATGAATCTACTCTCAATCAACAGAAAAGTGATGGAAGGTCTCGTCATCAACGCTATTAACTACCACTCGCTCATCAACAGTAATGGCTACAATGTGCTAGTCGCAGGGAATGTCAGTACTATTCAGTTCCAGACGTCACCGCAGCCTTGGTACAAACTTGGATCAAAGAGCCCAATTCTCCAGGTGTGAGTGGCTATCTGAGTGTGTGGCAAAAGGGGGCCTTGGTAAAAGTGAAGTCAAAGGGAAAACACGCCATGTTTGGAACCAAACCTTGCACAAAGGAAGATGTTTATAATTTAGTTTATTTATTGTCACGTGTATAGAGATAAATGGAAAAGCTTGTTCTGCATGCAATAGAATCTCTTCTGGACTAGCACGCCGAAAGTCTCCATGTTCCGACTGCAACTTCCAAGTCTTTGAAAATATAGATGTTAGAACTCAATGATCCCAGTCCCAGGGAACAACTGCAAGAATTCCTCCATCTTTTGAAGTTTCGTCAACCATCTACTTGCCATCAAAAGATTAGTGTTGGAATGTTTGCTGATGATGGCATAATGTTCAATTCGATTTTCCAATTGTTCCCAAATTAAGCAATTATGCCGCATGCAAGAAGATTCAGACAACATTCGGGCATGGGCTGATGTGGGATGTAATTTCCTCTTGCTAAAGTGCCAGCAATGACTTGTATCTTCTGTCTGACAGAAGAGAGAATGACCAGGTATTATGGTCATTGATTAAGTTAGCTTCCTTCCCGAGGCAGCACGAAGTACAAATTGAGTTGTTTGAGGGGAGACTGATTTGCATGATGGACTGGTCTGTATCCACAACTCTAAGTTCTTGCAGCCTTGGGCAGAGCATTTGCAAAGCCTAATAGTGATACATCATGATAAGTTGCTTTTTACAGTGCATCTGCAGAAATTGGTAGGTCATTGGAGACGTGCCATTTTTGAGAAAGTCTTAGACCAATAGACAATAGACAATAGGTGCAGGAGTAGGCCATTCGGCCCTTCGAACCAGCACCGCCATTCAATGTGATCATGGCAGATCATCCCCAATCAGTACCCCGTTCCTGCCTTTCCCCATATCCCCTGACTCCGCTATTTTTAAGAGCCCTATCTAGCTCTCTCTTGATAACATCCAGAGAACCGGCCTCCACCACCCTCTGAGGCAGAGAATTCCACAGACTTATGAGAAAGTAAAGGCATTGTGTGCTTTCTTGGCTGCAGCCGTCACTAAGACATGGTTTGACCAGGATAACTTGGTGATATATATTAGCAATGTTACAAAATTTTGAGATTTTAAAAATCAAGTCTGCAATTTATCCCATCAGATAAAGCATAAAAATAAGTTTAATTTGACACCTAATTCACTTTCATATCTTCAGTATTAAGAAAGTTATGACCATTTTCATACTCGGAAATTAGCATCTTGTTCCCCATTGTCTTTCAATTGATTTAACTCAAAAGCTGTGATTTAGAACCGTTAAAAACCCATAACTTTCTTAAAAATTAAGAGAACTCAATGAAATTTCCAGTTATTATAGATTGAAGCATTCTGAAACAAATATAAAACAATCTTACTTGGATGACCTGAAATTAAAGCATATAATTAGTTATCTAATTGTAGCTAATTACAAAATTCAATGAGTAGATCTAAACATCTATCCATTTCTTAAGAAAATATAAACTTTTTTTAAATTGCCTAAGTGTCCAAATAACATTCACACAATAATCCACAATATAACATAATTTTTAAATCTCATTTTCATGAATTTCTAGGCCAAATGGAAGGAATTTAGTGTTTAATGCCTGTAAATTAATGGCCATTTAAATCAACTAGCGAGTGGGTTTTAGTGGAATGCGGTGGATTGGAACGTTGCGGTTTGCGGTGAAGTCGGGAGGAAAAATACTGTTGGTTCATACATTTTTTTGGACCCCATTTCGCAACATGAAAATCTGATTAAAGCCTCCCTAAAAACCAACTTTTAATATAAAAATAAACTGTGTACCTTTTTTTCTCCCCTACTCAAAATCCTTCCCGTTGTCGGCACTCACGGCTTTTGAAGGTGATTTTTAAATTACTCCAGTTAATAAATAATCTAGTGTAATTTAAAAATACCTTCATGAATGAAATGTCGGAGCGATTTTTCTTCCGCAACGAAATCGCCCGACATGGATCGATTTTCCCAGTCTGCAGAAAAACGTCACTTTAAGCCCGCCCCCCTCTGAAAGGCGCCAGTCACGCACACGGGGAACGGCAGAACTGCAGCGCTGCTCAAGGTAAGTTTTGTAACATACCTATATATATGTCTCGGAATTTGAAGCTCCCGACCTTCTCCACTTAAACACCATTGATGCAGATTATGGCGTATGTCATGCCCTGCTCTTTGAAGTCAGTGACTATCTCCTTTGGTTCTGGCAACATCTTTACAAATCTTTGGTACAACCTATCTAACTACCCTTCCCATAGTATGGCAACCAGAACTATACACCATATTCCAGGTTCGGTCACAACCATGTCTACTTGTGTTGCCACTTTCAGAGAAATATGAGTAAAATTCCTTAAGGCAATTGTTTTCTCACTTTCCCAGGTATCTACATCCTGTTGTTACCTTAGACAACAACCTCTTCACTATCTACCATACCACCATTATTTTAAGTTATCCACAAATTTACTCAGTATTTCTATTGATTTTAGGAATAACTTGACATCTCCCATGTATTTTGTCCACAACCAACTGTTCAAGGTAGATAAGTGTCACTGCCAGGTGGAGCCCAGAATCTCCAGACCAGCTGTTAAATTGCAAAGTTTGGTAACATTGATTCCATCTGTGATGGTATCAGTAGCAATGTTACAACATTTTGAGATTTTAAAAATCAAGTCTGCAATTTATCCCATTAGATAAAAAGAAGTTTAATTTGACACCTAATTCACTTACATGTCTTCAGTATTAAAAGAGTTATGGCCATTTTCATACTCAGAAATTAGCATTTTGTTCCCTATTGCTTTTCCATTGACTTAACACAGAAGTTGTGATCGATGACAGTCAAAAGCCCATAACTTTCTTAATAATTAAGAGAACTGAAAGAAATTTTCAGTTATTATAGATTGAAGCATTCTGAAACTAATATGAAACAATCTTACCTGGATGACCTGAAATTAAAGCATATATTAGTTAGTTACCCAATTGTAGCTAATTTCAAAATTCAATTACTAGATCTAAACATCTATCAATTTCTTAAGAAAATATTAACTTTTTTTTAAAACCTAAGTGTCCAAATAACATTCACACAGGAATTCACAATATATCATGACTTTTAAATCAAATTGTTATTAATTTATAGGCCAAATTGAAGGATTTAGTGTTTAATGCCCGTAAATTAATGGGCATTTAAATCAGCTTGCAAGTGGGATTTTCTGGAACGCGATGGATTGGAACGTTGCGGTTGCGGTGAATTTAAACAAAAAAATCGGCAGGAAAAACACTACCAGTTCGTATGGGGAATAAATCACCGTTTTGCAACATTAAATGTTGATTAAGGTCATCTAAACAAGCAAGTTTATATGTAAAAATAAACAGCTTTCATTTATCTGTCCCCTACGTAAAATCGGTCCCCGTTGTCGGCGTTCACGGCATTAGGAGCTAATTTTTATTTTACTGCAGCGCTGAAAGAGTCGGGCAAATAAAATTTAAAAAATCACTTACCGGCAGTCGGAACGAATCTCCAGAAAAAGCTTGCACTCCGAGAAAATATAATTCCGGATGGCAAGGGAAAACCACATTTTAACCTCCCCCCAGCCCCCCCCCTCAATTGCGCCAAAGTCGCGCACACAGCCATGACAGAACTGCAGCACCTCTAAAGGTAGCAATTTTACAAAATTTTGAGATTTAAAAAATCAAGTCTGCAATTTATCCCATCAGATAAAGCATAAAAAGAAGTTTAATTTGACACCTAATTCACTTTCATATCTTCAGTATTAAAAAGGTTATGGCCATTTTCATACTCAGAAATTAGCATATTTTCCCCCATTGCCTTTCCATTGACTTAACACAAAAGCTGTGATTTTGGACAGTCAGAAGCCCATAACTTTCTTAAAAATTAAAAGAACTCAATGAAATTTTCAGTTATTATAGATTGAAGCATTCTGAAACAAATATGAAACAATATTACTTGGATGACCTGAAACTAAAGCATATAATTAGTTAGTTACCTCATTGTAGCTAATTACAAAATTCAATTACTAGATCTAAACATCTATCCATTTCTTAAGAAAAGATAAACTTTTTTTAATTGCCTAAGTGTCCAAATAACATTCACACAATAATTCACAATATAACATGATTTTTAAATCTCATTTTCATGAATTTATAGGCCAAATGGAAGGAATTTAGTGTTTAATTCCTGTAAATTAATGGCCATTTAAATCATCTTGCGAGTGGGTTTTAGTGGAATGCGGTGGATTAGAACGTTGCGGTTTGCGGTGAAGTCGGCAGGGAATACACTGCCGGTCCATACATTTTTTTTGTCCCCATTTCGCAACATGAAAATGTGATTAAAGGCTTCATAAAAACCACGTTTTAATGTAAAAATAAACTGTAATTTATTTTCACCCCTACGTTAAATCCTTCCTGTTGTCAGTGCTCACGGCTTTGGAAGATGATTTTTAAATTACTCTAGCTAATAAATGATCTAGCGTAATTTAAAAATACCTTCATGAATGAAATGTCGGAGCGATTTGCCCTGTCTGTGGAAAAACGGCATTTTAAACACGCCCCCCATGAAAGGCGCCAAAGTCACGCACACAGGGAGCGGCAGAACTGCAGCGCTGCTCAAGGTAAAATTTGTAACATACCTACTAAAGATAAGTTTTGTAACATACCTAGTATCAGTAAGTCTCTGAAAGTTCTATGCGTAGCTAAAACGCGAGTGCTATTGGCATTTTCTGGAGTAGTTCCTGAGGATTGGAGGGTAGCTAATGTAACCCCACTTTTTAAAAAAGGAGGGAGAGAGAAAGCGGGGAATTACAGACCAGTTAGTCTAACATCGGTAGTGGGGAAACTGCTAGAGTCAGTTATTAAAGATGGGATAGCAGCGCATTTGGAAAGTGGTGAAATCATTGGACAAAGTCAGCATGGATTTACGAAAGGTAAATCATGTCTGACAAATCTGATAGAATTTTTCGAGGATGTAACTAGTAGAGTGGATAAGGGAGAACCAGTGGATGTGTTATATCTAGACTTTCAGAAGGCTTTCGACAAGGTCCCGCATAAGAGATTAGCATACAAACTTAAAGCACACGGTATTGGGGGTTCAGTATTGATGTGGATAGAGAACTGGCTAGCAGACAGGAGGCAAAGGGTAGGAGTAAACGGGTCCTTTTCAGAATGGCAGGCAGTGACTAGTGGGGTGCCGCAAGGCTCAGTGCTGGGACCCCAGCTATTTACAATATATATTAATGATTTGGACGAGGGAATTCAATGCAACATCTCCAAATTTGCAGATGATACCAAGCTGGGGGGTATAGTTAGGTGTGAGGAGGATGCTTGGAGGCTGCAGGGTGATTTGGATAGGCTGAGTGAATTGGCAGATGCAGTACAATGTGGATAAATGTGAGGTTATCCACTTTGGTGGCAAAAACATGAGGGTAGACTATTATCTGAATGGTGGCAGATTAGGTAAGGGGGAGATGCAACGAGACCTGGGTGTCATGGTACACCAGTCATTGAAAGTAGGCATGCAGGTGCAGCAGGCAGTGAAGAAAGCAAATGGTATGTTAGCATTCATAGCGAAAGGATTTGAGTATAGGAGCAGGGAGGTTCTACTGCAGTTGTACAGGGTTTTGGTGAGGCCACACCTGGAGTACTGCGTACAGTTTTGGTCTCCAAATCTGAGGAAAGACATCCTTGCCATAGAGGGGGTACAGAGAAGATTCACCAGACTGATTCCTGGGATGTCAGGACTTTCATATGAGGAAAGATTGGATAGACTCGGTTTGTACTCGATGGAATTTAGAAGATTGAGGGGGGATCTTATAGAAACCTACAAAATTCTTAAGGGGTTGGACAAGCTAGATGCTGGAAGATTGTTCCCGATGTTGGGGGAGTCCAGAACAAGGGGTCACAGTCTAAGGATAAGGGGGAATTCCTTTAGGACCGAAATGAGGAAAACATTCTTTACACAGAGAGTGGTGAGTCTCTGGAATTCTCTGCCACAGAAGGTAGTTGAGGCCAGTTCATTGGCTATATTTAAGAGGGCGTTAGATGTGGCACTTGTGGCTAAAGGGATCAGGGGGTATGGAGAGAAGGCAGGTACGGGATACTGAGTTGGATGATCAGCCATGATCACATTGAATGGCGGTGCAGGCTCGAAGGGCCGAATGGCCTACTCCTGCACCTATTTTCTATGTTTCTATGTTTCTATGTTTCTATCCACAAATAAAAAGCACACAGACTGGAAGTTTACTTTTTCATACTTCCACCTATTTTGCTAAAAACAATTTAATTCCTGCTTTTTATGGGCATGATTTCTGATGTTCATCTTTATCCTGCTTAGCAGAGTTGCCACGTAGGTTGTCCATGGCTAAGTGCTTCTCCAGGCTATTTGTCACATTCAGAACCCCTCAAGGGCTTTGCGTGATTAAATGGCAAGTCAAAATATGTGCAAGTGCTGGTAATGGATGTAATACACTGCATTCTCAAATGAACTCACTTCTTGAGCTCCGAGTTGAACACTTTTGAAAAGATAAAATAATTTATAGTTTCTGGAGTTTTTTTCTTTTAAGTTGTCTAAATGGCAACACAGTGATGCAGCCAGCTATCTGGGTTTAATCCTAACATCAGGAGCTGCCTGTGTGCAGTTTGTGAACTCTCCCTGTGAGCAGACCGGTTGCTTACAGGTGCTCCTTTTTCCTCCCATCTCCTAAAGACGTGTTGGTGGGTTAATCAACAACACCTAGTGTGTAGGTAAACAATTTTGTTTGGAAAAATTGATAGGAATGTCAGCAGGTTGCATGGACAAGTAGGAGCGGGGGGGAAAATGGAATAATTCTGTGAACTAGACGTAATGGGCCAAATGGCTTCCTTCTGCGTCATATCAAAATGTCTTTATAGGATGCTTGCTGCCAAAAAAGCTGTAGGAGCAAAAGAGAGTTTAGAGTTTGTAAGGTGAGTGGAAGCCAGGCGTTAGTAGGTTTGAATATTCAGAATAAAACGATGAAAAATTCTGCTTATTTGCTGAATGGAATAAACTTCAACAAGCAATTTCTTGGAAATTTAGTGGTGATAGCAGGATGAGAAGCGCTAAATTGTTATGTTACAGTGTCTTTTTTCACCAGAGAACGAATGCATTGCACACCACTTTCTACCTAATTACCTAAATGCTTATCCACGTCATTCGTTCCTCGTGGTGTTTCATTCAATTACACAGATAGCGGGCATAAATTTATACGTAAGAATTCAATTTTCTTCTCATATCTATTCATTGGAAAATTAACCAGAAGGCATTAAGAATCGACAAAGAACATTTTCTTCGGATAAAATGATGACAACGAACATCAGTGATGTTCTATATCTTTAACAAATTATGATTGATCTACTTTTGGGGAAAGTTCAAAAATATACATTGCTTACCAGGAAAAGTTATTTTCTAAAATTGTGAAGCTACTGGATTCCTAGCCTTGAGGAACATAGAACATAGAACAAATGCAGCACAAGAACAGGGTATTGAACCCACAATATCTGTGCCAAACATGATGCCAAGACCACAAGTCATCACAAAGGTCCTCGTTCTTCAGAGAACGGGGTTTCCCCTCCCCCACTATAGATGAGGCTCGCACCAGGGTCTCCTCCATACCCTGCAACACTGCCCTCTCTCCCCATTCCCCCACTCACAACAAGGGCCGAGTCCCCCTGGTCCTCACCTTTCACCCCACCAGCCAGCGCATACAACAGATAGTCCTCCGCCAGTTTCGCCACCTCCAACGTGACCCCTCCACTCGCCACATCTTCCCATCTCCCCCCCTGTCTGCCTTCCGCAAAGACTGCTCCCTCCGCATCTCACTTGTCAATTCTTCTCTTCCCTCCCGCTCGACTCCTTCCCCGGGCACTTTCCCTTGCAACCGCAAGAGATGCTACATTTGTCCCTTCACCTCCCCCATCCACTTCTTTCAGGGACCCAAGCAGTCATTCCAAGTCCGACAGAGGTTCACCTGCACCTCCTCCAACCTCATCTACTGCATCCGTTGCTCCAGATGCCAGCTGATCTATCGGTGATACATCGATGAGACCAAGCGGAGGCTGGGCGATTGTTTCGCTGAACAGCTCCGCTCGGTCCGCAATAACCAACCCGACCTCCCGGTGGCTCAGCACTTCAACTCCCCCTCCCATTCCATATCCGACCTCTCGGTCCTGGGCCTCCTCCATGGCCAGAGTGAGCAACACCGCAAGTTGGAGGAACAGCACCTCATATTCCGCTTGGGGAGTCTGCATCCTCTGGGCTTAAACATTGAATTTTCTCAATTCTGTTAACCCAGACTACCCCCTCCCCCTCCCCACCTCAACCTCAGCCCTCGGGCCCTGACATTCCTTCTCCATCTCCCACCCCCCCCACCCCAGTCGCACTAGCTTCTCATTTTCACAAAACAAAAATCTGAGATTTAAGGAGAGATGGCATTGGGGAAAAATGAAGAGGAAAGAAAGATTGAAAGAGTGAGAATTCAGTTCCTCAAGTTTGCAAGCTTTCATAACTGAAAGAAGGAAAACTATTTTTTGTAAACAGCAAATGTGGTGAAGGATGAGGGTTACACAAAAAGCTGGAGAAACTCAGCGGGTGCAGCAGCATCTAAGGAGCGAAGGAGATAGGCGACGTTTCGGGTCGAGACCCTTCTGGCGAAGGATGATTTGGAAATATATACCAGGTAGCTTTGAGATTTTGAATTATGGTAGTGTGAGGAGCAGTCAAGAACTGAGTAGGTGGCAGGCACCTAACTGAGGAGATGTAGATTGCATGTAAGTAATAATTGTGGGTTGCTTTCGTAATTTTATTGACAAAAGCATATCAAGATATAGCTGGATTTAAGTGTTTTGCAGGTAAGGCCATAGAAAAGAAACAGAGAAATACAAGAGCCTTAGAATGAAAAAAAAATATTGTCTCAGAATTGATACTACCTTTGTAACATTGCAAGTCATTCGAATATAGTAACCATATAACAATTACAGCACGGAAACAGGCCTTCTCGGCCCTTCCAGTCCGTGCCGACCATTTATTTTCCCCTAGTCCCATCTACCTGCACTCAGACCATACCCCTCCATTCCCTTCCCGTCCATATACCTATCCACTTTACTTTTAAATGTTAAAATCGATCCTGCCTCCACCACTTCTGCAGGAAGATCATTCTACACAGCCACCACTCTCTGAGTAAAGAAGTTCCCCCTCATGTTACCCCTAAACTTCTGTCCCTTAATTCTCATGTCATGCCCTCTTGTTTGAATCTTTCCTACCCTCAATGGGATCACACATCCACGGCCCTCAACCTCAGTACTGGCTCTCCACAGGGCTGCGTGCTGAGCCCCCTGCTCTACACCATCTACACACATGACTGTACCTCCGCCCATCACAGCAACACCATTGTCAAATTTGCAGATGACACTACGGTGGTGGGGGCTCATCTCCGGGGGGGACGAGTACGCCTATCGGGATGAGGTGGAGCAGCTGACAGTGTGGTGTGGAGAAAATAACCTGCTGCTGAACACCTTAAAGACCAAGGAGATAATAATAGACTTCAGGAAGAACAAAACAGAACTGGTACCACTAATCATCAGAGGGGACTGTGTGGAAAGGGTGGCGGATTTCCGCTTCCTGGGAATCCATATTGAGGAGGACCTGACGTGGAGCGTGAACACCTCTGCTCTGCTGAAAAAGGTCCAGCAGAGACTGCACTTTCTGAGAGTGCTCAGGAAGAATAACATCACACAGAGACTGCTGCTGTCCTTTTATCGGTGCTCCATTGAGAGCATCCTAACATACTGTGTATGCGTGTGGTACACCAGCTGCACAGCAGCTCAGAGGAAAGCGCTCCAGAGGGCCATTGACAATGCCCAGAGGATTGTCGGCTGCCCTCTCCTTACCTTGGAAGACTTACACAGTTCCCGCTGCATCAACAAATCCCAGAATATTATAAAGGACATTTCCCACCCCGGACACTCCCTGTTTGAACTGTTGCCGTCAGGCAGACGGTACAGATCTACAAGGACAAGGACAAACAGATTTAAAAACAGTTTTTACCCCACTGCTATAAAGGCACTAAATGTAGCCGCCAAGGAACGCGGGGACTAAGGGACTGTGGTTGGTACACTGTGAAATCGACAGAAGGATGTAGGGTTGGGTGTATATGTGTGCTATTTTCATATTTCATATTTATTTTAGTTGTTTATCTTTTTTAATATTTTACCTTGTATGTACCGTTAGCTTTTATGGTTTGAATGTTGCACTGACAGGTTGACACTTTTAATTTCGTTGTACATGGTTCATGTTACAATGACAATAAAGAAACTATTCTATTCTATTCTAAAAGCTTATCCACGTCAACTCTGTCTATCCCTTTCATCATTTTAAAGACCTCAATCAAGTCCCCCCTTAACCTTCTGCGCTCCAAAGAATAAAGACCTAACTTGTTCAACCTTTCTCTGTAACTTAGTTGCTGGAACCCAGGCAACATTCTAGTAAATCTCCTCTGTACTCTCTCTATTTTGTCAACATCCTTCCTATAATTAGATGACCAAAATTGTACAGCATACTCCAGAATTGGTCTTACCAATGCCTTGTACAATTTTAACATTACTTCCCTACTCCTATATTCAATGCTCTGATTTATAAAGGCCAGCACACCAAAAGCTTTCTTTACCACTCTATCTACATGCGATTCCACCTTCAGGGAACTATGCACTGTTATTCCTAGATCCCTCTGTTCCACAGCATTCCTCAATTCCCTACCATTTACCATGTATCGTGTATTAAGTGTAGAAATAAATGAGGTTATGTTGAGTAAAAGATGTATGTCCTGATAAAATGACCAGCAGGGTTCAGAAAGATGTGGATGGAATGACGGTTGAGGTTTCCAAAGTACTGGAGTGTGAGGAATTGATGGAGAATGAAGATGGCACTCAAATGTATATTGACTGAAATTTACAATTGAGTATTTACAATAGAAAGACTTGTCAGCTAAGGAAACATAGAAACATAGAAACATAGAAACATAGAAATTAGGTGCAGGAATAGGCCATTCGGCCCTTCGAGCCTGCACCGCCATTCAATATGATCATGGCTGATCATCCAACTCAGTATCCCGTACCTGCCTTCTCTCCATACCCTCTGATCCCCTTAGCCACAAGGGCCACATCTAACTCCCTCTTAAATATATCCAATGAACTGGCCTCAACTACCCTCTGTGGCAGAGAATTCCAGAGACCCACCACTCTCTGTGTGAAAAAATTCCTTCTCATCTCGGTCCTAAAGGATTTCCCCCTTATCCTTAAGCTGTGACCCCTTGTCCTGGACCTCCCCAACATCGGGAACAATCTTCCTGCATCTAGCCTGTCCAACCCCTTAAGAATCTTGTAAGTTTCTATAAGATCCCCTCTCAATCTCCTAACTTCTAGAGAGTATAAACCGAGTCTATGCAGTCTTTGTTCATAAGACAGTCCTGACATCCCAGGAATCAGTCTGGTGAACCTTCGCTGCACTCCCTCTATGGCAATAATGTCCTTCCTCAGATTTGGAGACCAGAACTGTACGCAATACTCCAGGTGTGGCCTCACCAAGACCCTATACAACTGAAGTAGAACCTCCCTGCTCCTATACTCAAATCCTTTTGCTATGAAAGCTAACATACCATTGGCTTTCTTCACTGCCTGCTGTACCTGCATGCCTACTTTCAATGACTGAATAGTCATAGTAATACATGGAAGTATTGGAAAGATATAGAGTTTTAAGCTGGCTTGGATAAGGATTTAATTGACTCAGGATCAAGATGGGGAAGGAGGCAGACAGTATTTAAATCAGTAATGAAATGTAGAGACTTGGAAAGTCAGGTGCTGGCTTAAAAAAGACAACAGAATGCTGGAGTAGCTCAGTGGATCAGGCAGCATCTCAGGAGAACATGGATAGGCGATGTTGCGGGTTGGGACCCTTCTTCAGATCCTGAATCAACAGCTTTGACAATGGATTGGTTGGAAAATTCAGAGTTCAGTTTAGTTTATTGTCACGTGTACTGAAGTACAGTGAAAAGCTTTTGTTGCGTGCTATTCAGTCAGCAGAAAGACAATACATGATTACAGTCGAGCCATTTACAGTGCATAGGTACATAATATGCGAATAACGTTTAATACAAGGTAATTTTATTCTGAGTTCAGATTCAGAGTTCAGCTTTGACTTGAACAGAACAGAGGTTGCACGTATTTGGATGCTGTTTAAGTAAACAGCAAATGGAATGTATGAATGTAGAGTTTCTAGTGAGGACAGAGTGAGAGAATTTTGGTCTTGGATGTTGCAGTTGAAAATTTGAGAAATAAATGAATTGATATTTTGTGGCGTTGAATTTAAAGCATTTCAGGAGAAATAATGTAGGAGCAGAGGCAACTAATTTGCTGAGTGCAGGTTGTCACAAGTGTTGTGATGACCAGATAATCTGACTTAATTAATTAATCAGCACTTGCTGAGTGTGAAGGAAGGAACTGTAGATGCTAGTTTGTATCAAAACGTCACCCATTCCTTCTATCCAGAGATGCTGCCGGTCCCTCTGAATTACTCCAGAATTTTGTGTCTTATCTTTAGCACTTGCTATGTTACTGGGGTAGCTCTCTTTAAATGTGTGTTAGGAACTTTAATGTTAACCTGAGAGCTTCAGTTTAATGTGGAACACAAAATGCTGGGGTAACTTCAGTATAACATTTCCTCAGATTAGCACTTCCAGAATGCCTTCACTCAGAATTCATGTAGATTTTTGTACTCGAGTTGCGGTTTGGTATTTAACCCATGACTTTTTGACTAAGCACACTGTGGCTTATAACACTTCAGAGAGAGGCAGTTATTAACCATCATTAAGAGTAAGGTATGTAAGATGATGTTTATCTAGGCACTGTTGGGATCTGGAATCTGCTGACAATCCAGCAAAATTTTGTTTTAAGGGAATCTTTTGTGCATTGTTGCTTTCCATAGATTCATTAATTAGCTAATAACAGTTTTTTACATCTGATCTTAATTATTGCCTTTCCATTTCACTGACTGTACTCAGTGAAGTGTTTACCATAAATTTTAAGTAAATGTTGAGAAGCTTCTTTCAGTGTAACTGTTTCAAAGGTACACACAGAGGGATGTCATCTGTTGGCCTGATTAAGTATAATTAATTTAAGGACAACAGTCTCACCAAAATCTTCAGATCTTTTCCCTTTAACTCTAATTTAGGATTGAAAAATTGTGAAACGTGCAGAAATTTAATTCTGACAAGCACGTACTTTGGTGTTACAACTAGTAGACCTACTGGCTCTTGGCACCAATGACCCTGATTCAATCCTGACCTTTTGATGATGTCTGGGTGGAGTTGGAACATTCTCCCCGTGGTTGTGTGGGTTTCCTCTGGGTGTTTTGGAGAATGCAAGTTGGTATGTTAATTGGCTACTGTAATGGGCCTGTCCCACTTGGGCGACTTTTTAGGCGAGTGCAGGAGACTCTGCACTCACCGCATGTACGCTGGTGGTCTCTGGTGAGTCTCCTTCATGGTCGCGAGGAGTTCCTGCATTCTGGGAACTAGTCGCGGCCTCAGTATGGTCGCCGCAAATGATTCAACATTTTTCTGCGACCAAAGATTGGTCGCATGGGGATAATCAATAATCTTGCAGTCGTAGGTGCCGTTGTAGTGGGGTCGCCATGTAGTTGTAGGTAGTCAAGGTAGTCGTACGTAGTTTTAGTTAATCGCTTTTGCTGACGGGTCTTTTTCATTGGCTCATTGGGGGAAAAAAACGTAAGCAGGAGTTTTCAGAACCAAGGATAACCAACCGTAATATTAAATGTCCACCGAACATCAGAGGTGTGTATCTCTGGCTTATTAAAGGTTGTCTGGCTTCTTAAAAGTTGTCTCCACTACTTCTCCCCCGACCCCGTCCCCGCTCTCCCACCCTCTTTTAAAGGACTTACCGTACACTTTGCTAGCTGTCTTAATTATTGCGCCAACTTTCCTGTCCATCGCGGTGTGTGTCTATCAGCTTGGCTTTGCACCCTGTGAATTTCAGACAGCGTTGCCCCCGCCTTTGCGATGTGTGTGTGTGTGTGTGTGTGTCTCTCCCTCTCCCTCTCCCTCTCCCCTATATGAGCTATATGAGCTCTATCGGTCCATTGAAACCGATTCCTAGACACTCCTGGAAACACCTCTTTTTCTTTGTCAGATGTTGGCCTGTTCACAGCTAAGGTCCTTAGAGATAGACAAAGATAAGACCAATTGTGAATTGTGTATGTATTTTTACGTATGTATTTTGTGTATATATTTTTAAGAAGGAATTGTGTATGTATTTTAAAAATTGAGCTATCTCTTTCTCTCAATTTTTTTCCCTCTCTCCCAGTATAAAGGGCTCGTCGGCCTTGTTGAGACACCCATGGTTTGTCGGGTTGACAAAACGGGGGACGTGGTGTGCGCCTGCCTTGTTGAGACATCCGAGGATTTGTCGGGTGGATTTGTCATTGGCTATATTTAAGAGGGAGTAAGATGTGGCCTTGTGGCTAAAAGGATCAGGGGGTATGGAGAGAAGGCAGGTACGGGATACTGAGTTGGATGGTCAGCCATGATCATATTGAATGGCGGTGCAGGCTCGAAGGGTCGAATGGCCTACTCCTGCACCTAATTTCTATGTTTCTATGTCACTGGCAGTCTTCTGAAAAATCACCTACATTGGACAGGCCCATAAGTTTTCCCCTATATGTAGGTGAGTCGTATCAATGGGATGGGAATGTTGAAAGAACAAAGAACATTAGTTCAGGATTGGTGTGAAAAAATGCTTGATTGTCTTTTAGCTAAATAAATTCTAGAGTATGTGGCCTAGGCAACCAGTGATGAACGGGCAACAAAAATTAAAAAGGGGGCAGGATTTCTTAGTAAGACAATTGTTGACTTCAGTGTGTGGTAGCTTTGGACAAGATAAGAGGGATAGTGAAAAACATGAGCATTTTAAACTTGAGGTGCAAAATAACCTGGAGCAAATTGGTCAAAAAGGATAAGATGAATAAATTGCACAGTGGAGGATAAGATATAGCAACAGAAATATGGATGATCCAAAGTTAGGAGTGGAGGACAAATATCTTGTACATTATCTTGTACAACATTTAGTACAAAATGTGGTACCCTTTATCATTTATCTGTGGGTGGCTTGATTGTATTCAATTATGGTATTTTTGACTGCACAAAAGCTAAACAAAAACTTTTCCCTGTACACGAGACAATGATTGACTAAACTAAACTATACTAAACTAAGAAGAACGTCCAGAAGAGCGATTGTTTCCAAAGGTACAGATGTGGGTTGCAAGGTGGGCTGAGACATGGGCCGAGTTATGAATAATGAATTTGTTCCAGCAGCGGTGCAGTTGAAAACTACATTAATTCAAGGAGTTTGATCTCTGAGTGAACCTTTTTGTAAATGAGCTCCTGCAGTAAAAAACATGCCGCACACATGACATCAGGTACTTGCCAGAGCTGTTTGAAAATATTGGAACGCATTACAAAAGTGTGATTAATTTTTAAAAGTGAGTAAAGCCTCAAGAAATAATTATTCAGATCTAAATATCCACATTGCATAAAAATTGGGGAAACCGATAAGATATACATGCATTTGGATAGATAGGGGCTGATGATGAATAATCAGCATGGTTTTGTACATGGGAGATTGTGTCATACAAAGCAGAGGGTGATGGTGGAAGATTTCCTTTGGACAGGAGGGTTATGTGCAGTGGAGTGCCTCTAGGATTGCGCTGGGCCCATTGCTGTTTGTGATTTATATCAACGATTTGGGTGAGAATGTATACGGCATGATTACTAAGTTTGCAGATGACAGGAAAGTGGGATGTATCGTAAGTAGCAAAGATGGTTATCAAAACATGTAGCAAGATCTTGATGAGCTGGGCAAGGGGGCTGAGGAATGGGTGATGGAGTGTAATGTAGACAAGTGCGAGGTGTAGCATTTTGGGAAGTCAAACCAAGGCAGGATCTTCATACTGAATGGTCGGACCCTGGGAAGTGTTTTAAATCAGAGAGATTTAAGACTACAGGTACATAGTTTCCTGAAAATGGCATCACAGTTAGTTAGGGTGAGGAAGAAGGCTTTCGGCACAGGGGGATCAAGACCCAGAGGACATAAGATTGAGGTGAGAAGGGAAATAGGTAATAGGAACCTGAGGGGCAACTTTTTCACACAGTGGAAAATATATGGAACAAACTGCCAGAGGTAATTGAGGCAGGTACAACAACAACATTTCAAAGACACTAGACCAAGTGGATCCCTGTCACACGGGAGGCCTTGTACCCCCACACAACCCAGTTTCCCCAATGCAATATTCCACCACTCGCCCGTTCCCCTAACGCAACCCGTTCCACCAACACAATATTCCACCACTCAACCATAGCCCCCAACTGCGCATGGGCGGCTCATTTCCCCTTATCCCCCAGCACTCCTTCCCCCTCCTCTTCAGGCTCTCGGTTGGTAAACTTTAAAAACTTACTGGCAGGACTCAGTGTTCTGTGATTGCAACATTGTTGCGGGGAGGGCCAGAAAGGATTTGGATCCCATTGTGATGGCATAGTTGTAACTGCCAGTATGCAGATGGAAGAATTTTTTCTCCAAGTGGGATTTTGAAAAGTTAAAAATGTGAATAACTTGTAAAATGTAACATAAATCTGAACGAACCATGCAAAAAACATACCACAGGACAATTGTGAGTAAGGTGGTCCAAAAATGGTATCACTATCGTGTACTGTTTTGCCGTAATTTCAGGATCTCACTCACACGCAGACATCCAAACAAACAAGATGAGTGTTTTAGTAATACACTAGACCAATTGGGACCCAATATTCCACCACTCACCCATAGCCCCCAACTGCGCAGGCACAGCTCATTTACCCTCATCCCCAACGCTCCCTCCCCCTCCTCTTCACCCTCCCTTTTCTCTCCCTTCACCTCCTCCCCACCTCCACTTCCTCCTTCACCTCTCCATTCCCCTATCCTCAATCACTCACTCCCACCCTCCGCAAACCCTCTCCACTCCCTACCCTCCTGACCCAGTTTCCCCAATGCAATATTCCACCACTCATCCGTTTCCCCAATGCAACCCGTTTCCACCACTCACCCGTTTCCCCAATGCAACTCGATCCCCCAACGCAATCAATCCTTCCAATGTTGTGGGGGAGAGGGGCAGTCGGCATTTCACGGAGCCAATGAATGGACTTGACTTTTGGGTCAGCGTCGGCGTTCCCTTGAGCCAATCAATCCTTCCCATGTGGGTGGGTGGAGTGGCAAAAAGCTTACTCTCTCCTTACTCCAATTGAAGCTGCTGATCCCATTGTCTCTCTGTCACCTCTCCCTCCTTCTCCTCAGTCACTCCCTCCATCACCTCTCCCCTTTCGCACCCCCCCACTAAAGACAATGTTTAAATAACATTTCTTCTCCTCCCATCCCCCACTCCGTCAACTCTCATAGCTTCTGTATTGGAGCAGAGGTGACATTGTGATGTCATTTTTGTTTTTTGGAATCTTCAGCTTGTGTAAATGAGATCCCATTGTGATTGGATGATGGTGAGATGCCATTGTGACATCATCACTGGAAGCTGCTAGAAAAGTCTCCCACCCACAGGCAGTTATTATTTTCAAAGTTGGCTTTTTTTAAACTTTATCAATAATCCGAAATATAACATCAAATGTGAAGAAACTTGATACTAACGACCACGGGATAAGCTGAGTATGGTTCTGAAAAGAAATTTGCACTATTGTGTACCGTTTTGGCGTAGTTCCTTGATCTCACAGACAGACAAACAAGACGGGACTTTTAACAGTATATAGATATACTGAACTAAGTGGGACCCATTGGGTCCATGTCACACGGGAGGCCTGGTCCCCCAATGCAACCCGTTCCCCCAACGCAATATTCCACCACTCACCCGTTCCCCCAACGCAATATTCCACCACTCCACCCATAACCCCCAACTGCACAGGGGCGGTTCATTTCCCCTTATCCCCCAGCACTCCCTTCCCCTCCTCTTCAGCCTCACAATTGCACTTGCTGCCAGGACTTTAAAAAATAATCCAATTGCACTACCCCTGCCTCCCCCAGCACTCCCTCCCCCTCCTGTTCAGCCTCCCTGTTTTTAAACTTTAAAAACTTGCTGGCAGGACTCAGTGTCCTGTGATTGCAACATAGTTGCGGGCAAGGCCAACAAGGATTTGGATCCCATTGTGACGTCATGGCTGTAACTACCAGTGCAGATGGAAGGAGTTTTTCTCAAAGTGAGATTTTGTAAAATTAAAAATGTGAATAATTCGTAAAATATAACATAAATCTTAACGAAATTTGATACACCACACCACAGGACAACTGTAAGGTGGTGCAAAATTTGTACCGCTATTGTGTAAAGGTTTTGCCATAGTTCCGGGATCACGCCGCACGCGCACAGAATAACAAACAAGCAGATACATGGGTGGGAAAGGTTTGGAGTGTAGGGAGTAGGCCAAACGCGGGCAGGTGAGCTAGTGTAGATATGGCATCTTGGTCAGCCTGGGCAAGCTGGGCCAAAGGGCCTGTTTTCTTGCTGTATGACTAAGATTTGTAATGACTCAGTAGGAAATTGTATAAGAATGCAATTCCCTCTGTAACAAAATTGCATGAAAAGTTTCCGAATATGTTGAATTTGAAAAAACTGAAAGTTGATGCATCTCATCACTGAATAACCAAAATTAAGTATTATGGCTAAAGTGAATAAACACCTCAAACTAAACCAAATACAACAATTAAAAAACTCAAACCTTTGTCTTTCAAATCTAGTATGGATTTTCCCAGTACAACTATAATAATACTAGACCAAGGGGGACCTGTTGGGTCCTGTCCCCTCATCGCGGGGGGGGGGGGGGGCTGTGGCGTCACACAAACACTAACCCCCACACACAGAGGGAGGGGAGAGGGGTTTGGAGGGATGGTGAGACGGGGGGGAGGGGGGGGCAGGAGAAGGGAGCGGGAGGGAGGGGGAGAGAAGAGGGGGAGTAGTGGGGAGAGGGTGCAGATGGGGGAGGGGAGGTGGGTAGAGGGGGAGGGGAGGGGGGACAGGGAGGGAGTGGAGGGGAGAGGTGGTTGGAGAAGGGGGGTGGAGGAGGGTAGTGGAGGGGGAGGGAGAGAGAGGAGCGGGAGAAGGGGAGAGAGAGGGGACAGGGGGGTAGGGAGGAGAGGGGGAGAGACAGGAGGGGGGTGAGGGGGCATGAGAAGAGGGGGAGAGGTGGAGGGGAGAGGGAGGGGAAGAGAAGAGGGGGGAGTGGTGGAGGGAGGTAGGAGAGGAGAGGGGGAGGGGAGGAGGGCGGGAGAAGAGGAGGAAGGAGGTTGAGCGGATGGGGGAAAGAGGAGGGAGGGAGAGAGAGGAGGGGGGAATAGGGGAGGGAGAGACGGGAGGGGGGGGGAGAGAGAGTAGAGGGGAGAGAGGGGGCAGGGGGGAGGGGTGTACAGAGGAGAGAGAGAGCGGGAGAGGGTGAGAAGAGGAGGGGAGAGAGGTGGAGGGGAGCCGGGCAAGTGAGTGTGCTGCGAAAAGCAGAGAGAGAGAGAGAGAGAGCACAGGCCCGACTCTCTGGAAACCCGGAGCGGGAGGGAGTGTGGTGGGGGGGAGCGGGATAGGAGCGGTTAGCAATTCGGCCCTTCGAGCCAACACCGCCATTCAATATGATCATGGCTGATCATTCCCAATCAGTACCCTGTTCCTGCCTTCTCCCCATATCCCCTGACTCCGCTATATTTAAGAGCCCTATCTTGCTCTCTTGAAAGTATCCAGAGAACGGGCCTCCACCGCCCTCTGAGCCAGAACATTCCACAGACTCACAACCCTCTGTGAGAAAAAGTGTTTTCTCATCTCCGTTCTAAATGGCTTACCCCTTATTCTTAAACTGTGGCCCCTGGTTCAGGACTCCCCCAACATCGGGAACATGTTTCCTGCCTCTAGCATGTCCAAACCCTTAACAATCTTATATGTTTCAATAATATACCCTCTCATCCTTCTAAACTCCAGAGTGTACAAGCCCAGCCGCTCCATTCTCTGATCATATGACAGTCCCGCCATCCCGGGAATTAACCTTGCAAACCTCTGCTGCACTCCCTCAATAGCAAGAATGTCCTTCCTCAAATTAGGGGACCAAAGCTGCACACAATACTCCAGGTGTGGTCTCACAAGGGCCCTGTACAACTCGACTCCTCTTGTTATAAAGGCCAACATGCCATTCGCTTTCTTCATTGCCTGCTGTACCTGCATGCTTACTTTCCTAGACTGATGAACAAAGACCCCCAGCCTTTTCCCAACTTGACGCCATTTATATAGTAATCTGCCTTCCTGTTTTTGCTACCAAAGTGGATAACCTCACATTTATCCACATTAAACTCCATCTGCCATACATCTGCCCACTCCCCCAACCTGTCCAAGTCACCCTGCATTCTCATAGCATCGTCCTCACAGTTCACACTGCCACCCAGCTTTGTGTCATCTGCAAATTTGCTAATGTTACTTTGAATCCCTTCATCCAAATCGTTGATGTATATTTTAAATAGCTGCGGTCCCAGCACCGAGCCTTGCGGTACCTCACTAGTCACTGCCTGCCATTCTGAACTGGACCCGTTATCCCTACTGTTTGTTTCCTGTCTGCCAACCAATTCTCTATCCATGTCAGCACTCTACCCCCAATACCATGTGCCCTAATTTTGCCCACAAATTTCTTATGTGGGACCTTATCAAATGCTTTCTGAAAGTCCAGGTACACTACATCCACTGGTTCTCCCTTGTCCATTTTCCTAGTTATATCTTCAAAAAATTCTAGAAGATTAGTCAAGCATGATTTACCCTTCGTAAATCCATGCTGAATCGGACCGATCCTGTTACTGCTATCCAAATGTGCGGCTATTTCATCTTATACAATTGACTCCAGCATCTTCCCCATCACCGATGTCAGGCTAACTGGTCTATAATTCCCTGTTTTCACTCTTCCGCCTTTCTTAAAAAGTGGGATAACATTACCTACCCTCCAATCCAGTGGAACTGATCCTGAATCTATAGAACATTGGAAAATTATCACCAATGCATCCACAAATTCTGGAGCCACTTCCTTAAGTACCCTGGGATACAGACCATCAGGCCATGGGGATTTATCAGCATTCAGTCCCATCAGTCTACCCAACACCATTTCCTGTATCATGTGGATTTCCTTCAGTTCCTCCATCACCCCAGATCCTCTGGCCACTACTATATCAGGAATATTGTTTGTGTCCTCCTTAGTGAAGACAGATCCAAAGTACCTGTTCAACTCATCTGCTATTTCCCTGTTCCCCGTGATAAATTCACCTTTTTCAGTCTTCAAGGATCCAACTTTGGTCTTAACTAATTTTTTCCTCTTCACGTACCTAAATAAGCTTTTACTATCCTCCTTTATATTCTTGGCTAGCTTACTTTCGTACCCCATCTTTTCTCCCCGTATTGTCTTTTTAGTTATCTTCTGTTACTCTTTAAACATTACCCAATCCTCTTGCTTCCCGTTCATCTTTGCTATGTTGTTGTTCTCTTTTATTTTTATACTGTCCCTGACGTCCCTTGTCAGCCACGGTCGCCCCGTACTCCCCTTGGAATCTTTCTTCCTCTTTGGAATGAACTGATGATGCACCTGTATTAATCCTAGAAATACCTACCATTTTTGTTCCACTGTCATCCCTGCTAGGGTATCTTTCCAGTCAACTTTGGCCAGGTTCCCCCTCATGGTTCCATAATCCCCTTTATTCAACTCTAACACTGACACCTCCGATCTACCCTTCTCCCTCTCCATTTGTAGATTAAACCTGACCATATTATGGTCACTACCTCCTAATGGCTCCTTAACCTCAAGTTCCTTTATCAAATCTGGTTCATTATGCAACACGAAATCCAGAATTGCCTTCTCCTGGTAGGTTCCAATACAAGCTGATCTAAGAATCGATCACGAAGGCACACCACAAATTCCCTTTCTTGGGGTCCAGTACCAATCTGATTTTCCCAGTCTACCTGCATGTTGAAATCTACCATAACATCCACAGCATTACATTTACTACATGCCAATTTTAACTCTTGATTCAACGCACCCTATATCCAGGCTATTGTTTGGGGCCTGTAGATAAGTCCCATTAGGGTCTTATTACCCTTACAATTCCTTAGTTCTATCCATACTGACTCCACATTTCCTGTTTCAATGTCACCCCTTGCAAGGGACTGAATTTCATTCCTCACCAACAGAGCTACTTCCCCCCTCTGCCAACCTGTCTGTCTTTTCGATAGGAGGTATACCCTTGGATATTCAGTTCCCAGCCCTGGCCCTCTTGCAGCCATGTCTCTGTAATTCCCACATCATACTTGCCAATTTCTAACTGAGCCACAAGCTCTTCCACTTTTTTTGTTGTACTTCGCGCATTCATATACAACACTTTGACCTTCGTATTCACTTCCCCCCTCGCACCGCTCGCAATTGGCCCTGACCGTACTCTTTTATTCCTTCTCGAATTTTCCTTCGCATTAATTCGAGAATCTTTTGTAATTTTTCCTGTACTCACTTCCCCTTCAACTCCATCTTTATACTCCCAATTTGTCAATCCCTCCCCCCCCACTATTTAGTTTGAACCCATACATGTAACCCTAGCAAACCTGCCTGCCAGAACGCCGGTCCCCCTCCAGTTAATGAGATGAGAAAATCATTTTTCATTTTTCACACAGAGAGTGGTGAATCTGTGGAATTCTCTGCCACAGAAGGTAGTTGAGGCCAGTTTGTTGGCTATATTTAAGATGGAGTTAGATGTGGCCCTTGTGGCTAATGGGATCAGGGGGTATGGAGAGAAGGCAGGTACAGGATACTGAGTTGGATGATCAGACATGATCACATTGAATGGCAGTGCAGGCTCGAAGGGCCAAATGGCCTACTCCTGCACCTATGTTCTTTGTTTCTATGTTTCTATAAGGTGTAACCCATCCCTTTTGTACAGGCCACCCCTACCCCAGAAGAGATCCCAGTAGTCTATAAATCTAAATCCTTGCTCCCTGCACCAGCCCCTCAGCCACACATTAAGATCCCCTATCTCCCTGTACCTGTACTCACTAGCGCGAGGTACTGGAAGCAATCCAGAGACAACCACCCTAGAAGTCCTGCTTTTCAGTCTTCTTCCTAACTCTCTGAACTCACATTGGAGAACCTCGTTCCTCTTCTTCCCAATGTCGTTTGTGCCTACGTGCACAACTACTGCAGCTGTTCACCTTCTCTCTCGAGGATGTTCTGAATTCGGCTTGTGACATCTTGAACCCTGGCACCAGGGAGGCAACAGACCATCCTCGCGACTCGTCTGCCGCCACAGAGTCTCCTTCTGCTCCTCGGACAATGGAGTCACCAGCCACTATGGCTCTGCCCGAAGCCGGTCGAGTCCCATCTCAAGGATTGGAGCCACCGACGTGTCCGCTGCTCGGACTAGAAGCATCGTCTCCCCCGACAGTTCCCAAGAGGGCACAGCCACTTGGGTCTCCTGCACTCCACGGTTTCCACCTTTATTATAATAATAATAATAATAATAAATGTATTTGTATAACACATTTAAAAACAACTCACGTTGACCAAAGTGCTTCACATCAGTGCAGGTACTAAATTGATACATACAACGGTGGACAGACCTAACAATACATACACAAACTGTTTACAGCGCCCCCTAAAGGAGTCGATGGTGGGGGCAGTTCTGATGAGGAGCGGGATGCTATTCCACAGTTTAGGTGCTGCAACCGCAAAAGCGTGGTCACCCCTGAGCTTAAACCTAGACCGCGGGATACTCAGTAGCCCCAAGTCAGCCGACTTGAGGGACCTGGAGGTAGAATGGTTGGTTAGAATATTTTTGTTATGGGGGGGGGAAGCCCGTTAAGGGCTTTGTAAACGTATAAGAGGAGCTTGAAGTTAATTCTCTACCATACTGGGAGCCAGTGGAGAGAGGCCAGGATTGGGATAATGTGTTCCCTTTTACGGGTACCCGTCAGAAGTCTTGCTGCGCCGTTTTGGACCAATTGCAGACGGGACAGGGATGATTGGCTGATGCCAGTGTATAGGGAGTTGCAGTAGTCAAGGCGGGCAAAGATGAATGCGTGGATGATTTTTTCAAGGTCATCAAATTTGAGGAATAATTTGATTTTAGCTATAGTGCGAAGCTGGAAGAAACCAGCTTTTATCATACAGTTGACTTTCTTGTCAAACTTTAATGCGGAGTCAAATATCACGTCAAGGTTTTTGACGTGCTGTTTGACTAAGGAGGTTAGGCTTCCAAGGCTGTTATCATTTTGATGGGGTCGGAGGATGACCTCAGACTTGCTTTCGTTAAGTTGGAGGAAGTTCTGAGCCATCCAGCATTTCTTCCCGTTTCCTCGGCGTGACAATCTCACTGTAGGTCCTGTCCAGGAAACTCTCATTTTCCCGAATGGCCCTGAGGTCATCCAGCTGCTTCTCCAGTGCCCCAACATGGTCCTTCAGGAGCTGAACCTGAACACATTTGCCACAGTTGTAGCAGCCAGAGGCTCCATCCGTGTCCCTGGGCTCCCACATCCTGCAAACATCACACTGCCTCATCTTACCTGTCATGCAGCCAGAACATCTCTGGTAATTACTGTTTTCTTGCCCCATCACAAATAAGAACCCCTTGCAATTAGCTGTAGTACCATCAGTAACCTTGGGGTCAGGTTTTAAATGCACACTGTTGACTGTTTAATGATGCCTTACCCTTACTATCTGTTACTTCTCTTGAGCCTTGTTGGATCCTTGCACAAATCCAATTATATATAAGCCATAATGTTGTCATCCTAGACCAGAGGGATTAAGGAATACAAGTGCATAGTTTCTTGAAAAGAGTATCACAGGTAGATAAGGTGGTGGAAAAATGCTTTTGGCATGCTAGCGCTCAGCAGTTGGAGAATTGAGTAAAGAAGATGGGACGTTATGTTACACTTGTACAAGACGTTGGTGACGCAGCACGCAGTATTATGTTCAGTTTAGGTCTACCGGCTATATGAAAGATATCATTATGCTGGAGACAGTGCAGAGTAGATTTATGAGGTTCTTTCCAGAATATGAGATATTGGAGCTATAGGGAGAAGTTTGCAGGCTAGGTCTTTACTCCTTGGAGCACAGGAGACGAAGGGATGATCATAGGGATGTATAAAATCCCGAGAGGAATAGATGGGGTGAATCCTTTTCAGGATCTATTTACCAACATAGGGTAATCAAGAGCTAGAGGGCAGAAGATTAAGCGAGGGGAAAGATTTAAGAGGAATGTGAGTTGAGACAAGTGGGGCCTGCTGTTGGTAGGTATGTTACAAAACTTACCTTTACCGGCGCTGCACTTCTGCCGCTCCCCGTGTGCGTGACTTTCGCGCCTTGCAGAGGGGGGCGGGCTTAAAGTGCCGTTTTTCAACAGGCAGGACAAATCGATGAATGTTGGGCGATTTGGTTGCTGAAGAAAAATCGCTCCGACATTTCATGAATGGTGGTATTTTTAAATTACTCTACATTATTTATTAACTAGAGTAATTTAAAAATCACCTTCAAAAGCCGTGAGTGCAGACAACCGGAAGCATTTTCCGTAGGTGAGAAAAAAAGGTAAATACTTTATTTTTATATTAAAAGTTGTTTTTTCGGGAGGCATTAATAATATTTTTATGTTGCGAAATGGGATCTAAAAAAATGTATGAACCAACAGTATTTTTCCCCCCGACTTCACAGCAAACCGCAACGTTCTAATCCACCGCATTCCACTAAAACCCACTCGCTAGTTGATTTAAATGGCCATTAATTTACAGGCATAAAACACTAAATTCCTTCCATTTGGCCCAGAAATTCATGAAAATGAGATTGAAAAATTATGTTATATTGTGGATTATTGTGTGAATGTTATTTGGACACTTAGGCAATTTTAAAAAAGTTTATCTTTTCTTAAGAAATTGATAGATGTTTAGATTTACTCATTGAATTTTGTTATTAGCTACAATTACATAACTAACTAATTATATGCTTTAATTTCAGGTAATCCAAGTAAGATTGTTTAATATTTGTTTCAGAATGCTTCAATCTATAATAACTGAAAATTTCATTGAGTTCTCTTAATTTTTAAGAATGTTATGGACTTTTAACTTTTCCAGATCACAGCTTTTGAGTTAAGTCAATTGAAAGGCAATGGGAAGCAAGATGCTCATTTCCGAGTATGAAAATGGCCATAACTTTCTTAATACTGAAGATATGAAAGTAAATTAGGTGTCAAATTAAACTTATTTTTATGCTTTATCTGGTGGGATAAATTGCAGACTTGATTTTTAAAATCTCAAAATTTTGTAACATTGCTACTGTTGGATCAGAATTTAGCCAGAATTTGTCTCTTTATAAAGAGTAGGAAAAATGTTGATTTAGCTTAAGTTATTTTCATCCCAGAAGCTAATATTGCCGCAGACTTTTCCATTTACTCCTTTTAATTAAACAAAGTTTATTTTTACATTTCTGCAATTTTGTCTGTCTTCTACAATTCAACCAGACTCTTTGAGATTTATTCAGGTAACATCTTTATGATGCTGCATTATATAAATTTGCAACAAAATAAATTTAATGTTGCTTTAAATCATTTTTTAGTTCTCGTTTTAAATATTGTAAAAAAAAATCAAATCACTTTTGTATTATCTTGACAGTAACAGCCATTTTACTTATAGTTGCTTTTCTTTAAAAAAAACTGAAAACATGTCACGTTTTGTGTGTTAATTGAAACCATTTGAACACGGACTGCTACAGCGTGGAAACAGGTCCCTTCGGCCCAACTTACTCACACCGGCCAACATTTCCCAGCAACACTAACCCCACCTGCCCATGTTTGGCCCTCCAAACCTGTCCTATCCACGTACGTGTCTAACTATTTCTTAAATGCTGGGATAGTCCCTGCCTCAACTACCTCCTCTGGCAGCTTGTTCCATTCCCCCACTTCCCTTTGTGTGAAAAAGTTACCTCTCAGATTCCTATTAAATCTTTTCCCCTTCACCTTAAACCTATGTCTTCTGGTTCTCGATTCTCATTCTCTGGGCAAGAGATTCTGCATCTACCCAATCTATTCCTCTCATAATTTTATACACCTCTATAAGATCACCCCTCATCCTCCTGCGCACCAAGGAATAGATTCACAGCCTACTAAACCACTCTCTATAGCTCAGTATGATAACATGCTACTTAATATTGTACAAGGCAAATTTGACAAATAATTTTAATTATTTTTTAAATTTTCCTTCCATTAACATAGATTTCCATGAATCAGTACATTAATTATTGAGAATGGGGGAAAATAGCCAAGTATTAAATCATAAAAATCTTGAAGGACCTTCCCACTGCCCTTCAGAATGGCTTCAAAAGGGTTTTTTTTTGCATCAAATTGTGATTTATCTTTGAGTTTACATAAAATGTTCTGGTTTTAACATTTCAGTGCATTAATTCACAAAACTCACATTAGTGGAAAATTATAATGTAATGATATGACATTTTATTTACTGATATAAAAGACCTACAGAAATAACATCATAGATTTTAAGGAGAACCAAGAGTTATATTTGAATGGCTTTTCACTTCAGATTCATGTGTTCGATATAAAAGTGAAGTTCCTTTACAGCCCCATGCTTAGGACAATAGGAAAAGGAGTCATGGTCAGACAGAGCGGAATCAGGCCCTTTGGCCCAACTTGCCCATGCCATCCAAATGCCCCATATACACTAGTCTCACCTGCCTGCATTTGGCCAATATCCTTCTAAATCTATCCTATCCATGTACCCGTCTAAATGTTTTTTAAATGTTGTGATAGTACCTGCCTCAATTACTTCCCAGGGCTCGAAATTAGCGGGTGCCAATGACCACCCAAAGTGCTGCTGAGCAACCTAAACGCCGACTAATTTTGCCCGGCTTTTGCAAGCAAATACTGGTTTATACCGATAGACCCAAAAAACTGGAGTAACTCCACGGGTCAGACAGCATCTCTGGAGAATAGGAGAGTGACGTCTCGTGTCGACGGCGGCGGCTGTATTCCTCTAGTATCTTTGATTGCGGGGCAAAGATACTAGGTGCAGGATGACGAAGGGTCGGAGCGAATGACGGGCCCCACACAGCGGCCGCGACAGCGGTTCCATCTCCTCCTCCTCCCGCACCCCGCCCGGCGGAAGGAGGCCTCCCTCTCCCTCTCCCTCTCCCTCTCCCTCTCCCTCTCTCTCTCTCTCTCTCCCGACCTCAGCGTGCGAGAGGGGTTGTTTTGAAAGTGCAGTTGGTGGATTTGAAGCAGTATCTATTGATTTGAAGATCCGTTAACAGCGCTTTCAAATCAACCCCTCTCGCACGCCGAGGCCAGGAGGGGGAGGGGGAGAGAGAGAGAGAAAGAGGGAGAGAGGGAGAGAGGGAGAGAGGGAGGGAGGGATAGAGAGAGAGAGATAGGGAGGGAGGGAGGCGGAGGCCTCCTTCCGCTGACGGAAACAGCTGCACGAAAGGTCCTATTGCTATAGGATCTTTGAGCTGCACTGCTCGGCCCCGCATCTTGCTGTCGGCTGGCGGAGGAGGGGAGGCGGTGGCGACGAGTTCCCAACCGCCTCCCCCTTTGGCGGCGGCACTGTGGCATTGGACAGGGACGGCCAAGGCAGCGGGGCGATATTGTCCGAGGAGCGCTGACCTTCCTTCCTCCCCACCTCCTCTGCACCTTCCCTCCCCACCTCCTCTGCCCCTTCCCTCCCCACCTCCTCTGCCCCTTCCTCCCCCCCTCTCTCTCTCTTGTATGCCCCCCACCACCCCTCTTATACTAGGACCCCTCCTCTCCATCCCGCACTGATCCCCACTCCCTCCTCTATTCAGTCCTCACTGACATCCCCTGTGCTTCCCTCCCCATCTACCCCCCCAATCTATTCATCACCTTATCCACCTCGCATTTATTCTCCTGCCACCCCCCATCCATCCTACACTAGTCCCCCAATTCATCTTGTACTGACCACCCTTCCCATCCATCCTGCACTTCTCCGCCCCATTCATACTGCACTGATCATCCCATTCATCCCGTACTGACCCACCTTCCATTTACCCTGCACCAAATCCCCCATCCATCCTATAGTGAATTAATCCTGTACCCATTAATCTTTTACTGATCTCCCATTCATCCTGTACTGATCCCCTCTTGCATCCTGTACTATCCCCTCATTCATCCTGTGCTGATCCCCCATTCATCCTATCCTGATCCCCTCATTCATCCTGTAGTGATCCCCCATTCATCCTGCACAGACCCCCCCCCCATTCATCCTGTATTGTTCCCCCCCATTCATCCTGTGCTGACCCCCCCCATCCATCCTGTACTGATCCCCACATTCAAGAAGAATGGGGGGGAACAGTCTGAAAAGGGGTCTCAACCCGAAACGTTGCCTATTTCCTTAGCTCCATAGATGCTGCCTCACCCGCTGAATTTCTCCAGCATTTTTGTCTACACCCATTCATCCTGTACTGAACCCACCCATTCATCCCATACTGATCCCCCCCATCCATCCCGTACTGATCCCCAATTCAACGCCACTGACATCCCCCGTGCTCTCCCCTCACAATTTTACATACTCCAACCAACACGTACAAATTCACCTGCCTCAATCCATCCATTCCGCACCGATTGCTTTTTCAACCCCCCCCCCCCCCCCCGCCATCTATCCATCCCGCACTGATTCACACACCCTCTGACCCTATTGTGATTCATGGTCTGCAGAGCGAACATTGACTATGTTTGATAACGGAATGCAATCAAATGTGTTTTAATTCCCAATGTTATTCTTTGTTTTGACACCTTTAAACATATTACCAAAAGAACATTTGCTGCAGTTATGTCCTTTGGCCATCTCTTGTCAGTTAGTGTAATGTTTAACCTGTCAGATGGGTATAGTCGGTTTTAACAGCTATTATCATAAAATGCCTTTAGAAATTTCCTTGCAACCTGTATATTTTATGGATAAATTATGTGGGAAGCCAGAGTGTTTCTGTGCCAATAGTAATAACGACCCATGCTGTGGCCATGTCATGGTAATTTTCAGTCCTTCACAGAAAACATGCTTGCATAAATCTGTAGTGTGCATGGTCCAGGATTTATTGACACAGGTTGAACATTTGCTAAATAATCCAACCACATTTTTGTTTGGAAGTGTTTCTGTGCCAATAGCAATAACGACCCATGCTATGGCCACGTCATGATAATTTTTGGTCCTTCACAGAGAACATGCTTGCATCAATCTGTAGTGTGCATGGTTAATCATATATGTTACCATGGTCCAGGATTTATTGACACAGGTCGATCATACACTGAATAATCCAACCACATTTTTGTTTGGAAATGGAAAGAAATAATAGAAATTGCATTAATTGCAACTTTAAAAAGAGTTGAGATACTGTATTATAATTTTGCTGTATGTCATTGTGGTATAAATCATGTCTTGATTGGTGAATATGTTTAGTTTGTGACTTTATTTGAAGCAGAAATAATATGTGAATGCTTCATTGAGCATAATTCCGACTGGTAACTACGCACTTCGTCCGAGCACATTATGCAAACCGTCTTAAATGACCACCTAAACTGTCATTTGGCAACCTAAAAAACTGCCTAGGTTGCCCGGCTGGCAACAGGGAAAAAATAGTTAAGTGAGAGCCCTGTTAACTGGCCTTGAATTCTTGGGATTATCGTGTTTTGGATAGTGGTATAACCGTTATAGCTTCTCTGTCCTTTGCCACTCTCCACCTCTGGGAGCAAGGGAATATAGTGGTCAGAGCCTGAACAATTTGTGCCTTTGTTGTTAAAGATGGATCCCATCCAGACCCAGTGAAATTTCTTCCATATTTCTAATCTTTGAGCACCTATTATTTAATGATTTGGATTTGATCCACTGCTCCAATTAACTGCTTCTTTACTATGATGTTGATATGAACCAATTTTCCAATGAATTCATGTATAATGTATTAATTTATTACTTCTGCAAGATTTCTGTTGTAATTGTCCCTTGTCAGCTCCACATTTCCTATGACTGCCCTTTTACTCATTATATGCTTATGAAACCATGCTAGGTTTTTTAATATATAATCTATTAATTTATTCCTGTTCAATCATTTGTATTCTGTACTATCTGTATTCAGCTTTGTTCTCCTGCATATTCTGAAATCAGAATCATAAGCCCCGTTTTTGTTTCACATTAATCTCATGAATACATGTGGCAAGAAGTTTATAATTCTCTATTTTGTTTTGTTCTTGTCAATCAATTGTGAATCAATTGCTGTCCTACTTGGGGACCTGTTTGTGCAACTCACTAACGTCATTTTCCATGCAATGTGCAATTACATGCATGCACTCCCAATTTCCTCCTCACACTTAAGGGCCTGTCCTACCAGCATGCGACTGCATGCGGCGAGCGCAATTAAACGTGGTGGGTTGAGCCGCACGGCCTCGCGGGGCCGGTCCCACTTTGATCGCCGGAGGCGTATGGAGTTGTGCGGAGCTGGTCCCGACATCGCGCGGGGCTCCGAAAAACTGACAGTTCAAAATCCCGCGTGGCAACGACCGACAGGCCCGCAGCCGCATCGAGGCCATACGCAACATCTCGACGTCATACGCAGCGTCATAACGCCGTATGCAGCGTCTGGACGCCGTACGCAGTGCGCGGCGTTGCGCGATGACGTCACCGCCAGATGACGTGCGACGTCCAAATTCAGTCGGCCCACCTCCTGCCCAGCTGATTGGTGAGTATGATGTTGGGACCAGCTCCGCACAACTCCAGACGCCTCCAGCGATCGAAGTGGGACCGGCCACGCGAGGCCGTACGGCTCAAGCGACCACGGTAGGTCGCGCTCACCACATGCAGTCGCATGCTGGTGGGACAGGCCCTTTACACTCCTGAACTCCTATTTCTGTCCAATTCTTTCTCCTCGTGCTATTTGTTTTTGCTAATCGGCTGTGCAATTTTGCCTGATACACATCTCCCTACTGGGTATTTAAACTGTTCCCCATAGTCTCTGGGAAAATCATTATGTGAAATTAACGTAAAAGGTATTCTCTCTTGGGGATTAAAATAATATGGCCCTCTTGCTAATATGATACGACAGGGGTGGATGCAGCCTGGTGCATCATGGGCATAACCCTCCGTCCCTTCCATTGAAAGCATCTACATGAGGCACAGCTTCAAGAAGGTGGCATCTATCATCAAGGATCCCCACCATCTAGGCTGTGCCCTCTTCATACCGCTACCGCTGGTCAGGAGGTCCCACAGAACCAGATTCAGGAACAGCTACTTTCCCACAACTATTACGTCCTCGAACCAACCTGCACAACCCAAATCCTACCTGGACAGTAGAATACAATACAATAATACTTTATTAGCCAAGTATGTTTTGCAACATACGAGGAATTTCATTTGCCACACCAATAAAAAGCACCAGAATACACAAACATAAACATCCATCACGGTGACTCCTCCACATTCCTCACTGATAGAAGGCGAAAAAAAGTTCAATCTCTTCCCTTCTTTGTCCTCCTGTGGTCGGGGGCCACGAGCCTTTCGTTGACGGAACAATCTTGACTCCCGTAGCTGGCGATCGGGCCCTCCACGTTGGGGCGAACAAGCTCCTGCATCGGGGGGATCTCAGTTCCCCTGCTCTGGGCTATCAGACCCCGGGTCGGGGCTGGTCGAACCTTCTACGTTGTTGGAGCTCTCGACATCTACGGTCTCTACCCGACACTGCGAGCACTCGATGTTAAAGTGTGCAGGCCGCGGTTGGAGCGTCGATCCCAGGCAAGGGATCACAGACTCCGATGTTAAATCCACATCCCCGTGGTGGGGCTCAAAGTCAGTCTCGAGCAAGGCCTGGATGTTAGGCCACAGAGAGACCGGAGATACGATCCGGAAAACGATCACATCTTCGGCAAGGTAAGAGATTGAAACAAAGTTTCCCCCAACCCACTTTCCCACCCCCGTCATAAAATAAACCAGAGAACATTAAAACAAACTTTTAAAACACACTAAAAATAACAAAAAAAAAGACGAAAAGACAGACAGACTGTTGGCGAGGCTGCCATCTTCAGCGCTCCCTGGTGGTAGAAGACCACAGTGCACCTCTTGCATAACCATGGATTTCTTTTTAAATGAACTTTTTACATTAATGTCTTGGTTTTTGTAGTCTTTTTCCCTTTAGAAACTTTTAATATAATTTATGTGTAATTTGCTTTTGTGTATTTATCTACAGTATGTGCTTCCAATGCTGCTACGAGCAAGACTTTTCATTGTACCTGTTCGTGTGTATTTGACACTAACTTCAACTTGATTTGATGCAATCAAATTGGTGCAATATTCAGATGCATCTAATAAACTGTCATCTTTATTATATGCTTCAGTTTTTACCATCGTGCTATCTTTGGGCATAGCATCTGATATTCTAATACAATTTAATGTCAAGCCAGTTTTACTGTGAACACAGTGGCTATTTCATTGCTGGGGCAATGGATTGACATGAGAGCACGTGATTGTGTTCTAGCACCTGCTGGAAGCCTGTTGCCTAATTAATTATCAGCTGCTGTGTCAGTGGCCTGGATGGAAACATTTGAAGGTCATTCATCTATTTTGCTGGTTTTCGGATTGTGAGTTCATGTTTTACTTTTTAAGTAAAGCTCTCCAATATTGCTACTGTCTTTTGTGATTTAAAGTGACTGTTATATTTGCCTTGCCTTCAGTCATTTTGGTACTATTGCTGTAGTAATAACCGGGCCGGGAAATTATTTAATTTCCCTAAAATTAACCGAAGGCAACCCGAATTTCAGGTAATTTCCTTCAAAGTGGAAATGCTGAACTAGATGCCCCATCTACAGAAGTACCACCTGCCTGTTTTTGGCCCATATCCCTCTAAACATTTCCTATCCATGTACCTATCCAAATGCGTAATTGTTCTTTGAGTAATTCCGCCGTTCAGTTTCTCAGCATGGCAACCAGCAGAAGTACAAAATGTAAAAAAGGCAGCAAAACCTAAAAGTCCATTTGTAATAAATGTTAATTGTACAGAGTACAAACTCACACGGGTTGAAACACAAGCATCTTTTTTGTTCAGGTCATCAACTACACAGCAGGTCATTACACGTTTGCACTGCTACTCAGACTGGCAAGCAGTGAGCAGGATCTTACACTATGAATGTTACAATTAGGCGGAGTTATAATTACTCGGCACTCTAATTGGCTAACATGCTGTAGCCAATGCTACATCTCTTCTATAAATGAAAAGTAGATACAGCGTTATCACTACGATGAGTAAATCAATTGTTAATGCAAAATGGCACATCTAAGAATATGAGGTTAAACATAATTGCCGTATCTAACAGGCGGCTTACTAACCCACCCAGTCCGCGAACAGTAGGGAGCTGCCTCACCAACCTTTTCCTCCGAAACGTTGAGGGCACGTCTGGGCGAGCTAACAGGGCTCTGGGGAGACACCGTGCGGGACGACCGTTGCGGGGGTACCGGTGAACCGGGTACAAGGGGGGGTGAGGACACAGACCAACGCAGGGACTGGTGGGGGGCGGCAGCTGCAGGCACTGGAACGACTGGAACAGCGATCACTTTAAAGTTCAGTGGAGGGGCGTCAAGACCCTGGTGCGCCGCACGTGGTTCCGACACTGGAAGGATGCGTTGACGGTTGCGTCTGTAGATGGTGCCGTCGACATCGACAAGGTAGGACCGTGGCTTTTTTGCGGTGCCATGGATGAACCCCAGTTTGGTATGTCCTTTGTTTGTCTGTTAATGAACCACCTGGCCTCGGATTAGTGGCTTAAGTGGCTTGCTGGTTTTGTCGTAGGCACGTTTCTGGGCGTCTCGATTGGATTGTATGCGTGTTTGAATTACAGTGGGGCAGAGGACTTTAGGCTTTAAGTGCTCCTGAGTCATGGCAGTGGTGGTCTGGTCCGCTGGGACATCAGTCGTTGGGCTGGGGAGCCTAAAACACCGTCTCTGGCAATATTTCTCAGGTTCAGCAGATTATGCCAGGAAGGGCAAAAACCACGGCAGGCAGCTCTGGGCATAGCACTGCTCGATATCTGTTAGTGTTCTGGAAGCGTAGGATACCGGCAACACATCGCCTTTGAAAGAGGTCTGCAGACATGCAGTGTTTAGTCCATACTGGGATGCGTCGCAGGTGATTGTAACTGGCAGGTTGAGGTTAAAGTAAGACAGATTCAGTGCACTAGCGAGCTGTAGTTTTAAAGTCTCAAAAGTTCGCTGGTGGTTTGGGTACTAAGACCAGGTGTTGTCCTTGTGGGTTAGTTCAGTGATTCCCAACCTGGGGCCATAAAGGGGCCATGGCAAATTTCAGGGGGGCCACAGAAATATTTTGGGATTTAGGGGGCCACAGGTTCAATGAAAGGGGCCACAGAGCTACCACCGTGTTGCCTCATAAATTTCAGTTCTAATAAATTTAAATCTATGTAGTTTAAATATATTTTTGAATTTTATTTATAAAATTATTTTCATTTTATTATATAATTATTATAGTAATTCAAAAATTATCTAATTTTCGGCCTCTTTGACAATATGGCATATGGCATATGGCTATATACGTAGCTTTCCATAATCTGTCAATCTAGTGACTAGCCACTATTTACGAGTTACTAATCACAAAACATTGAGTTTCTTTCCCTTCGACGTACAACAACGTTGTAATGATTTATTAGTTATACGCTTGGCAGTGTCGTATCCATGTTCCACTGCGCCAATGACCGTTGGAGTTCGACGCCAGTTGAATGTTGCTAAATCAGTCAATCAGTACAGGGCTCGAAATTAGTGGTTGCCCGGTTGCCAATGACCACCCAAAGTGCGGCCGGGCAACCTAAACGCCGACTCATTTTGCCCGGCTTGGCAAGCAAATACTGGTTTATACCGATAGACACAAAAAACTGGAGTAACTCCGCGGGTCAGGCAGCATCTGTGGAGAATAGGAGCGTGACGTTTCTTGTCGACGGCGGCGGCTGTATTCCTCTAGTATCTTTGATTGCGGGGCAAAGATACTAGGTGCGTGGTGACAAAGGGTCGGAGCGAATGACGGGCCCCGAACAGTGGCAACAGTGGCAGCAGCCGCCGCCGCGATAGCGACTCTACCGCCTCATCCTCCCGCACCCCACCCGGCAGAAGGAGACCTCCTTCTCCCTCTCCCTCTCCCTCCCTCTTCCTGGCCTTGGCGTGCGAGAGGGGTTGTTTTGGAAGCGCAGTTGCTGGATTTGCAGCAGTATCTTTTGATTTGCAGGCAGCGGCCGCTATTGTCCTAATAACGGCCGCTGCCTGCAAACCCGTTAATGGCGCTTTCAATACAACCCTTCTCGCACGTTGAGGCTGGGAGGAGGGAGGGAGAGGAAGAGAGAGAGAGAGGGAGGCGGAGGCCTCCTTCCGCCGACTGAAGCAGCTGCACCAAAGATCCTATTGCTAGAGGATCTTTGAGCTGCACCGCTCGGCCCCGCACCTTGCTGTCGGCTGGCGGAGGAGGGGAGGCGGTGGCGACGAGTTCCCAACCACCTCCCCCTTTGGCGGCGGCACTGTGGCATTGGGCAGGGACGGCCAAGGCAGCGGGGCGATGTTGTCCGAGGAGTGCTGACCTTCCTCCCTCCCCCCCTCCTCTGCTCCTTACCCCCCTTTTTTTCTCTCTCTCTCTCTTTTTTCCCTTCCCCCCTCCCCCTCTACCCCCCCGCACTGATCCCCATTCCTTCCTCTATTCAGTCCTCACTAACATCCCCCGTGCTCCCCTCCCCATCTACAACCCCCCCCCAATCTATTCATCACCCTATCCACCTCCCATAGATTCTCCTGCCACCCCCCCCCATTCATCCTACACTGGTACCCCAATTCATCCTGTACAGAACCCCCTTCCCATCCATCCTGCACTTCTCCCCCCATTCATACTGCACTGATCCTACCATTCGTCCCGTACTGACCCACCTTCCATTTACCCTGCACCAAACCCCCCATCCATCCTGTAGCGATCTCCATATTCATCTTTTACTGATTCCTATTCATCCTGTACTGATCCCCTCATGCATCCTGTGCTGATCTCCTCATCATCCCGTACTAATCCCCCTTTCATCCTATACTGATCCTATACTTTGTATGGCTGTATTGTAACTCAAATTTCACTTTACCTTAATTGGTTACGTGGCATAAAATAGTAAGATTAATCGAGAACTTACCTGTTTGAAGTTTGATCTTTATTTTATGAGGAGTTACGATGAGGGATTACGTGAAGAAGCCCCGCCTGGCGCTTGATCGGCATACTTAAAAGCAGCGGCATGAAAAACACAGAACCAATAGCCGGAGTAAGATAGTAAGGCTCAACATCGACTAGAACTACCAGATCATCATTTATATTATGAGGGTTGGGAGCGGAGGGCACGTAATCCCTCATCGTAACTCTTCATAAAATAAAGATCAAACTTCGAACAGGTAAGTTCTCATTTAATCTTGCTATTTTACTTCGGAGACACGTGACTACGTGAAGATTTTAAAGCTCTGTGTTTTTTATGTCGTAGATTCATTCCATACAACACTCTGTTTAGTCAATACAGTAGTGAGTAAATAATATATTTTTAAAACATTGTTTCAATTTATGTAATGTCTTTTAATTATAAAAAGAACAATTTTTAATAACCCCTCGATCCCAGGGGAAAATTTTACAACAAAAGTGATAATGATATCAAATGATAACGTAAATCGATAATATAAATCGATAATATAAAACAAAGCAAGCATTTAAAGAGAACCCAACACTGCGTGTCCAAATCCTGGCACCGTGACAACAGGTTTATCGTAGAACTTTGAAAAAGTTTCTTCTTTACACCACCCTGCGGCCTCTAAAATTTGATTGAGTGGTACGTCCTGTACCTTCGCCAAGGACATAGCTGCAGCCCAAGTGGAGTGAGATTTAAACGCATCAGTGTCTATTCCTGCTAAATCCAAAACCAGTTTTAACCATCTAGAAATGGTTTGAACTGAAACTTTTGTATGCGGTTTTTTGTGCATTATCAGTAACGCTGTCTCAACACCTTGGTGATTCTTGGTTACTTCAATATATTGAGTTAAATGCTTAACTACACACAATGTTTAATCGCAGTGGGTTTTAGGTGAGTGGACTGAGGACGGAGCGTTGTGTGGTGGGGGGGTGGAGGGTGAAGTCTGAAGAAGGGTTTCGACCCGAAACGTCGCCCATCTCCTTCGCTCCTTAGATGCTGCTGCACCCGCTGAGTTTCTCCAGCTTTTTGTGTAACCCACAATGTTTCATCGACAGGGTATGCTTTAAACATTACCTTGGTTCCAGTTTTTCCTGGTCTGCTTTATTTGATCAGATCATAAACATAAACACAATGTCATCTGAAGCCACATGTATGCAATCTAACCGTAACAATTGCAAAGTTTGTACTCTTTGAGCTGACACTAATGCCATTAACATTACTACCTTGAATGTTAACCTCTGCAAAGACATTGAGGTAATTGGAGTCCATTGCCTAAGCAAAGTGAGAACAATGCTAACATCCCAAATTTCTGTATATCTGGGCTTGGGAGGATTTTTATTAAAAATTCCTTTCATAAACCGGGATATTAATGGGTGAGACCCAATTGAATCTCGATCAGAAATTTGTCCTAAATTGGACGACAAAGCACTACGAGCACTATTAATGGCACTATAACTTAAGTGCTCATCAAAATGTAACCCAGCAAGGAACTCCAATACATTTGATATGTTCGCAGTATGATAAGATATCTTTGACTGTGTACAGAAGACTTCCCATTTCGTTATATGCAACATTTATTGTTTTTTAGTGCTATTTCTCCAAGCTGCAGCTATAACATCCATGGTCCTATCCGACAGTCCAAGCTCTTGCAATGGTCTGGTCAGAACCTGCAGATTAACAAATTCATATGATCATTCAATGGATGAATTTCTTTTGTTACTGGTTGTATCAACAAATCGTTGCAACTAGGAATCGTCATACATGGTTCAGTAATCATTTTAAGCATCAATGGGAACCATGACTGTGTAGGCCAATTTGGCACCACCAAAATGCCCTTGGCAGCGTCTTGCGCTATTTTCTTGAGACATTGCCCAATCAGACAGAATGGGGGGAAAAGCATAAAAGAACGTATTCCCCCAGTGTAGCGAGAAAGCATCCACCGCTACTGCTCCTGGATCGTGTTCCCAAGACACGTAATTGGGAAATTGGTGATTTAATCTAGATGCAAACAGATCAATGTCCGGTAATCCATACAGACTGACAATATTTTTGAAAATTTGTGGATTTAACATCCATTCTGTACTGTCTGTAAATTTTCATGATCTTTTGTCTGCCACAATATTGTCTCTCCCTGGGAGATAAATAGCTGAAAGCCAAATATTCTTACCAATACACCAATGCCACATCTGGTTTACCAGATGATCACATAATAATGATCTTACTCCCCCCATGTGATTGATATATGCCACAGCTGTGGTATTGTCTACTTGTAATTGGACATGCAAATCCTTCATAGTAGAACAATAAGCTTTTAATCCATAAAATGCTCCCAGTAACTCCAAATAATTTATACCATATGTTTGGAGAAATAAATCCTCTTGGACAGTCCATCTGCCCCCACAGCTGGTATCATTATCTGTAGCACCCCATCCGAGAGCACTTGCATCAGTTTGCAAAATCACTGCTGGCTGCTGAACTAATATGTTTTTAACAGCTTGTGGAACATTCTCAATCCACCAATGTAATTCTGATAAAGCTTCCTTTGGCAATTGCATGGGCCTATCAAAATGGCCTGCTCGCTGTATAAGCGCTTGTGTTTTTGCCCTTTGGAGATTTTGGTAATGCAGTGGACCAAATTCTACTGCAGGAAATGCTGCTACTAACTTACCAATAACCTTAGCAACTTCTCGGATGGAGGGATAAGGTTTGTCAATAAGGCACCGACATACATTTGTAATATCAATAACCTTGTCTATTGGTAAATTTACTAACATGGTAACTGGATTAATCACAAACCCCAACTATTCAATACCTTGGGATGGCTGTAACTTAGATTTTGTTGGATGAATCAGGAAACCTAGCCTTTCAAACAGACTTCTAGTTGCTGAAACTGATTTTTCAGCTGACTCCTGATTAGCATTGACAATTAAAATGTCATCTTGATAAGCTATAACGATGTGTTTTTGTGCCCTTAGCAGTGTAAGTGCTGGTTTCAACAATTTAGTGAACAGTCTAGGAGCTGAGCTTAATCCATTAGGTAATGCTTTGTATTGCCACAGCTGCCCATCCAATTAAATTTCAAATACCTGCGAAAGTGACGATGAATTGGTACTGAATAATATGCATCCTTCAAATCTATTGTAGCCATGTAACAATCTGTTGATACCAGCTGTATTGTAGTGTTGAAGGTATCCATTTTAAAATGTTTATACTGGACAAAAGTATTAAAATGTGTGAGGTCTAGAATTATTCTACAACCCCCATCTTTTTTTGGTCTGGGGAAAATATTTGATACAAATTGTTGTGGATCCTCAACTGATTTCTCAATAACTCCTTTTTTACACAAATTCTTAACCTCTTCATTAATTTGAATTTTTTCAAATGCAGAAAACACCAAACTACGTTTAGGCTTATTCTGTCCCGGTGGATCAATACCTTCTATAAAATCAATGGTAGATCCTAAAACAGTATCTAATATAACACAGTCAGATGTTATACAGTCCCATTCATCATAAAACATTTGTAGTCTATCACCAATCTGAGGTTCATCCAAAGATTCTTCTGTAATAGGATAAAGTTTTTGTACCTCTCCAACCGCACGTGGTGGTCTCCTTCTCCCAACATATGGGTGAACATTCGGCTATGCTGGATGGTAATACTTCCTTACCATACTCCTGCCTTGGCTTGTTCCAGCTGCAAATTCAAATCCCCTTCTCATTTGACCTGCCCTTCTTTGGCCAAAAATGAAGGGTTTCATGAGGCCAATAGTCTTTGCCTCTTCATCAATCTCTTTAATTTGTTTAGACAGATTTTCTCCGAACAATTAAACAGGAGCTTGAACATTGCTTGATCTGCACAAACCTGAAAATCTTGGATGTAAAATGGGCCGAATGGCAATCTTCCTCATACAATTAATCTCAAAAAATGAGTTGCAGAACAATGCCAACATATCCTTCTGAACTTTGGTCATTCCACAACCTTCCACTTGCCTTCCAAAAACAGTGATGCCAGCCGAAATCAGTTTGAGGACTCTTTGAAATCGTATTTCCTGCGCCCGCATAATTGAAGACATTGGCGCCCAAATAGACGGATTCACCGTAGGTACCTTCAGTGAGGTACAATTAACAGGTGCTTTATATAATTCTGCTATTTCAACCATAACAGCTTCCTGAAGCTGGTGAGAGACCAAATAATTAATGTTGGCCGCCAGGTTTTCTTCCATGGCCTCACCGCCTCCTCCAGGTATAGCAAAACATTGTGCCACGTCAGGCACACCTGGAGCAATATTTTTGTATTGTGGTGGGTACTCATGACCGAAATCACCACCTTCAGGATCAGTCTCATGCAGCCCTGGTACTCCTGAGACTTGCTCAAAGGAGACTCTCTCCAGCCCAATCCCAGGCTCTGGAATTTCAAATTCCCAATTCGATCTGGCACCATATTCATGATATGGAACCCCCTCAGGGGCTGCCTGGGAATATTCTGGGTACTTAGACCCTTGGTTGAATAATGACTGGAGCATTTTCTCCATTTGTTCCACTCTAAGCCATAAGACTTTTCTATCTGAAGGACTTTCAGTATCAGAGTCATCAGAAACCACGGGCCTCTCAGATTTTCTTTTACTTTTTTTAGTCACTGGACTTTCCTCCGTGGCTTCTGCTTGTGGAGCAACCAAAGGCTCACTAACGGGTATTTCAACGGCCACCGGTAATGGAACCGGCTCCGCAATAATCTGCTGTCCCGCCTGTTTTTCTTCTCCTCCCCGGGACACACGTTTTACCCGCTATTTTTTCGGAGCTTTCTCCATTTTTATTTTTCAAAACTCCTCCTGGTCTTTACTCACCAGCCTCACGGAGTTTGAAATGCCCTGGAAGTAAAATAATTTACTTATCTGCGGGCCTGTTCCTTACCGCTGCTGGAGCTGCGCTCTGCAGCTCTTCTACCGACAGCGTCGACGTAATGCCGATCAAGCGCCAGGCGGGGCTTCTTCACGTAGTGGCTCACGTGACTCAGAAGTAAAATGCATATTTGAGCTCTAACTAGCCACAGGTGAGGTCCCAGCAGACTGGAGAGTAGTTAATGTTGCTCCTTTATTTCAGGAAGGAAGTAGACAATCTGATGAATTGTAGACTGGTGAGCCTCATGACAGTGATAGGGAAGCTATTGGAGAGGATTATTTAGGATAGGATTTACTCCCATTTGGAAGATAATCTGTTATTTAGGGACGGTCGGTGTGGCTTTGTGCGCAGCTGGTCGTGTCTTATTAACTTGATTGAGTTTTTTTGAGCAGGTGTTGAAGGTGATCGATGAGGGTGGGGTGGTGGATATTGTACCGTTCAAGAACAAAGGAGGCTGCAGAAAATGATGGACATTGCCCTGTCCATCATGGGTACCCGACTTCCGCAACGTCGAAGGGATCTACAGCGAGCACTGCTTCAAGAAGGCAACTAATATCAAAGACCCACGCAACCCTGGCACTTAGGCACTTCTGAAACTCTGCATTTCTGCCATTCATTCCTATATGCCAGTCTACTACATTATTCACAATTGAGGCATTACAGTCAAACTCAAGCAGATTTCAGGTGCCTACATTATACCAATAAAGACTGCCTATTTCCATAACTATATCACTTCACTTCCACCTTTGCTTAAGCCCATCTGTTCAAATTCTCGCCTGTCCTTATTGCCTCCACACTCAATTATTCCAATATATATTCGCTGATTATATATTCTTTGTTTGCTTTCTGAGTTAGTAATGTTCATATTTTGTTTATTTGGTTGTCCGAATGTTCATCTTTTCTTTGTAACTATGCTTTATTACAATTTATTAAATTCAGAGGGATCTAGGAATAACTGTGCATAGTTCCCTGAAGGTGGAATCGCATGTAGATAGGGTGGTAAAGAAAGCTTTTGGTGTGCTGGCCTTTATAAATCAGAGCATTGAATATAGGAGTAGGGAAGTAATGTTAAAATTGTACAAGGAATTGGTAAGACCCATTCTGGAGTATGGTGTACAATTTTGGTCGCCTAATTATAGGAAGGATGTCAACAAAATAGAGAGAGTACAGAGGAGATTTACTAGAATGTTGCCTGGGTTCCAGCAACTAAGTTACAGAGAAAGGTTGAACAAGTTAGGTCTTTATTCTTTGGAGCGCAGAAGGTTAAGGGGGGACTTGATTGAGGTCTTTAAAATGATGAAAGGGATAGACAGAGTTGACGTGGATAAGCTTTTCCCATTGAGGGCCGGAAAGATTCAAACGAGAGGGCATGACATGAGAATTAAGGGACAGAAGTTTAGGGGTAACATGAGGGGGAACTTCTTTACTCAGAGAGTGGTGGCTGTGTGGAATGATCTTCCTGCAGAAGTGGTGGAGGCAGGATCGATTTTAACATTTAAAAGTAAAGTGGATAGGTATATGGACGGGAAGGGAATGGAGGGGTATGGTCTGAGTGCAGGTAGATGGGACTAGGGGAAAATAAATGGTCGGCACGGACTGGAAGGGCCGAGAAGGTCTGTTTCCGTGCTGTAATTGCTATATGGTTAATTTCATCTCCAGTTATACACACCCATTGACTCTCCGCATGACAGGATAATTAACAATAGGTTTTTGTATTGATGTTATAGTAAAGCATAAGCAATTTAAATTAATTATTGGAAGTCAAAGATTCGATTAATTTGTCATAAATGTCCCATGGTCACTTAAACTTTACACAATATTTAGCTACTGTTCCTCATTGTCAATAAATCTCACTTGCAATTTATATTTTCATCCTATACTTTTAAGTCGTGGAAGGAAAACCTTTAAATAACCGAAGGATCAGACCTGTATATTTAATCATATATCACTGATAGTGGCAGACTATAGGATAATGCAGGCTAGTGTGTATATTTTTGAAAGACATCTGGATACCTGGCAATAATTAAGCATTTCTTTATGAAATTATTGTGTAGAATGTCAGATTCAGATTCTGTTTCAAACTTTATTGTCATTGTGCAGTGTACAAGTACAGACAACGAAATGCAGTTAACATCTCACCCAGAAGTGCGAACACATAATAATGGAACAGTAAAATATATTTATGTATATACAGTAGTAGTAGTGCAAATTTCAGGGAGATCAGTCACTGGGGGAAGGAGTGTCCGTGTGGGGGGTGACTGGCAATCACCAAGGTGCAGAGTTAAGTATGGTAACTACCGCAGGGAAGAAGCTGTTCCTGAACCTGCTGGTCCAGCAACGGAGAGACCTGTAGCGCCTCCCAGTTGGGAGGAGGGTAAGCAGTCTGGGGTTGGGGTGAGAGCAGTCCTTGACGATGCTGCGCGCCCTTCACAGACATCGCTTGCTCTGAACAGACTCAATGGAGGGGAGTGAGGAACCGGTGATGCCTTGGGCAGTTTTCACCACCCTCTGCAATGCTTTCTGGTCGGAGACAGAGCAGTTGCCATACCATACTGTGATGCAGTTAGTAAGAATGCTCTCGATGGCGCAGCGGTAGAAGTTCACCAGAATCTGAGGAGACAGATGGACCTTCTTTAGTCTCCTCAGGAAGAAGAGACGCTGGTGAGCCTTCTTGATCAGCGTTGAGGTATTGTGGGTCCAAGAGAGGTCATCAGAGATGTTGTCCCCCAGCAACCTGAAGCTGGAAACACGCTCCACCTCCGTCCCGTTAATATGGATGGGGGTGTGCATGCAGTCCCTAGACCTTCTATAATCCACAATGAGCTCCTTGGTGTTAAGGGCTAGGTTGTTGTCAGTGCACCATGCTGCTAGGAGCTGGACCTCCTCCCTATAGGCCAACTCATTGTTATCGCTGATGAGGCCAATCACCGTTGTATCATCTGCACACTTACAAAATACATGATACATTTATTTGTCACATGTGCCAGTTGGCATAGTGAAATGTAATCACCGTACAGCCATACAATGAAAATAAAGAGCACAACATAGAGTTGATAGAATTCAACATAAAACATCCCCACACAGCAGATGATGGTGCTTTGAATTTAATTTAGTTTAATTTATTTGTCATTCAGACCTTTCGGTCTGAACGAAATTTCGTTCCCCTGCAGTCATACATATAATTTAAAAAAATGACAGAATCACACGATAAACACAAATTTAACATCCACCACAGTGAGTTCACCAAACACCTCCTCACTGTGATGGAAGGCAAAGTCTTAAAGTCTCTGTCTCTTCCCTCTTTGTTTCCCTCTGCGCCGAGGCGATCCAGGCTTCAGATGTTGTGACCCCACCGGGTGATGGGTGTAAAGTCAGTCCCGCGGTTCCGAGCTCCGCGAACGGGCCAGTTCAAGTCCGAGGCCCGGGGTTGTCGAAGCTGCCGCCCTCCAGACCAGTGAACGAAGCTGTTGTTGCGGGAGCTCGTAAAAACAGGTCACCAACCTGTACCTGCGACCTCCCGCGATGTCGTCCACTAGGCCCGCGGCCGATTCCACCAGGCCCTTGGTCGCGGTCGGCCCTTGGTCGCGGCTGTCACTGCTGCAGCCACCGTTCCGGGGCTGAGTCGGGTCGCCGCTGCCGCTGGAGCAGCTCCGGGGCCGAGTCGGGTCGCTGCTGCTGCTGCTCCTGCTCCTGCTGGAACCGCTCCGGGACCGAGTTGGGTCGCTGCTGTTGCTGCCGCTGGAACAGCTCCGGGACCGAGTTTGGTCGCCGCTGCTGCTGCTCAAACCGCTCCGGGACCGAGTCGGGTCGCCGCTGTTGCTGCCGCTGGAACAGCTCCGGTACCGAGTTGGGTCGCTGCTGTTGCTGCTGCTGGAACAGCTCCGGGACCGAGTTTGGTCGCCGCTGCTGCTGCTGCTGCTGCTGGAACCGCTCCGGGACCGAGTCGGGTTGCCACTGTTGCTGCCGCTGGAACAGCTCCGGTACCGAGTTGGGTCGCCACTGCTGCTGCCGCCGCCGCCGCTGCTGCTGCTGGAACCGCTCCGGGACCGAGTCGGGTCGCCGCTGTTGCTGCTGCTGCTGCCACCGCTGTTGCTGCTGCTGCTGGAACCGCTCCAGGACCGAGTTAGGTCGCCGCTGTTGCTGCCGCTGGAACAGCTTCGGGACCGAGTCGGGTCGCCGCTGTTGCTGCTGCTGCTGGAACCGCTCCAGGACCGAGTTAGGTCGCTACTGTTGCTGCCGCTGGAACAGCTCCGGGACCGAGTCAGGTCGCCGCTGCTGCTGCTGGAACAGCCCCGAGGCCGCCAGATCCGCCATTAGGCCTCGGCGCAGATGGAGACGAAGACGGGGAATACGACAAAAAAGTCGCACCCCCCCCCCCCACCCCGAAGCAAGAGACCCAGACATGTTTCTCCCCCCCATCCACATACACACACAATCTAATAAAACAAAACCAACTAAAAACAGGACAAAATAAATAAAATAACAGACGGACTGCAGGCGGGCCGCAGCTGTTAAGTACATGGTACTAACACCATCTTGGAATGATGATGGTGTTAGTACCATGTACAGGTGTGCAGTCGTAGGTGAAGAGGGAGTAGAAGAGAGGGCTCAGCACACAGCCGGTGTTCAGGGTGAGGGTTGAAGAGGTGTGGTTGTCTAACCTAATAGACAGGTCTGTTGGTTAGAAAGTCCAGTATCCAGTTGCAGAGGGAGGGGTCGATGCCCAGGTCGATAAGTTTGGTGATCAGTTTGGAGGGAATAATGGTGTTAAATGCTGAGCTAAAGTCGATGAACAGCATTCTCACGTAGGTGTCTCTGTTGTCGAGGTGGGAGAGGGCGGAGTGAAGTGCCGTAGAGATGGCATCCTCCGTACTCCTGTTTTTGCGGTAGGCTGGTTAGTGGTTATTGCAAGTGGTTAATGTAAGTGGTTAGATAGCATTTTACTGAGCAAGGTAGAATTGCCTGCAATTAAATTATATTGCTGGGCAAACATGATTTTAGACATCTGTTTTTCATCGGCTTTGAAAGTTCCAAAAGTCAGCATACAATTCAGCATACAGCGTGAGGATGAGTGAAAAGGGGAAGGCCAGGGAAGAGTGATGTGGAGGAGGTTAAAGCTTTGCAGCAGAAGTACCAAACAGAAGTTGGAAGTGGAGGAAGGAGAATAAGGTAGTAGAAAAAACCTATCGTCATAGAGAGGAAATCTTCCTTGGGAAGGAGGAACAACAGATGTTTATCTGATAGATTGATCCGGAAGTGGCGTCGCTGCCCGGCTGCGGGCCCAGTGGACGACATCGTCGGGAGCTCGTAGGTCACAGGTTGGTGACCTGTTTTCTGGAGCTCCCTCAACAAAAGCTGCATCCGCTGGACTGGAGGGCGGCAGCTTTGGCAGCTTTGACCGCCCCGGGCCGCGGAGTTTGAATCGGCCCATTCACGGAGCTGGATTCAGCCGCGGGACTGACTCACTTAGCAAAACCCGGCGGGGTCACAACGTCGGAGGCCTGGATCGCCTCAGCGCAGAGAGAGAACAAGGAGGGAAGAGACAAAGACTAAGACTTTTGCCTTCCATCAATGTGAGGAGGTGTTTGGTGAACTCACTGTGATGGATGTTAAATTTGTGTTTATTGTGTGTTTTTTTTGTTACTTTTAATATATGTATGACTGCAGGCACAAAACTTTGTTCAGACCGAAAGGTCTGAATGACAATAAAGGTAAATCTGAATCTGATAGGCCGACCTTACCTCATGCTTCCAGGCTTTCTCTCAGTGGTAAGAATGCTATGTTGTGGCCCACTTTCCAGTTATAATTTAATGAATCAAATATTAACTGGGGGGGGGGGGTGATTGATGACATTTGACCAGTCTATAAAGTCTGAATAATGAAATTGCAGATATTACATAAATATATTAACTGTACTTTCCAAGGTGAAAGTTATTTACTTTCACTAATATGCTACTTTAAAAATGGAGGGATGGTGCAGTAACATATCTGGGCAGATTTTGTGATTAAGATAATAGGCTTAGCAGTGATGAATGGAATAGAGAAATTCTGATAACCACGAGGAGCAGGGGGAGGGAATAAATTGGTGTTTATCCAGGAATGCTAAAGGGATGGGAGTGTATCAGCAGCTTGTTCTCTCTCCTTCAGGTCAATGGAACAAACTTGTTGCGGTGAGTACAATCGTGGGCTGATACTTTTGAATGTGTCTAGTGCTAATGAATGGAGACACATTTGATGAGCACCTGGAGAGAGTCTGTACAATTAAATGTTGAAATCCCAAGGTTGTTAGTTGTCAGTGAAACAAAGATTGTAGTGTAGTAATCCTTGCTGATTTTGTACATCAATGATATCTAATTCATATTTTGTGTATTATATCTCTTCATTTAAAATCTTCATGTTTTAATGAGGGTTCTTCAATCTTAGTTGAAGTGCCTTAATTTATCATCTGCTTTCATTCTTCATAGAGTAGTTTAATATTGGTGTTGCTTAAAGTTATAGAAACGCTAATCAGAGAAACAAAATTAACTTCAGGGCTGCCAACATTGGGTGAGAGTTGAGAATGAGAAATTGCGAGGGGGCGTAGCAACCGAGCTGGGGGGCGGGGGGGGGGGGGGGGGAAGCGGGAGTTATTTGGTAGGGAGCTTTTGCATTTTTCAGCTTGAAATTAAGCAATCTGGTGCATACTGTTGCGAGTCATTTAACTTACAGTTGAATGCAACATTTATGCTTCAAATTGGATTAGGTATGCAGGGCTCTCGTTTAAGTTTTTTTCCCTGTTGCCAGCCGGGAACCTTGACAGCTTTTTAGGTTGCCAAATGACAGTTTAGGTGGTCATTGAAGACGGTTTGCATGACGCGTGCGATAATGTGCTTGGACGAAGTGCGTAGTTATCAGTCGGAATCATGCTCAATGAAGCATTCACATATTATGTTCCAGAAGGAACTGCAGATGCTGGAAAATCAAAGGTAGACAAAAGTGCTGGAGAAACTCAGCGGGTGCAGCAGCATCTATGGAGCGAAGGAAATAGGCAACGTTTCAGGCCGAAACCCATCAGTCATCAGTCGGCCCGAAACTTTGCCTATTTCCTTTGCTCCATAGATGCTGCCGCATCCGCTGAGTTTTTCCAGCACTTTTGTCTACATTCACATATTATTTCTGATTCAAATAACTCACAAACTAAACATATTCACCAATCAAGACATGATATATACCACAAGGACATGCAGCAAAATTATAATTCAATATCTCAACTCTTTTTACACATAGCAATTAATGCAATTTCTATTAGTTCTTTCAACTTCCAAACAAAAATGTGGTTGGATCATTCAGCGTATGATCAACCTGTGTCAATAAATCCTGGACCGTGGTAACATATATGCTTAACCACGCACACTACAGATTGATGCATGTTTTCTGTGAAGGACCGAAAATTACCATGACAAGGCCATAGCATGGGTCGTTATTGCTATTGGCACAAAAACACTATGGCTTCCCACATAATTTATCCATAACAAAATATGCAAGGAAATTTCTAAAGGCATTTTATGATAACAGCTGTTAAAACCGACTATACCCATCTGACAGGTTAAACTTTACACTAACTGACAAGACATGGCCAAAGGACATAACTGCAGCAAATGTTCTTTTGGTAATATGTTTAAAGGTGTCAAAACAAATAATAACATTGGGAATTAAAACACATTTGATTACATTCCGTTACCAAACATAATCAATGTTCGCTCTGAAGACTATGAAGCACAATAGGGTCAGAGGGTGTGTGAATCAGTGCGGGGTGGATAGATGGCGGGGGGTTGAGAAGGCAATCAGTGCGGAATGGATGGATTGAGGCAAGTGAATTAGTACATGTTGGTTGGAGTATGTAAAATTGTGAGGGGACAGCACGGGGGATGTCAGTGGTGTTGAATGGGGGGATCAGTACAGGATGGATGGGGGGGGATCAGTACAGGATGAATGGGGGTAGACAAAAATGCTGGAGAAATTCAGCGGGTGAGGCAGCATCTATGGAGCTAAGGAAATAAATGGGGAGAACACTACAGGATGGATGGGGAGGATTGGTGCAGCGTAAATGGAGGGTGGGTCAGTACAGGATGTATGGGAGGGTCAGTGCAGTATGAATGGGGGGAAAAGTGCAGGATGGGTGGGAAGGGGGGGTCAGTACTGGACGAATTGGGGGACCAGTGTAGGATGGATGGATGAGGGGGAGGGGGGACAGGAGAATCAATGCGAGGTGGGTAGGGTGATGAATAGATGGGGGGGGGGGACCACAGGGGATGTCAATGAGGACTGAATAGAGGAGGGAATGGGGATCAGTGCAGGGTGGAGAGGAGGAGTCCCAGGAGAGTTGGGGGGGGGGGGGGGGAAAGGGGCAGAGGAGGTGGGGAGGAAGGAAGGTCCGCACTGCTCAGACAACATCGCCCGCAGCCTTGGCTGTCCCTGTCCCACATCAAAGTGCCGCCGACTTCTCGCCACCGCCTCTCCTCTTCCAGCCAACAGCAAGGTGCGGGGCCGAGCGGTGCAGTTCAAAGATCCTATAGGATCTGTCGTGCAGCTGCTTCAGACGGCGGAAGGAGACCTCCCTCCCTCTCCCCCTCCCTCCCTCCCGGCCTCGGCGCGCGTCACGGGTTGATTTGAAAGTGCTGTTTGCGGAGTTGCAAGCAGTGATCAGGACGATAGCAGCCGCTGATGACAAATCCGCAAAAAGGCGCTTTCAACCAACCCGTCTCACATGCCGAGGCCGGGTGGAGGGAAGGGGGAAGGGAGAAGGAGGCCTCGTTCCGCCGGGCGGGGTGAGGGAGGGGGTGGCGGTGGAGCTGCAGTTGCGGCCTGTCATTCGCTCCGACCCTTCGTCTCCCCGCTCCTAGCAAAGACATCTTTGGCTCCTAGTGGCAATGTTAATTTTTTGAGATTTTAAAAATCAAGTCTGCAATTTATTCCATTGGATAAAGCATAAAAAGAAGTTTAATTTGACACCTAATTCACCTTCATATCTTCAGTATTAAAAAGGTTGTGGCCATTTTCATACTCGGAAATTAGCATCTTGTTCCCCATTGGCTTTCCATTGACTTAACTCAAAAGCTGTGATCGAGCACAGTCAAAAGCTCTTAAAAATTAAGAGAACTCAATGACATTTTGAGTTATTATAAATTGAAGCATTCTGAAACGAAGATGAAACAATCTTACTTGGATGACCTGAAATTAAAGCATATAATTAGTTAGTTACCAAATTGTAGCTAATTACAAAATTCAATTACTAGATCTAAACATCTATCCATTTCTTAAGAAAAGATAAACATTTTTAAATTGCCTAAATGTCCAAATAACATTCACCCAATAATTCACATTATAACATGATTTTTAAATCTCATTTTCATGAATTTATAGGCCAAATGGAAGGAATTTAGTGTTTAATTCCCGTAAATTAATGGCCATTTAAATCAACTTGCGAATGGGTTTTAGTGGAATGCGGTGGATTGGAACGTTGCGGTTTGCAGTGAATTTAACCCACAGTCGGCAGGAAAAATACTGCCGGTTCGTATATATTTTTTGTCCCCTTTTCTCAACATGAAAATTTGATTAAAGGCTTCCTAAGAACCACGTTTTTATGTAAAAATAAACTGCGTACCTTCTTTTATCCCCTACGTAAAATCTGTCCCGTTGTCGGCGCTCATGGCTTTAGAAGATGATTTTTAAATTACTCTTGCTAATAAATGATCTAGCGTAGTTTAAAAATACCTTCATAAAACAAATGTCGGAGTGATTTCGCTTTAGCAACGAAATCCCCTGAGATGGATGGATTTGACTTGTCTGGGGAAAAACGGCATTTTAAACCCGCCCCCCTCCGAAAGGCGGCAAAGACGCGCACACAGGGAGTGGTAGAACTGGAGCGCCGCTCAAGGTAAGTTTTGTAACATACCTACTCCAGGTATCTTTCCTCGCAATTAAAGATACTAGAGGAATACAGCCGCAACCCACACGAAACGTCACGCTCCTATTCTCCAGAAATGCTGCCTGACTCCAGTTACTCCAGTTTTTTGCGTCTACCGGTATAAACCAGTATTTGGGTGCCAAGTCGGGCAAAATGAGTCGGCGTTTAGGTTGCCCGGGGGCACTTTGGGTCGTCAATGGCACCCAGGCAACCGCTAATTTAGAGCCCTGGGTATGAATAAGGTTAGGCTAAATTACATTCCTAACCACATTCCACAGCAGAGCCAGGCTCTGATCAACAGGTGCAGCACATGAATGACCTTAGTATATTCATGTATGGAAATCAGATTATAATTCATGCTGTTCTGCATATATATAGAGAAACAAAAACCTAGAAACAAGGCAAGAGGAGTCAGACTTCCATCACTGTTCTGCACAAATAAATCAATCAACCTTGCCCTTTGACTATAGAAACAAGACGAAAATAATGCCACATATTCAACCGTATATGGTTCAATGAAATTAAGATATATATGTAAAACATAAATATGGAAACAGGCCCTTCGGCCCACCAACTCCACACCGACCAGCAATCTACCTTACACTAGTTGTATCCTACACGCCATGGACAATTTACAGAAGCCAATTAACCTACAAACCTGCACTTCTTTCAGATGTGGGAGAAACCAGAATATCCAGAGAAAACCATGGTCATAAGGAGAATGTACAAATATTGTTCAGACAGCACCCGTAGTCAGGATCAAATCTGGGTCTGTGGTGCTGCAAGACAGCAACTCTACCGCTGAGCTACCGTGCCACCCCATTAAATTCTTTTTTCTGTAACATTTATTATAAAGATAAAGATAAAGACATGATTATAATTTCTGCCCTTAGTTGGATAACACACATCTCCAGTCATTGTGTTTTATGGCTGGTTTTCAACCTCTTCAGTCTGAAGGTCTCGACCCAAAAGATCACCTATTCTTTCTCTCCAGAGATGCTGCATTTCCTGCTGAGTTATTCCAGCTTTTGGTGTCTATCTTCAGTTTAAAACACCATCTGCAGTTCCTTCTTACACTCTTTGTTAAGCGAAACAGGTCCTATTCTCATAATATTATTCACCTCAACTAAGTATTTTCTTCACCTCCGTTGCTACAGAGAATACAATCCCAGTTATCAAATCTTTCTTCAAAGTGAAAAAAAAATTCCAGCCCCGCCAATATGTTCATAAATTGTCCCTGGATCCTCTCCAGAGCAAATGCACCCTTTCTACAGTGTGTCACAGTCTTACAGCATGGAAACAGGTCCTTCATCCCAACTTGTCCATGCAGATCAAGATGCCCCATCTAAACTAGTCCCATTTATCCGCATTTGGCCCATATCCCTTAACCATATAAACCATATAACCATATAACAATTACAGCACGGAAACAGGCTTTCTCGGCCCTTCCAGTCCGTGCCGACCATTTATTTTCCCCTAGTCCCATCTACCTGCACTCAGACCATACCCCTCCATTCCCTTCCTGTCCTTATACCTATCCACTTTACTTTTAAATGTTAAAATCGATCCTGCCTCCACCACTTCTGCTGGAAGATTATTCCACACAGCCACCACTCTCTGAGTAAAGAAGTCCCCCCTCATGTTACCCGTAAACGTCTGTCTCTTAATTCTCATGTCATGCCCTCTTGTTTGAATCTTCCCTACCCTCAATGGGAACAGCTTATCCACGTCAACTCTTTCATCATTTTAAAGACCTCAATCAAGTCCCCCCTTAACCTTCTGCGCTCCAAAGAATAAAGACCTAACTTGTTCAACCTTTCTCTGTAACTTAGTTGCTGGAACCCAGGCAACATTCTAGTAAATCTCCTCTGTATTCTCTCTATTTTGTTGACATCCTTCCTATAATTAGGCGACCAAAATTGTACACCATACTCCAGAATTGGTCTCACCAATGCCTTGTACAATTTTAACATTACTTCCCTACTCCTATATTCAATGCTCTGATTTATAAAAGCCAGCACACCAAAAGCTTTCTTTACCACCCTATCTACATGCGATTCCACCTTCAGGGAACTATGCACAGTTATTCCTAGATCCCTCCGTTCCACAGCATTCCTCAATTCCCTACCATTTACCATGTACGTCCTATTTTGATTTGTCCTGCCAAGATGTAGCACCTCACACTTATCAGCTTTAAACTCCATCTGCCATCTTTCAGCCCACTCTTCCAAATGGCCCAAATCTCTCTGTAGACTTTGAAAATCTACTTCATTATCCACAGCACCCCCTTTCTTAGTATCATCTGCATACTTACTTATCCAATTTTCCACCCCATCATCTAGATCATTGATGTACATGACAAACAACAGTGGACCCAACACCGATCCCTGAGGCACCCCACTGGTCACCGGCTTCCAACCTGACAAACAGCCATCCACCATTACTCTCTGGCATCTCCCATTCAGCCACTGTTGAATCCATCTTGCTACTCCGCCACTAACACCCAAAGATTGAACCTTCTTAACCAACCTTCCATGGGGAACCTTGTCAACGGCCTTACTGAAATCCATATAGACAACATCCACTGCTTTACCCTCATCAATTTCCCTAGTAACCTCTTCAAAAAATTCAAGAAGATTTGTCAAACATGACCTTCCAGGCACAAATCCATGTTGACTGTTCTTGATCAGACCCTGTTTATCCAGATGCTTATATATATTATCTCTAAGTATCCTTTCCATTAATTTGCCCACCATTGACGTCAAACTAACAGGTCTATAATTGCTAGGTTTATTCTTTGAACCCTTTTTAAACAATGGAACAACATGCGCGGTACGCCAATCCTCTGGCACTATTCCCGTTTCTAATGACATTTGAAATATTTCTGTCATAGCCCCTGCTATTTCTACACTAACTTCCCTCAATGTCCTAGGGAATATCCTGTCAGGCCCTGGAGACTTATCCACTTTAATATTTTTCAAAAGTGTCAGTACTTCCTTTAAACCTTGTGTGTAAGGGTGTATGTTAGGTTGTGTGTGAGAATGTATGTTAGGTTGTGTGTGAGAGTGTGTGTTAGGTTGTGTGTGAGAGTGTGTGTCAGTGAAGCGGCGACAACACCCTGAATGAGGGAGCATTTCCCTCTCTCCCCCCCTCCCCGGGAATGCGGGCCGGCCTAGATGCTGTTTGTGCAGCTGGGGTCCGGGGGAGGTGAGGGTTAATGACCCGTGGGTCCAGGGGAGGTGAGGGACAGGGACCTGGGGGTCGGGCATCGGAGTGGAGCTATAGCCCGAGATTCATCCCCGCGGCTCCGGAGACGGCACCAACGCCCCCACTCACTCGGTTTGCTCATGGCGACTCCATGCGGTGTGGACAGAGCAGCCGCAGGTGAGGGTGGGAGGTGTGAGCGGTGCCTTGGGGGGGGGGGGGGGGGGGGATGTCCATGCTGGGACCACCGGTGCTGGGACCACCGCCGCGTCTCACCTCTCACACCATCTGCACGGGAATGTGAATGCGGGTGAGGCAGCATCTATAGAGCAGTGGACAAAAATGCTGGAGAAATGCTTGAGTCTGAAGAAGGGTCAAACTCACACAGAGATGCTGCTTCACCCGCTGAGTTTCTCCAGCATTTTTGTCTACATTGCCATTTTAAATAGTGTGCGATGGGCTTAAGCCAATTAAATTGCTCATTCTTTATGGGGAACCCGCCGACAAAAAAACTATTCTCATTGGAGAGTGTGGAGGAGTGTGACTTTATTTATTTATTCATATTTTTAAAAAAAAATTTTTGAGTGTGAGAGCGTGAGAATTTCCTCAAATGCATTAGTCTCACGCTCAATGCGTGAGAGTTGGCAGCTCTGTAACTTGCTCTTGAAGAAGTTTGAGTTCATTAAGTAGGGTAGCATTGATCTTTAAAAGGCTGATTATATTTGGCTAACCAATTGAATTCCAGTGACTATAAGCCCAGTCGATCCATTCTTTCATCATATGACAATCCCGCCATCCTTGCTATGAATGATCTGGAACTTCCCCTATAGGGTGGTGTAAGTGGTGATTGTCAATGATTTCAAAGTGAAATTGAGAAAGTACAAGGGAAATAAAGTTGCAGGGTAGTACGGTGATTGATTTGTTAGGTCTGTAAAGTGGCTTCAAGGCCGCCTCAATGATCCTATGACTCATCCTGTTAAGGGTGTGTGGAGCACCAAAGACTGGATTAGATTGAGTCTACATACTAATATTCAAAATAATTTAGTGGAGAGCAGACAGTGGGTTAATTGCCAGGGTCATCCCTTTGTCCAATGTAGGTTCTCTCTCACACACAATTTTCAGTAGAAAATTTTTGTTTCTACTTTGCTTCCTATCTTTCCCTCACTTCTATTTCTGCTTTGATCTTTCCCTACCTACTTTTGATTTATGTTGTAGTTTTTATCCTAGTCCTCCACTTGCTCTCTGTACCTGTCTTTTCCTCTTTTTTATTCTCTCCCCTCTACCGCGTCTGTGGGATCAGATAAGATTGGTGCAATCCAGTGATTCCATTGCCTCTCATTAGTACAGGTTAGGTTGATTAGTACAGATGTCAGAGGTTATGGGGAGAATGCAGGAGAATGGCAGAGTAGACTTGATGGGCCAAATGGCCTACAGGGCTCTCGCTTAACTTTTTTTCCCTGTTGCCTGTCGGGCAATCTTGACAACTTTTTAGGTTGCCAAATGACAGTTTAGGTGGTCATTGTAGACGGTTTGCATGACGCGTGCGATAATGTGCTCGGACGAAGTGCGTAGTTACTAGTCGGAATTATGCTCAATGAAGCATTCACATATTAATAATAATATAATAATAATAATAATAACTTTAGTACGGACTCAAGGTCCAGACAAGGGGCAACATTACATTAAAAATGCATTGCATATCAAATATCATAAATATATATATAAAATCAAGGTAAATCACATCATAATTTATATATTTAAAAAACCGAGAATACTTAAGTTAAAAATCCAGAGTAAAAGATGATCAATGTCGTACAACGAGGCAACGATACCAGTGTCTCCACAGCTGGGATTCGTAGCGTGTAGTGCTAACCCTTATGTTTGTCAAGGTCACAATAAGCACATTTTTAGAGTCATTTATCCAGCAAATGAATTTATACATGTGGTGTCTTAGGATAGCTTCTAAAGTAGTGACTCCTGCAGCCACAAACATATTACTGGCACTACACCATCTTGGTTGCCTTAGCATTATGTTCAAGAAGGAACTGCAGATGCTGGAAAATCAAAGGTAGACAAAAGTGCTGGAGAAACTCAGCGGCGCAGCAGCATCTATGGAGCGAAGGAAATAGGTAACGTTTCAGGCCGAAACCCATCAGTCTGAAGAAGGGTTTCGGCCCGAAACGTGGCCTATTTTCTTCGCTCCATAGATGCTGCCGCATCCGCTGAGCTTCGCCAGCACTTTTGCCTACATTCACATATTATTTCTGCTTCAAATAACTCACAAACTAAGCATATTCACCAATCAAGACATGATATATATCACAATGACATGCAGCAAAATTATAATACAATATCTCAACTCTTTTTACACATTGCAATTAATGCAATTTCTATTAGTTCTTTCCACTTCCAAACAAAAATGTGGTTGGATTATTCAACATATGATCAACCTGTGTCAATAAATCCTGGACCATGGTAACATATATGCGTAACCGTACACATTACAGATTGATGCAAGCATGTTTTCTGTGAAGGACAGAAAATTACCATGACATGGCCATAGCATGGGTCGTTATTGCTATTGGCACAGAAACACTCTGGCTTCCCACATAATTTATCCATAACAAAATATACAGGTTGCAAGGAAATTTCTAAAGGTATTTTATGATAATAGCTGTTAAAACCGACTATACCCATCTGACAGGTTAAACATTACACTAACTGACAAGAGATGGCCAAAGGACATAACTGCAGCAAATGTTCTTTTGGTAATATGTTTAAAGGTGTCAAAACAAATAATAACATTGGGAATTAAAACACATTTGATTACAGATGGTGGGGGGGGTTGAGAAGGCAATCGGTGCGTAATGGATGGATTGAGGCAAGTGAATTAGTACATGTTGGTTGGAGTATGTAAAATTGTGAGGGGAGAGCACGGGGGATGTCAGTGGTGTTGAATGGGGGGATCAGTACAGGATGGATGGGGGGATCAGTATAGGATGGATGGGGGTTCAGTACAGGATAAATGGGGGTAGACAAAAATGCTGGAGAAATTCAGAGGGTGAGACACCATCGATGGAGCTAAGGAAATATCTCCTTCGCTCCTTAGATGCTGCTGCACCCGCTTAGTTTCTCCAGCTTTTTGTGTAACCCTAGGATGAATGGGGGATCAGTACAGGATGAATGAGGGGATCAGTGCAGGATGCATGAGGGGATCAGTGCAGGATGCATGAGGATGCATCAGTAAAAGATGAATGGGGAGATCACTACAGGATGGATGGGAGGATTTGTGCAGGGTAAATGGAGAGTGGGTCAGTACGGGATGAATGGGTGGATCAGTGCAGTATGAATGGGGGGAGAAGTGCAGGATGGATGGGAAGGGGGGGGGGCAGTACAGGATGAATTGGGGGACCAGTGTAGCATGGATAGGGGGGGGGGGGGTGGCAGGAGAATCAATGCGAGGTGGGTAGGATGATGAATAGATTGGAGGGGATAGATGGGGAGGGGAGCACAGGGGATGTCAGTGAGGACTGAATAGATGAGGGAATGGGGATCTGTGCGGGATGGAGAGGAGGGGTCTCAGGATAAGAGGGGTGGAGGGGGGCGTACAAGAGAGAGAGAGAGAGAGAGAGGGGGCGGGAAGGGGCAGAGGAAGTGGGGAGGGAGGAAGGTCAGCGCTCCTCGGACAACATCGTTCCGCTGCCTTGGTCGTCCCTGTCCAACGCCAAAGTGCCGCCGCCAAAGGGGGAGGCGGTTGGGAACTCGTCGCCACCACCTCCCCTCCTCCGCCAGCCGACAGCAAGGTGCGGGGCCGAGCAGTGCAACTGCTTCAGTCGGCGGAACGAGACCTTCGCCTCCCTCCCTCCCCCCGGCCTGGCCTCCCTCCCTCCTCCCGGCCTCGGCGTGCGAGAGGGGTTGTTTTGAAAGCGCAAGCAGCGACTGTTATCCGGGCGATAGCGACCGCTGATGGCAAATCCGCAAAAAGCACTTAGAAAACAACCCCTCGCAAGCCGAGGCCGGGAGGAGGGAGGGAGGGAGGGAAGGAGAGGGAGGTCTACGTCCGGGGTGCGGGAGGAGGAGGCGGTAAAGCCGCTATCACGGCCGCTGTTGGGGGCCCGACATTTGCTCCGACCCTTTGTCACCACGCACCTGGTATCTTTGCCTTGCAATCAAAGCTACTAGAGGAATACAGCTGCCGACACGAAACGTCAGTTCCTATTCACCAGAGATGCTGCCTGACCCGCGGAGTTACTACAGTTTTTTGCGTCTCCCGGTATAAACCAGTATTTGCGTGCCAAGCCGGGCAAAATGAGTCGGCGTTTAGGTTGCCCAGCGGCACTTTCTGTGGTCATTGGCACCCGGGCAACCGCTAATTTTGAGCCCTGGCCTAATTCTGCTTCTATCACTTATGATTGTGATCTAATCTCCCAATTCAATAAATATCAGTTGTCATTTGTATATTTCATTTAGTCTATTGGCCATGCTATTCGTAGAGCAGATATTATCTCAAACATTTATGGTTTCTTTCAGGCATGCTATAACTGCCATATAATATTTCCTCTCCTTAATGTGTGTAGTGCCTACAGTTCTACTTTCTGCACCTAATTCATTTAAATGACATAACTTCGTCCAATGTCAAATTTATCTTGCAATATCTAATGCAGGGGTCGGCAACCTACGGCCACCGGGCCGAATGCGGCCCATAACCCGAAATAGTGAAGCTGCCGAGCGCGGCTGAGCGCCAAGCTCTGGCTGTACCCCATCCTGCGCAAACCCACCGGCACGGCCGCACACCTTCTCTGTCTGGGCTTCACTGTCGGGATCAAAAATCCACTCTATGATCTTTGGTCGGGATCGGTGTTGTCAGTAGGCCGGGGACGAGTGAGTATGAGTGGCGTCATTGAAGGGGCGGGATCCATGTGTACACGTGATAGATGTGGCCCGCCATCCGCTCACAGACATGCGTCCTGGCCCATATGCAGAACAAGGTGGCCGACCCCTGATCTAATGCATAATAACCTTGCTGTAAATTTCTTCTCTCAGTTTGCTCTCTTGACTTAATTTCTGCAACATTTAGAACTCTCATTCACATCTTGACTCTGAACAAAAATAGTAAATATATTTGGCTAAATAATTTCATTTAATATTTTACCTGTATTTCTATAGGGCTTGCTGTTTTCCATTCTTTTGTTCTATTTTCTTTCTTGATGCACATTGTAGGTACGTTACAAAACTTACCTTGAGCAGCGCTGCAGTTCTGCCGCTCCACGTGTGCGCGACTTTGGCGCCTTTCAGAGGGGGGCGGGCTTAAAGTGCCGTTTTTCTTCAGACTGGGCAAATCGATCAATGTCGGGCGATTTCGTTGCGGAAGAAAAATCACTCCGACATTTCATGAATAAAGGTATTTTTAAATTACGCTAGATTATTTATTATCTAGAGTAATTTAATAATCACTTTCAAAAGCCGTGAGCGCCGATAACGGGAAGGATTTTGCATAGGGGAGAAAAAAAGGTACACAGTTTAGTTTTATATTAAAAGTTGGTTTTTATGGAGGCTTTAATAATATTTTCATGTTGCGAAATGGGGTCCAAAAAAAATGTATGAACCGGCTGTATTTTTCATACCGACTTCACGGCAAACCACAACATTCCAATCCACCGCATTCCACTAAAACCCACTCACTAGTTGATTTAAATGGCCATTAATTTACAGGCATTAAACACTAAATTCCTTCCATTTGACCCAGAAATTCATGAAAATGAGATTTTAAAATTATGTTATATTGTGGATTATTGTGTGAATGTTATTTGGACATTTAGGCAATTTTAAAAACGTTTATCTTTTCTTAAGAAATGGATAGATGTTTAGATCTACTCATTGAATTTTGTAATTAGCTACAATTAGATAACTAACTAATTATATGCTTTAATTTCAGGTCATCCAAGTAAGATTGTTTCATATTTGTTTCAGAATGCTTCAATCTATAATAACTGAAAATTTCATTGAGATCTCTTAATTTTTAAGAAAGTTATGGGTTTTTAACGGTTCTAAATCACAGCTTTTGAGTTAAATCAATTGAAAGACAATGGGGAACAAGATGCTAATTTCCGAGTATGAAAATGGTCATAACTTTCTTAATACTGAAGATATGAAAGTGAATTAGGTGTCAAATTAAACTTATTTTTATGCTTTATCTGATGGGATAAATTGTAGACTTGATTTTTAAAATCTCAAAATGTTGTAACATTGCTACACATTGGGTTGATTTTCTGCACTTGGGATTGCCTTGTTGATAGTTTGAAAGGGAAGCAAAGATTCTTTATTCACAATGTACTTTATTGATAATGTACAAGTAGTTAGTTTATCCCTCCTTGTCATCATTATCTGTCTGCTGCCTTTTGCACTGTTAGTGTGCTCTTTTCCTCTGGTGCTTTGCCATCAACATCCAGCTGGGTGAAATGGCTCTTGATTGGTTCCATTCTTAATTATTTGGTTATGGCTAGACATTCACCAGTACTGGGTTGTCTTCTTGCACTTATGCCATTTGCCGTTGTGTTTCCTAATGAAATGTTCTGAACCCTGCTCTTTATTTTCTATATCCCTATCCCTCGATAACATTATTCAGTATTGCATGTCAATTTCCAAGGGTTTTGATGTTGCCAAACCTAAGCCCACCACCATCCCTTTTGTCCCTACATTGGCGCATAGGATTGCACAACCAGAGAGTTCCACCATTCTCAGATGACCAGTTTGATCAGTGGCATTGACTATATTCCTTGTCATTCTTCTCCCAGGCAACTGTTTGAAACTTGAGTTGAGCTATTTGCAATTTTTATGTCATTTTGACCCTGAGCTGAATTTTGGAACTCATCCATGCCATCTGTAAGACCACCCGTATCTTCTGTTATAACATTACTAGCCTCTGGTCTTGTACTAGCTTAGCTTGCTGAAATCCTCATCTGCATCTTTATTATCCTGAGACTGAAAAGTTGCTGGAAAGTTTGCTGACCTCCCTCATACTTTACATAAGTTTGAGGTTAGTTTAGTTTAGTGTCACGTGTACTGAGGTACAGGAAAAGCTTTTTTATTGCATTAGGTCCAGTCAGTGGAAAGACTATACATAATTACAGTCAAGTCGTTCACAGTGTACGGATATAGGTTACAGGGAATAACAATTAGTGCAAGATAAAATCCACCTCTGGTGGCGCTATGGACACGCGTGCAAACAGTTCCGCACCGTGTCGACTAAATTACTTTATCAAAAAGAACGTAACGGCTCGTTAAACTACATACTCACCGGTAGAGCTCTGAGAACCCGGCCGGACGACAAAGCCCAACCGCGACATCTGATCCTGTGGGTGCATCACTGCCATGTCCTGGAGGTAATACTTCGTAAAGTGGCCAAGGACTGGAATTTAACATACCAAGGACAACAGATACGAATTTTCAGAGACTTTCCCCCTGAAGTCGTTAGACAAATAGCACTCTATTCCAAGTCAAGAGGCATTCTGAAGGACTTACCAGGAGTTCGATTCAGATTATTATACCCTGCCAAGCTCCGTGTCACACATAAAGGTGTCGAATCCTTTTTTACTGATCCGAACAAGTCAATACTGTTTGCCCAGGTCATTGCAGGGGATAAGTACTTGTCCATAGAGTTTATAAATTACAGGCTGTTACGGACTTTCGACTTGGTAATATGGCAGAAACAGTATAGATGGAAAGTTAACTACTATGCGACGTATGTCAGTTAAATCAACACTCAGCTACCTACTCATACCTTTGTATAGATCCTTAACTGGAGGGAAATGCTGAACCTCTAAAAAAAATCTTCACGTTTTGTTCTGTTTAGTTACAAATTAGTTAACCTCCAATTTTTCAATAAAATATTCAATTTAATACCAGATATGTCCCAGTCCAATTTGATAATTGGCGGGGGGGGGGGGGGGGGGGACCTACACTGTGTATTAGACCAATACCTAGATAGATCTTCATCTCAAATAATAATCACGTCCAAGTCCAGTGAACCTTTGAATACTTATATAAACACCACAAATATAAAGGACGTATGGAGGATTGCCAACCCTGCAGGAGGAGAATATTCCTTCTACTCGGGTGTCCATAAAGTATATACAAGAATAGACTATTTTCTGGTTGACTCCAAACTTCTGCCAATATACCTATAACCCAAAATATCACAATATCATTATTTCAGATCATTGGCCTCTTACATTTTCTGTAAACTGGAAGGAATGGCAAATAGACAGCCGTGCTGGAGATTTAACCCACAAATACTTGCAGAGGCTAGGTATTGTGACTATCTGAAGGTACAGATGGAAATCTTCTTTGAGATAAATGACACTCCTGGTATCTCTCCATCTTTGCTTTGGGAAACTTTTAAAGCCTACCTTAGAGGCTGCATCATTTCATACCAAGTCTCTCATAATAAGAGAAATAGGGCAGAACAATTGGAGTTAGAAAAACAAATAAACCAATTAGACTTAGAAAATGCGGCTGACCCGTCCATAATAAAACACAACAAGATAGCTGCACTCAAATTCAAACTAGACCAGATTCTCTCGGCAAGAATTAGTAGGGCATTTCAATACACCAAACAAAAACACTTTGAATTTGGCGATAAACCGCATAAACCTTTAGCACGGCAACTTCGTAAATTAGAGAATGACCGTACCATACATAAAAAATCAGATCAGAAAAAGGTGAACTGTTCTCACTGCCCAAAGATATCAATGAAAGATTTCAACAATTTTCTCAAACCCTATACTCGACACAACCATCAGCCAATTCAGCGAAGATGAAGATCTTTCTTGATAAGTGCAATCTCCCATCCTTCAGTGAGACTGAACGTGAGGAATTAGGTGCAAAGATAACAATAAAGGACATTTCAGAGACCATTAATTCAGTGAAAAATGGAAAAGCTCCTGGCTCAGACAGGCTCATTAACGAATTTTACAAATTATTTAACTACATAATTTCCCCACATCTACAAAGCCTCTATACCCAAGCATTCAAAGAGCAGACTTTACCACAGACTCTAATGGAATCAATTATTATGTTAATTCCTCAAAAAGATAAGAACCTTGAAGAGCCGGGATCTTATAGAGCAATTGCCCTTTTAAATACTGACCAGAAGATTCTAGCCAAGACTTTGGCTCGTAGACTCAGCCCCGTCATTGGCAACTTGTACACCCAGATCAAACCGGGTTCATACCTAAACTACACTCATTTTTTAATCTGAGATGCCTGTTTAATATAATTTATTCGCAGAGAATACTAAATTAAGACCTAGCAATCATCTCACTGGATGTGGAAAAAGCTTTCGACCAAGTTGAATGCCCTCATCTTTTCACAGCGTTGGAAAAATTCCAATTCCAATCGAATTCCAATTCGATAACAATCAGCACGGGAGCACCTCAAGGCTGCGTGCTCAGCCCCCTGCTGTACTCTATACTATGACCAGCTACTCATGACTGCGTAGCTGGTCATAGTGCGAATCCATCATCAAGTTCGCTGACGACACCACTGTTGTGTGACTTATCACTGATGGGGATGAGTCGGAATACAGAAGAGAGATCGAGCAACTGTCTATATGGTGCCAGCACAATAACCTGGCCCTCAACACCAGCAAAACCAAGGAACTGATTGTGGGGTTTGGAAGGAGTAGGATGGGGACCCACAGTCCCGTTTATATCAACGGGTCAATGGTTGAAAGGGTCAAGACCTTCAAATTCCTGGGCGTGCACATCTGTGAAGATCTTTCCTGGTCTGAGAACACTGATGCAATTATCAAGAAAGCACATCAGCGCCTCTACTTTCTGAGAAGATTACGGAGAGTCAGTTTGTCAAGGAGGACTCTCTCTAACTTCTAAAGGTGCGCAGTAGAGAGCTTGCTGACCGGTTGCATCGTGGCTTGGTTCGGAAACTTGAGCGCCCTGGAGAGGAAAAGACTACAAAAAGTAGTAAGCACTACCCAGTCCATCATCGGCTCTGACCTTCCTTCCATCGAGGGGATTTATCGCAGTCGCTGCCTCAAAAAGGCTGGCAGTATCATCAAAGACCCACACCATCCTGGCCACACACTTATATCCCTGCTACCTTCAGGTAGAAGGTACAGGAGCCTGAAGACTGCAACAACCAGGTTCAGGAATAGCTACTTCCCCACAGACATCGGGCTATTAAACCCGGCTCGGACAAAACTCTGAACATTAATAACCCATTATCTGTTATTTGCACTTTATCAGTTTATTTATTCATGTGTGTATATATTTATATAATGGTATATGAACACACTGATCTGTTCTGTAGTCAGTGCCTACTATGTTCTGTTGTGCTGAAGCAAAGCAAGAATTTCATTGTCCTATCAGGGACACATGACAGTAAACTCACTTGAACTTGAATTGGGTGAAAACTTCATCTCATGGGTGAAGCTTTTATATACTAATCCGACCGCCAGAATACTAACAAATCAAATGCTTTCACCTACATTTTACCTATTCAGGGGCAATAGACAAGGATGCGCACTCTCCCCGATGCTATTTACATTAGACATAGAATCTCTTGCCGAGAGTATTAGGTCCCACCCAGGCATATATGGATACAAAACTAAACACACTATTAACAGAATTTCCCTGTATGCAGACAATGTACTTTTATACAATACTAACCCTCAAATTAGTATTCCAAATTTACTAACCATTATGGATCAATTTGGTTCCTTTTCTGGCTACAGAATCAATTGGAACAAAAGCGAAATTATGCCGATAAAAGAACAAGATGTCACCCAGCTCCAACAGTTTTCCATTAGAATTGTTTCTGAAAAATTCAGATACCTCGGAGTTCATGTTATTAGAAAATATTCCCTTCTGTTTAAAACAAACTTCCCTCCATTAATTACTAAACCTCATACGTATATTCAATTTTGGAAAACATTGCCTATTTCCCTCCTCGGCAGACTAAATGCCATAAAGATGATCCTTCTCCCGCAGCTTTTATATCTATTCCAGACAATACCGATATATCTTCCCAAAATTTCCTTTAAAAAAAATGATTCCATTGTCACTAATTTCATTTGGGACTATAAAAGCCACCGAATACACAAACAACACCTGTGCAAATCTAAAGAGAATGGAGGATTAGCTTTACCCAATTTCCTCTTTTACTATTGAGCAACAAATATTAAAACCATAATTTTCTGGCTGGATGACTCATACCAACAGGCAAACTGGCTAAAAATGGAAAGAGAAGATTGCTTGCCTTTCTGCATAGGCTCGATTGCCCGTCTCCAATATCCCGGAATAAGTCAACGTATGAGCATAACGCTATAATACATGGTACTATTTGTTTCTGAAAACAGTTGAAGCTTAGTCTCAAATTGAGAGACATGTCTCTCCTCCTTCCTATTGCAAACAATCCCTCTTTTAAACCCTCTAGTCTAGATGGTGTTTCCATTCAATGGAAGAATAAGGGAAGCAATACTGTGGGAGACCTTTATCAGAAGAGGACTCTTTCCTCCTTTCAAAAATTACAGGAGAAATACGATCTGAACACTAATATTTTTTTCAGATACCTCCAAGTTAGGGACTACATGACAACATACAGGCAAGACTGCTCCTCTGCAGGTCCAGACAAACTCGATGAGTGTTTGAATAGACATGCAGAGACAGAGAAGTTGATATCCCACATTTACAATGCCCTCCAAAACATTGACACACCATCATCTGAGGATTATAGGCGTTCATGGGAGGATGAGATAGGTCAACAAATCTCCAAGGATATATGGGATGAAAACAGACAGTTCATCCACTATTGCTCCTTAAATGCCAGACACTGCCTGATACAGTTTAAAGTGCTGCACAAGCTATATTACTCAAAGATCAAATTGAGCAAGATTTTCCCCGGTGTTTCCCCTCTTTGCGATAAATGTCAGTCTCAAGAACTCACAGTTTTGTACTGTGTACAAAAATAGAAAGTTTTTGGATGGAAGTATTCAGCGTCACCTCCAAAGCACTGAAAATTAGAGCCAGACCCAAAATTGATAATACTGGGAATATCAGAGGCATGTAGCAATCTAACGGTTTCTCAAAGACGCTTTCTCGATTACGGTCTAATATCAACGAAAAAACTTATATTTACATTCTGGAAAAATACAGCAATCCCCTCAGTGAAGATGTGGATTACTGAAATGACGGATACACTACATCTAGAAAGAATTAGGTTTGTCTTGATTGATAAACCGGAACAATTTTTAAAAATATGGTATTTTATTGAATTTTTTGAGCAATACAATGGCTGCACACAAATTTAAAATCGATCGTAGGGCTGGCTGAGCAGGCACATGGATGGGTCGACGGACATATCTCCTCTTATTTCTTCTTCCTTTCCTTTTTCTCTTTCCTTTCTCTTCTCTTCCTTCTCTTTTCAACTTAATGTTCTGTCTGAAAAATGTAAAAATTGAAGCTATACTAGAGTTGTAGAACTGTCAAGGTTTTTTTATCGCTTCCAATAAAACATATATTTAAAAAAAATTAAAAATTCTGATTAACGATAGTTCGAGGGTCTCCAATGAGATAGATGATAATAATAATAATAATAATAATAATAATAATAATAATAATAATAATAAGCCTTTATTGTCATTGTACTTAGAAATGCAACAACATTAGGAGAGCTAATCCTGATCAGTGCAACCAAAACCAAAATCAAGTTAAATCAAGATAAAAACACAACCAGTACATCCAATACATTACTTAACTGCTTAAAATAGTAGATAAATTATATTTGGCACACCTAGGTACAACATTGCACTGAGAAAATATTACACTTTAAAATGTAATAAATACTTTAAAAGAATTAAAAAAGAAGAAATATTAGCTGTGTGGTTTGTTTTATAGTGGAATGGATGACAGCATCTCTCATGTCATGTGGATATTTGAGGAATTTAAAGTTCTTATGGCCCAGGGAAATAAATTGTTCTTGAGTCTGTTTGTCCGGCTTTTGACGCACCTGTACCGGCTACCAGAGGGCAGGAGGTTGAACAGGAACTGTCCAGGATGGTAGGGGTCTTTGATTATTTTCCTGGCTCTGCAGAGGCACCGAGAGCTGGAGATACCTTCCAGGGAAGGCAGAGGGCAGCCGATGATTTTCTGGGCAGTTTTGATCACTCTCTGCAGGGCTCTCCTGTCTGCTGCTGAGCAGCCGGCATACCACACAGTGATACAATGTGCCAGCACACTCTCGATGGTGGAGCGGTAGAAGGCCACCAGCATCTTCTCCTCTACACTGTTCTTCCTTAGCACTCTCAGGAAGTGCAATCGCTGCTTGTCTTTTTTACCACTGCTGAAGTGTTGGCAGACCAGGAGAGGTCCTCCGCGATGTGTGTTCCTAGGAATATGAAGGAGGAAACCCTCTCGACACAGTCCCCTTTGATGTAGAGTGGGGCAAGGTCCGCTCTATGCCTTCTGTAGTCGATGACCATTCCCTTTGTTTTGCTGATGTTGATTGCCAGGTCATTCGCAGAACATCACTCTGATAGCTTCAGGACCTCATCTCTGTACGCTGCCTCGTCTCCTCCTAATATGAGTCCGACCACCGTGGTGTCATCCTCAAATTTAATAATGGAGTTTGTGGAGTGGATGGGAATGCAATCATAAGTGTACAGAGCATAGAGGAGTGGACCCAGCACACAGCCCTGTGGAGAACCAGTGCTAGTATGAGGGTGGAGGAGCAGTGGGGGCCCATTTTGACTGTTTGTGGGCGGTTAGTGAGAAAGTCCTTTATCCAGGCGCAGGTGAGAGGGGGGAAGTCTAAGTCCGACAGCTTGTTGACTAGTATGTCAGGGATGATCGTATTAAAAGCTGAGCTATAGTCAATAAAAATAATCCTTACATGGTTCACCGGGTGTTCCAGATAGCTCAGTGCAGTGTGGAGGGCAGTGACGATGGCTTCCTCTGTCAATCTGTTTGCTCTATAAGCAAACTGATGAGGGCTAAGGTTTGGAGGGAGGCTGGCTTTAATGTGCTGTGAAATTAGTCTTTCAAATCATTTCATGACTACTGATGTTAATGCAATTAGTCTGTAGTCATTGAGACTGTTTATGACCACCTTCTTAGGGACAGGGATAATGGTAGCCGACTTCAGACAAGGTAGTATGGTGGCTTGGTGTCAGGGAAAGATTGAAGATCTTGGTAAAGACCCCTGATAGCTGGTCTACACAAGCTTTAAGTAGTTTGCCAAGTACACCATCAGGTGCAGCGGCTTTCCTTGGGTTCAGCGACTTGAGCGCACGCCTCACTTGGTGTTCCTGGAGAGAGAGCGAATGGGAGCTGCAGGTCTTTGGGAGCCTCTTTGCCTCAAAGCGAGCAAAGAAATGGTTTAGTTCCTCTGCCAGTGAGGCGTTAGCACCGTCAGTCACGGGTGTGTTGCCTTTGTAATTGGTGATTTGCTGTAATCCTTGCCACACCTGCCGTGGGTTATTGTGTGTGGGATGCTCCTCCACCTTTTTCTTGTGGGCCTCCTTTGCAGCTTTGATGCTTCTCCTCAGTTCTACTCTTACTATGCTGTATTGGGCCCTGTCACCAGATCTAAAGGCAGATTTGCAGGTTCTCAGGAGTGACTGTACTTCACTAGTCATCCAGTGTTTTTGGTTGGGATAAACCTGGATGCATTTTTCAACAGTGACATTATCGGTGCAGTTCTTTATGTAGAACAGTACAGTTTCTGTGTATTCCTGTAAATCCTGTTGTTCAAATATATTCCATGCTGTATGTGCAAAGCAATCCTGCAGTTGAGAGAGTGCTCCCTCAGGCAAGGTTTTTATGATCTTTACATCCGGCTTGATTTCCTCCTGAGGGGAGTATATGCTGGGATGAGGAGCAGTGAGAGATGGTCTGACAGGCCCAAAATGTGGGAGAGTTACTGCTCCATATGCATGTTTTAAGTTAGAGTAGACGTGGTCCACTGTGTTTTTCCCCCTGGTGGGACTCTGTACGTATTGTCCGAATTTAGGAAGCACTGACTTTAAGCTTGCTTGATTGAAATCCTCTGCAACAATGTAAACTCCCTCAGGATGAGCCTTCTGTTGTTTGTTTACTGTGTCATGCAGATGGGCAAGAGCTGTGCTAACGTTAGCATCTGGTGGAATATAGACAGCTGTCATCATCACTACTGTGAGCTCTCTAGGCAAATGGAAGGGTCTGCAAATAACAGCCATTACTTCCATGTAAGGAGAACACCTTGGTTGGTCAGGAACGCTCTCTAGTTGGTGAGAGGATGGTGCAGTTGCCTGATAAAAGCTGGGAAGAAGCTGTCCCTGGATCTGGAGTTGGCGTTTTCACCGTTCTTTACCTCTTGCTAATGAGAGACGGGAGAAGAGGGAGTGACTGGGGTAAAGGCCCTGTCTCACGGTGCGAGTCCACCCAAGAGTGACCCCAAGTGAAAGAAAAAAATTGACTTGTGGTTATGCACGAGATTCAAAGTTTATGGTCAAGTGTTTAACCGAGTTCCCACGGGCATGTTCTTTATGCAATGTTCCAAGGTGCTCTCCCGAGTTACCAAGTTCCTCTCCCGTTATACTTGAGCCAACCGTGAATGAAGGTATGTTTTAATAAAGCAACAATGTTAAAGAAAACATCTCCATCCTGCGGCTTTGAGTTAAAGATAGAAATCAGCGCGGCTGCATCTATTAATATGACCTACAGAGTGAAAATGCACATCAGATTGTTGGGAGACGGAGCTCAAGGTTCGCCTCCTGAGCTGCTTTGGTGCCCAGGCATGAGGGAGGTTGGGGGGGGGGGGGCGTCATTAATCTGTCTGGGGTGACAAGGCTCTTGGGTTAGGAGTGGTGTGCAAGGGAGTGGTGTGCAAGGGTGGCTTAATTCTCTCCGATCTCTCTGAAGCCCCGGACGAGAACAAAGGAAACCTATCTTGCCAGCGCGTACAAGCCCGTTGTATATAAGGGTCTTGACTCGAAACGTCACCTATCTCCTTCACTCCTTCACTCCTTAGATGCTGCTGCACCCGCTGAGTTTCTCTTAAGGAAGAAGGTTCTCGACCCGAAACGTCGCCTATCTCCTTCGCTCCTTAGATGCTGCTGCACCCGCTGAGTTTCTCCAGCCTTTTGTATACCCTCGTTTTATATAACTTTGCTGCTGACGCGCACACGCACTCTCTCTCCCTCTCTCTCTCTCTCTCTTTCTCTCTCTGCTCTCTCTCACTGCAGCTCAGAGCCCAACCTCGCCATCCTATAGTGGTGACATTCACATCGGGTCCCCTCCACACCCACACCCCCTCTCTCCGACACACACCCCCCACAAGGCAACAGGCAGCGTGAGAGACAGAGAGTTTGTAGGATGTTGGTTTTGTATAAGGATTTATTTTTAAATTATTAGCCAAGGTCGCATTTATTTTAAACGAAGTTTGGAGCGCTTGACAATACTTTTTTTTTCTCTTTGCGCTCGTTTTCAGAAAGGGTTCAGACCCCGCTTGGCTCGTTGCCCCCTTTGAACCAAGCCCTGCGAGAGGGAGGGAGGGAAGGTGTGAGTGAACAAGAGCGCCGAGGAGTAGAGGGAAATAGGGGGGGTGGGGGAGTGGGTGGAGGAGAAATAGGGAAGAAGTTAGTTGTGCAGATCAGAAACCTGTAGGCTGGGAGCCATAATGGTGAAGAGCACACCCAGTTCTTCTGAGGAGTGCATAAGAGACATCGATCGGAAGCAATGTTCTTCTAGAACTATAACTGAAACCGTGTCCACATCACCTCCTCTTGGCCGGACCGCAAGACCCAGGGTTACCGGTCAGCGCTCTCCGCCGCAAAGGAATCTCAAGAGGGCAATGCCAATGTAAACCGTGGCATCTCCTAAAATATGTCTATTCACACATATTCACACACACATTAATTCTCTCTCTCTCTCTCTCACACACACACACACACACACAATATCATCCAAGACTGTTCGTGTAGAAGGCAACATTTTCCCAGAAAACGCCAAGAAAGGAATAAAGTGTAGGATAGGAACTGCCTGCAGATGCTGGTTTAAACCGAAGATAGACACAAAAAGCTGGAGCTGACAGGGGGTGATCAAACAGCACAATGTCACCCCGTCATCAATTCCTTCTCTCCAGTGATGCTGCCTGCCCGCTGAGTAAAAAAAGAGCGAGAATGTGATCTGAGAGGAAAGATAGTGGAGAGAAGTGAATCATAAACTGATGGAAGGGGAGGAAAGGCGCCTGAGCAAAAGATAGAGCGGAAAAAACCCAGCAATCGATATATAGAATGTATTTGGAAGAGGAAAAAAAAAATCCCTTTGTGAATACTCTATTCACGCTGATGATGTTAGTTCGGACTGATCAACGTGGGCTGTGACCTAGCGATGGTTGTGATCGTTTACAGGCTGTAAATCAGGAAACTTGTCATCTTGTAATCGCTATTGGTTGTAAATCTACGCATCAGGAAAATCCAATGTTCATTGATTCATGTCCATGGTTTTTATAGCTAATTTTCCAATAAATAACTGCAGTAATCACCGCCTGAAAGGGTAGGATAGTGCTGAAGCCCAGTGTTTAGACGTTGGAATGTTTTTTTTTTATCATTCTAATAGAATGATTTTCCAACTCCTGTGGTAATTAAACTTTTTTTCACTCCTAGTTTTTTTAACATATTTTTAGGATGTTAAAGCTGAATAAAATAAACACTTACAAAATGAGTTCATTCATGTATTTTGCTCATGTGACACAAATACATTATATATAAAATTGTACACATGGGAAAATAAGACGAAAATTAACAAAAAAACAAAGAATATTTAGTCGAGGGTGAATTAAATTTTGTGATTAAGACTCGAGCGTGAATGGCACTGAAATAATTTAAAGAGTTCCCACGGTCGACGCACGAATCACTAAGTTAAACGCACGGGCCCTACGTTCTTACAATGAGTCTAAATGTTTCAATTTTAAACTTGAACACTAAATTTGACTCGTGGAAAAAGTCAAACGTTTGACTTTTTTCACGAGTTCACAAGTTTCACGGGTACCTGCCGTTAGTGCCATGAGTGGACAAGTTGATCGCGCGAGTTTCGACGTTCCCGCTACGTTGGCTGTACGTGATCACCACGAGTGAAAACTCGGGGTCACTCGTGGGCCAACTCGCACCGTGAGACAGGGGTTTAAGACTTGTCTTTGATTATGCTGCTGGCCTTGCCGAAGCAGTGTGAAGTGTAGATGGAGTCAATGGAAGGGAGGTTGGTTTGCAAGATGTTCTGCGCTGCATTCACAATTCTCTATAATTTCTTGCGGCCTTGGATGGAGCTGTTCCCAAACCAAACTGTGATGCATTCCGATAAAAAGCTTTCGGCATAGCTTTTTGAACCACACTGGCTGTTGGATAAGCAACCACAATTTTTATTCTTGTTTTTAAATTGTTTCATGGTTTTTCACCTTTGCATCATTGTAATGTCCTGCAGCTCTGCAACTTTCCAACTGCTTCTATTGCCACAGATGGCTCTGAAGGTCAAGAGGTTAAGTATTTTTAAAGCTGAGATTGATAGGTTCCTGATTAGTAAGGAAGTTAAAGGTTATGGGGAGTATGGGGTTGAGAGGGAAAGATAGATCAGCCATGATTGAATGGCGGAGGAGACTCAATGGGCCAAAAGGCCTAATTCTGCTCCTATGACCTATGATCTTATTGTGAACTTTTGCTTATCCCTGAAATTAACTACTCTATAATTGACAGAAGTTACAGAGGTGAAGTTCAGATTTCAGATTAATTTCTCTGTCACTTCTGCAGCAGAGGCCCAAGCTTTAGAATTTTTCCCTATGCCCTTACACTTGCTGCCTTTCTTTCCTCCATTTAGACCTTACTAAAACGATTTAAATTAATTTTTTTATCTCCCACAATATCATTTTTTTAGTTTGATATCAGTTTATTTTGTTGGATAACACTTCTGAGAAGCATCATGATTTGTTCCAATAATGCTTGTGATAATGTGCTTGTCTGTTCAGCCTTGAACGCCTGCACTATGTGGGCAGGCTCCTCATAAAATTAACCAACACAGCACCGACTTCTGCTTATTTCCCAGCTCTCAGGTTGCTGGGAAAAAGCCAAGATTTTCTTTCTTAATCCAATTAATTTAGTTCAATTTCTTAAGTTTATCTGAGCCTGGGGGCAGGCCCTCACTGGCTGTCAAAGCTGTTCTGTCAGTGCAGCTAGTCAGTTTTGCTGATAGGGCCCCTGCACTGCCTCTGCTGCATTGAACTTTGCTGACGTGCTGTGAACCATGCTCAGCAATAACACTGCCCTGAACAACGCAGCAACTAGCAGCCAGCCATCTTGAGACAATAGAAAATCTATCCTATTGTATCAGTGGAGGTAGTTGTAACCAGAAGTGTAAGTGATGGACTATTTCTCGAAAAATGCCAATTCCAGAAAAATGCACCTTGCGGCATTTTGATGTCTCACAGGCTTTAGTCTGGGGAGCTTGATTTGCATGTTCATTTGAGAAAGACAGCTTGCCAGTTGATTTAATTGAGTGCTAAGCCACAAACTTATTGCCGCCTCTTTGTTTCTAGGACAGGCAGGCAATTGGTATGCTCTACCAATCAGTCACCTCATTCATAATTGATGCTGGGCTGTGTCTCCGCCAGCTGCGCAGATCATTTTGTGAAGTTCATTCCTCCCAATATTAATGGATTAATGTATGTAGCAAATAGACACCAACATCATGTCAATAACAAGTTGGTTTGTGGGTACAAAATTGAAAGTGTAGATCTGAAAATACTTGTGCAGATAAGAAATGCATTTTATTTTCAAAACCTAATCATTGTTTGTTATTTCTAGATTTTGTATAAGGGCTTTTAGAGAAAAGGAGAATGCGAAACTTTGGAAGTATCTATCTATTTATACAGAACCTCTTCCAACTATTTCTGCTGTTGGAAGAGGTTCTGTAAAATTGGATGAGTATCATGATTAATAACTGTTGCTGCAAACCTTTATATGGCCACTGCTACCCAGAAACCCATTGTATATTTTTCCATATGTGAATGGGAACTGATCTTATATCTTTGCTTACAAACTGGTATCGAGCGTACCTACTCTCTGTTGCTTGTATGTCCTTATCCAACCAATGTCACCATAGGTAGTTCCATGCTAGATTCTGTGTCAGACTCATCGCAAGATGTTGATCATGTGATTCTTGAAAAAGTTGAGATTCTGTCTCCTCTCTTGGCATGTAAATTGTTGGACCAATAACTAATTCTTGTGAATAAAACATACTATCTTACTAACAACATTTGCAGCAACAGACAATTCATCCTAGGATACGTATTAAATAATACCACTCTACTTGGAGTAATTTGTACTGGTGCTAGTACCCCTAATGTGGCAAGAACAACGCACTCAATGCCATTAGATGTTAAGGACAGGGTATGTGTGAGGAACTGGACATATTGGATTCAGAAGAGCTGTCAGGGGCTTATGGTTAATTCAAATTGTAAACCTGTAACAATGCAGATGGTTCAGGAGCTTTCTAGCCCTTAAGTGAAGGACGTATCTTTAGAAAGGAGATGAGGAGGCATTTCTTTAGTCAGAGGATGGTGAACCTGTGGAATTCTTTGCCACATACGGCTGTGGAGGCCATTATTGAGTATTTTTAAAGCAGATATTGACAGATTCTTGAATAGTACTGATGTCAAAGGTATAGGGAGAAGGCAGGAGAATGTGATTGAGAAGGAAAGATAGACCATGAAATGATTGAATGGCGGAGTAGACTAGATGGGCCAAATGGTCTAATTCTCCGATTACGAATTATGAATTTATGAATAGTTCTTATTCTATTTGGGTATAGTTCTGCTCACTACCATTGAGTGTGCAAGATTCAAATTATACACTTAACTTGCAGATGATAAATTGTTGTTAGAAATTTTAACCTGATAAAGAGTTTTCTGCCCTTTTCTCTCCATCTTTTAATCTCATCTATCTTTTCTCCTTCACTTTAATTCTTGGTACCTCATTTGACGTGAATTAGCCTTCTATCTCTGTCATCTTTTACGTTTAAATGGATAAGTCCCACCAACCAGCGACACAATGGCACAGAGATAGAGCTGCTGCCTCACAGCGCCAGAGACTCGGGTTCGAACCTGACTACGGGTGCTGTCTGTATGGAGTTTGTACGTTCTCCCTGTGACCGCGTGGGTTTTCTCCGGGAGCTCTGGTTTCCTCCCACACTCCAAAGATGTACAGGTTTGTAGGTTAATTGGCTTCGGTAAGTTGTAAAAATTGTTCCTCGTGTATAGGATAGTATTAGAAACATAGAAAATAGGTACAGGAGTAGGCCGTTCGGCCCTTCGAGCCAGCACCGACCGCCATTAAATATGATCATGGCTGATCATCCAAAATTAACACCCCGTTCTGTTTTTTTCCCCATATTCCTTGATTCCCTTAGCCCTAAGAGCTAAATCTAATTCTCTCTTGAAAACATTCAGTGAATTGGCCTCCACTGGCTTCTGTGACAAGAGAATTCCACAGATTCTCAACTCCCTGGATGAAAAAGTTTTTCCTCATCTCAGTCCTAAATGGCCTACCCCTTATTCTTAAATTGTGACCCCTGGTTCTGGATTCCCCAACATTGGGAACATTTTTCTGGCAACTACCCTGTCCAATCCTCTAAGAATATTATATGTTTCTCTAAGATTCACTCTTATCCTAAATTCCAGCGAATACAAGCCCAGCCGACCCATTTGTTCATCATATTTGTTCAAACAAGAGGACATGACTTTAGAATTAAGGGACAGAAGTTTAGGGGTAACATGAGGGGGAACTTCTTTACTCTGAGAGTGGTAAGGGTGTGGAATGAGCTTCCAGTGGAGGTGGTGGCGGCAGGTTCGTTGGTATTATTTAAAAGTGGATTGGATAGGCATGTGGATGAGAAGGGTATGGAGGGTTATGGTATGAGTGCAGGCAGGTGGGACTAAGGGAAAAAAGTTTTTTTCCTCGGCACGGACTTGAAGGGCCGAGATGGCCTGTTTCCGTGCTGTAATTGTTATATGGTTATATGCCAGTCCCGCCATCCCAGGAATTAACACGAATGTCCTTCCTCAAATTAGGAGACCAAAATTGCACACAATACTCCAGGTGCGGTCTCACCAGGGCCCTGTACAACTGCAGTAGGACCTCCTTGCTCCTAACCTCAAATCCTCTCACAATTAAGGCCAACATGCCATTAGCTTTCTTCACTGCCTGCTATACCTGCATGCTTACTTTCAGTGACTGACGTACAAGGACACCCAGGTCTTGTTGCACCTCCCCTTCTCCTAATCTGACACCATTCAGATAATAATCTGCCTTCCTGTTCTTGCCACCAAAGTGGATAACCACACATTTATCCACATTATACTGCATCTACCATGCTTCTGCCCACTCACCCAACCTATCCAAGTCACTCTGCAGCCTCATAGCATCCTCCTCGCAGCTCACACTGCCACCCAGCTTTGTGTCACCTGCAAACGTAGAGATGTTACATTTAATTCCCTCTTCTAAATCGTTAGTATATATTGTCAACAATTGGGGTCCCAGCACCGAGCCTTGCGACACCCCAGTCGTCACTGCCTGCCATTCTGAAAAGGGCCCGTTAATTCCTACTCTTTGCTTCCTGTCTGCCAACCAGTTCTCTATCCATGTCAATACCACGTGCTCTAATTTTGCACACTAATCGTTTGGGTGGGACCTTGTCAAAGGCGTTTTGAAAGTTCAGATACACCACATCCGCTGGCTCTCCCTTATCCATTCTACTTGTTACATCCTCAAAAAATCCCAAAAGATTGGTCAAGCATGATTTCCCCTTCATAAATCCATGCTGACTTTGACCAATCCTGTCACTGCTTTTCAAATGCGCTGCTATAGCATCTTAAATAATCGACTCCAGCATGGGGTGGGAGATTGCAACCTTCACGTGGTCAGCCCTGTTTCGCCTGCAATCAACCTGGCGTGCACAATCAAGTAAGATCAAATAGAACAAGTTGTCCTACAACTTTAGGCTGTGCACGCCATACGCAAGAAGAAGAAGACTCCAGCATCTTCCCCACTACTGATGTAAGGCTAACTGATTTATAATTCCCCGTTTTCTCTCTTCCTCCTGTCTTAAAAAGTGGAGTTACTTTGGCAACCCTCCAGTCCACATGAACTGACCCAGAGTCGAGTGAACATTGGAACATGATCACCAATGCATCCACGATTTCTAGATCCAACTCCTTGAGTACTCTGGGATGCATACCATCAGGCCCTGGGGCATTTATCTGTCTTCAGTCCCAATAGTTTACCTGACACCATTTCCTGACTAATGTGGATTCGCTTCAGTTCCTCCCTCCCACTAGATCCTCAGTCCTCTTGTATTTACGGGAGATTGTTTGAGTCTTCCTTAGTGAAGACAGAACTAAAGTACTTGTTTTAACTGTTCTGCCATTTCCTTGTTTCCCATTATAAATTCACCTGTCTCTGATTGTAAGTGACCTACATTGGTCTTCACTAATCTTTTCCTTTTTATATACCGAAAGAAACTTTTATAGTTTTTATATTCCCTACAAGTTTTCTTTCATGCTCTTTTTCCCCCACTTATTTAACCCCTTTGTCCTCTTCCGCTGAGTTCTAAATTTTACCAAGTCCTCTGGTTTGCTGCTACTTCTGGCCAATTTATTTGCCTCTTCCTTGGATTTAACACTAACCTTGACTTCCTTCTTCAGCCACGGTTGAGCCACCTTCCCAGTTTTTTGTTTTTTTTGCCAGACAGGGATGAACTGTGTATGGGGTGATTGCTGGTTGGCCCGGACTCGGTGAGCCGAACGGCCTGTTTCTGCGCTGCATCTCTAAAGTCTAAAACCGCTGATGTCTAGCTGCTCCACTTTAAACTTGGTGCAGAATAATATTTAATAGTGTTTGCTGTAAGATTTCCTGTTGTCGGAACATGATTGTTTGGACAGTATCCTGGATGATGACTTTTCCCTGAAAGTATAGTTATTTAATTACTTTGTGTTCTGAGGTATATTTATCACTAGATGCACTGTATACCCAGTGACCGTGAGTACTAACTGTATCATCAGCATGTTGACAGTTTCTACTGATTTTCCATTACTCCTTTTAGTACTGTTTTTCTGCATTATGATGAGCCAGTATGAACATCTCGGCAGTGCAGAAAAACACAGTCATTAAATATTCATGAGGATTTAAGTCATGTAGAATTCAATGATTTTGACTATTTCCCCAGCAATGTAGTTTACACAAGGTAGCAAGGAAAAAGAAGATATAACGATTGAATTGGAAAGATTTCCCCATTTCCCAAATTTGGAATAAAGATTTAACCATTTTATTATTCATTAATTTAAGCTATGTGGGTGTCGCTCGCATGGTCAGCATTTATAATTCATCATCATTAATTACCCTTGATAAGGTTGTGGCGAGCTTCCTTCTTGTACCACTGCTGTCTTCCTTGAGAAAGTTCTCCCACCACGTTGATAGGGAGAGAGTTTAGGCTATGACCTGGCTACGATGAAAGAGCAGTGATATATTTTCAACTACGCATGGTTTCTGACTTGCAGGCCCTTGTAGAGAGATTTTCATTATCTTATGTCACATCTGCAGTCTCTAATGTATTCCATTTACAAGTTAATTTTCTATCATGTTGCTTGTAATTAATTAGAAAATATGCATACATGAAAACAGAATATGGGGGAAATAGTCAGGAAGTCAGTGGAAAGAAAAACAGATGCAGTGACCCTCATCATATTCAAATAAAGGGCTATGAGTTCTGATGAAAGGTTCGCGACCTGTAATGTTAATTCTGTTGCTCTCTCCACAGATGTTACTGTTTTGATTTCCAGCATCTGGAGAATTGTTATACCTCCTCAAAAAAGCAAAGTGCTGGATGATTTCAGGTAACCCAGGAAACATGTGGAAACATCTGTGGAGTTAATTTACCTCCACAGGTGCTGCCTGGCTTGTTGCACTCCTCCTGCACTTTTGAGAAATTGAATATTTGCATATGTAAATGCCAATTTTCCTAATCAATTTTCTTATTAGTCGTTATTAATAGTCCAATTCTTATATTCAATGACAGCTTCAAAAATCCCAAGGGTGATCAGTGTATAGCTTTTCAATATTTCGATATCCTAAAATGCTTGAGATCTAAATATTGAAAAGCTATTCTTAGATCTCTTGTAATATTTTGTAAAAATAACACTATAACTAAAATATGATTTGGTAGTCTATTTATTGGACCAAATATAAAACTGAGTTTCAAGTCCATCATAAATATTTCATTAATGTGTCAGTCAAATGCTTGAGTATTAATGTAGCTGCTCAATTATTTATGAGGAATAAAATTGAAAGCTGGGCTCTCAAGCTTCTTGAGGGATTTGTATTGGTCATAATGTTCTGTTGCTATTAACATATTCGCTATATCCTTCTTAGCATGTTTTTTGAGAAGTAACAGTGCCAGTTTGAATCAATCCCCCTCTGAAGAATGATGCATCTATCAATGTATAATCTGCCTTTGATGCCAGAACTGTACCAATGTCCAGGTACCATCTGAGTCTCTAACTACAGCTTGCTGCTGTAAATAATTAGCTTAAATAATGAGTCATTTCTCTCAATTTTTTGTTGAAATATTAAATGTCATTTATCCAGGCCACAAGATAGTATTGAAATGCAAGTTATCTAGGTCTATGCATGGAATTTTAAATGCCACAAGATAATGTAATTATCATGTCGTTTGCTGCTAAGTGTTAAAATAGTAAATAACACTTCAATTTCCTCAGTTTCTGTCTAGATGGGAACAGTAAATTTATGCAGCTGAACAATTATATAATCTACACTGCATTTTTTAAAAACATTTCTTGCCAAATTTTTCAAGCAATTCCCTGCTACAGACAGAGCAGTTCTCAGATTTTATTTCCTCCCACTCTTATCTGTGCCCCACCTGGACTTGCATCCCCTTACACCACAGTCTAAAGAAAGTCATAAGGAATAGGAATAAAATTATCAGAATTAGGCCATTCAGTCCATCAAGTCTACTTCGCCATTCAATCATGGCTGATCTGTCTCTCCCTCCTAACCCCATTATCCTGCCTTCTCCCCATAACCTCTGACACCTGTGCTAAGGTGTCAAGAAGAGTCCAGACCTGAAACATCGCCTGTTTTCAGAGATGCTGCCTGAACCGCTGAGATACTCCAACACTTTGTTCTCTTTAATGTAAACTCCCCAGGGAAATTTTAGCTATGATTTATTCATTCACCTCTGCTAAAAGTGCACATTTGTAGACTTTGCGTGAAGACAGAATTTGATTTCCAATCACATCCATGCTGTGATACTTTGTTAAAATTCTGTGTAAGTCCTTACAGATTAATAATAACCAGGTGTGAAACTGGAAGGTGACTGATATCCATGGATAAACTGGTAGTTTTGCTGGTGAGTTTTCTGTTGACCTCTGCTGGAAGAATGGGCATATTGCAAATGACAGGCTGAGCTCAACCAAACTTGTCAAATGTTCTGGCAACACACACCATCAAGGCTTCCGTAAATAACAAGCACAAGCTAACGGAGGAGGTAGTTGAGGCAAGTACTATTGCAACGTTTAAGAAATATTTAGGCAGGTACATGAATAGGATAGATTTTGAGGGATATGGGCCAAATGTAGAACGGTGGGATTATTGTACATGGGCGTTAAAGATGGGTTGAAGGGCCTGTTTCTACGCTGTATGACTATAACTTTAAAGATCAGAGGGTAATTCCAATCCATTGAATCGTGACCAAACCTATTTCTGTAGGATCTATCTATATGTATCAAGTTCAAGTCAGGTTCAAGTTACATTTATTGTCACATGCACCAATTGGTACCATGAGATTTGAGTTACCATACAGCCATACGAATAAAAAGAACAAAGTACACGATAGAGTTTAACATAAATATCCCCCACACAGCGGAATCAACGTTTCTCACTATGAGGGAAGGCAATAAAATTCAGTCATCTTCCTCTTTGTTCACCCGTGGTCGGGGTCTTTGAGCCCTCCCCAGTCGCCGCTACGGCGGCCCGATGTTCAAGCCCTCTCACCGGGATGATCGGAGCTTCCGAGTCCACAGGCCGAGCTGGGCAGAGCTCCAACACTGGCGACCCCCGGCAAGCGGTCCCAGACCTACGCGATGTTAAGGTCAGCGCCGCCCGCGGCTGGAAGCTCCGCAAACCACAGCTCCACGGTGTTAATCAGCAGGCCCAACACTCCGGAGCTTCAACAGGCGATCCCCGGTAAGGCATCGTCCCGCTCCGCGATGTTCATTCAGTGCTGCGCCGCTGCTGAAGCTCTGCCGGTCTCCGGCAGGAAAGGTCGTGCCAATCCAGTTGGTAGGCCGCAAGAGGGAGGCGAAGATGCCTCCCATCTACCCCACATAAAAAGACTAAGTGAACTCTATCTCAGACAGAGTTCACAATATCTTTTACTGGTTACACGGCAGTGACACTGAATTTTGGGCAACATTCTTCCTCTCTCTCTCCTGAAAGCACGTAGGTTGGATCACATAATTTTTTAATTTTATTAGAAGTACAGGAATATGGCACCAAGGTGCCTAATATATATTGACATATTACATTTTATGTACAGCTTCTTATTTTTTTTAATAATGAAAAAGAAAAAGAGAAAATAGATAATAAAAGATAGAGAAACGTGTGATATATAGTGTGTGAAAAGGAAAAAAAGTGTGAAAGAAAAAATTGAAAAGAAGAAAGTAGAAAGAGAAAGAGTAGAAAGAGATTAAGGAGATCGTTATCTATATTCTTAACCATCCCTCACCCAATCCTGAAATAGTTACGATTTTGTCGCACCATATGCTTCCAAAAAATCGACAAATGGAGACCAACTCGTTAAGAATTGGTCTGATTTATCTATTAGGAGGAATCGCATTTCCTCAAGATGTACCGTGTCCAACATGTTTAAAATCCACATTTTAAGCGTTGGTATGGATGTATTTTTCCAAAAGTATACATTTTTTTGCCGTTATTAACCCATAATTAAAAATTACATTTTGATATGAGTTCAATTTATTTCCATCTTCCATTACACCAAATATAATCATTTCAGTCTTAGGTTCCATTTTTATCTTGAATAATTTTGTAAATATTTCAAAAATATCGCTCCAGAATTTATAAAGTTTTATGCAGGAGACAAAAGAGTGTGTTATTGTTGCATTTTGGGATAGACATTTATCACAAATGGGGGAAGTATTTAGATAGAATTTATTCAATCTAGTTTTAGAATAATATAATCTATGTAAAATTTTAAATTGAATCAAATTATGTCTTACATTAATGTAACATTATGTTCAATGGACAGCAATTACCCTCTGATATCAGAGAGGAAGAGCGTTAACATTTGCTGCAATGGATAGTATTTAGGAAAGTCAGTTTTGAAGTATTGTCACTCAATCCTTGCAATGAAACCTCTTTGTAGGTGTTGTAACTGGAATGAGTTACTTGTGTAGTTGTACGTTCAAACATTATGCACCTTTGACCATTAGTGTGATGTATCATAATCTGTTAATCTTAACCAATTAATACAATAAACATGATATAATATTGAATAAGGTATTGTTTGGTTATTTTTTGCCATAACTTCTAATGTAGGAATGTTATGTTCAATAACTTTAAAACAGGATGTTACAAATTGCTGATTCTAACTCCAAATGTCAGTGGCACCACTGCATAACCAGTAAAAGGATAGTGTGACCGCAACCGGAGATACATATAGATAGATCCACAAGCACAGAAATTGGATGGCATTTAAGAATAAACTATTGAGGCCATACCAATACAAGGTCTCATTTTTGTTTAAATAGCACAATATATTTAAATGAGGCTTGGCATGCCTGAGGAGAAGCTAGGTATAACAATATAAAACTCCAATAATCCACTCAAAATCCCAATCCAAGCTCAGCGTATGAAACGCTCCTTTGAAACTTTCCTCCGCTTTGCTTTCTGCGCTCCCTCATAACCCACCAGCCCCAGTTCTCTGCACTTCCTTCAAACCTGCCCATCCAACATCCCACAAATTTACTGGATTAACTGAATTTTACTGTTGTTTGGTATAATCATTAAATCTTCATTTGACCCTTGTAGTGTTTCCATATATTTCTATGACTTAACCAGAAATGACCCTGGAGTTTGTATAACGTCTATGCTTTTTAATTCTGTAGGTCTAAAAATAAGTCATAGTATTTTGTTTGTTTTTAACAATGTGTTGGCCTGTATTGCAATCACTCAGAATGTATGTATGTGTATTTCCAGAACTTTTAAGTATAAATATTAGTATAAGTATTCACATTGTCATTTCACTGAGCACTTGCGTACACAGAAGAAACAAAATATTGTTTCTCATCAGTTTTGTCATCAGTGCAATTAATGAAAACATAAATAAATACTTACAAGTTAAAAATTATCATCTCTAAAATAGAACTAAAACAGACATTCAGACAGAACAATCGATCCCTAACATAGGAACAATTTAAAGTGCTGTTCAGTGGCTTCACCTTGACAGGTGACTAGTTGTTGGGGGGGGGGGGGGGGTTAGATGTGGGGGGGGGGGTCTGTGTATGGGTAGGGGACACAGTCCGTTAACCATTTTTAGTGCTTGTTGGAAGAAGCTGTTTAGCATCCTGCTGGTTCTACAGCTGATACTCCTCTACCTCTTCCCAGATGGCAGGAGGGAGAAGATGTAGTGGGAGGGGTGGTAAGGTTCCTTAATGATGGAGATGTGTCTGTGGATGCAGCACTTCTGGTAGATCTCCAACAGGAAAGGGAGTGCGGCACCAATGATCCTGCTGTTTAGCTATCCTGTTTAGCTGTCTTTGTTCGTAGGCCTTGCAGCTCCCAAAAGTGATGGCGTAGGTCAGTATGCTTTCAATGGTACCCCTGATGAAGGTGGTAAGGTGAACAGTGGGAAGACCTGCTTTTCTGAGTCTCCGGAGGGGGTGGAGCCGCTGCTGTGCTCTTTTGATGACTGCTGTGGTGTTGGTCGTTGAGGTTAGGTCGTCCGCTAGGTGAACTCCCAGGAACTTCACGCTGCTGACCCTCTCCACAGCAGCACTGTCAACGTGCAGCGGTGTATGATGGTGCTTGCCAGCCCTCCTGATATCAATCACCATCTCCTTCGTCTTGTCCACGTTGAGGGTGAGGTTGTGAGATCTGCACTACTCAGTCAGCAGCTCCATCTCCATCCTGTATGCCAATTCATTATTATCACTGATGAGGCCCACCACTGTTGTGTTGTCAGCGAACTTGATGATGTAACTATTGCTGAGTCTGGCAGTGCAGTCATGGGTAAGCAGACTGAACAGCAGGGGGCTCAGGACACATCCTTGGGGTGAGCTAGTGCTCACTGCGATGGTTCTTGATATACGGCTGCCCACCCTGAATATCTGCTGCCGCTATGTAAAAGGTTAAGGACCCAATTGCAGGTGCCAGTGTCCACCTTCAGCAGCTTCAGCTTTTCCACCAGCTGCTGTGGAATGATTGTGTAAAAACTGAGCTGAAATCTATGAAGAGGATCCTGGCGTAGGTGTTCTTCTGCTCTAGGTGTGACAGCGCGAGGTGTAGTGGAGTGGATAAAATTTTCATCCAATTTTAAATTAATTTTCTAAGTAATGTGAGCAGTGTGTGCAAACCTCTGCTTGGATACACTAGAGTGAGCATAGTATGTTTAATGGCTGTTTTAATCCTTGCTCCTCTGATGAAAAAGATCGGCTTTATGTACATCTCATTATGCATTGGCCAATTGGGCCTTTGCAATGGATGAAGAGGGACACCAGTAAATAAAAATTAGAAAGTGTAGATGCTGTAAAAAGAATCATACAATACAGAAATAGGCCCTTTAGATCAACGTGTCCGTGCCAACCAAGATGTTCCATCTAAGCTAGTCCCACTTGCCCACGTTTGGTCCTTAACTCTCTAAATATTTCCTATCCATGTTTGTGTCCAAGTGTCTTTTAAATGGTGTTATAGTATGTACGCCCTCTGGCAGCTCATTTGATATACCCACCACCCTCTGAGTGGAAAAACTTGCCCCTCAGGTTTGTATTAAATCTTGTCGTAGCCTTAAACATATATCTTTTGTTTTTGATTGCCCGACCCAGGATTAAAATCTCTGTATATTCGCCCTATCTGTTCCCGTCATGATTTTATACATCTCTATAAATACTAAGATCATCCCTCTACATGCTAAGATCATCCCTCACTCCTGCGCTCCAAGAAGTAAAGTAATCACCTGCCAAAAGCATAGGCCCTCAAGTCCTGACGGTATCCTCGTAAACCTTCTCTGCACTCATTCCAACTCAACAACATCCTTTCGATAGCTTGGTGACCAAAACTGAACACAGTACTTCAAGTGTGGCCTCAGCAATGAGAAATAAAAATTGAAAATGCTAAATGTAATTGGCAGGTCAGGACAGGAAGCATTTGTGTTAAGAGAAACAGTTTACGTTTTAGGTTCAGGACACTTTGAAAAGAGGAATGGGGTACTGATTGGGAATGATCAGCCATGATCACATTGAATGGCGGTGCTGGCTCAAAGGGCTGAATGGCCTCTTACTGCACCTATTGTCTATTGATGGACCTTTGGAGTAGCATGCTTGTTTTTGGGGTGTGACTTTGACCATGCAATATGCTTAATGGTATTGATGGAGACATTAGTCTAGGCAAGGTTGCTGACATTGGTTCATCTATCCTGCCAGTGGATTTATAATATTTTGTCAAGAAAATGTTGGTGTTCCATCTGGTGCTTCTTGGTGTCTGCTGTAGGTTGTTCTCAGGTCAGAATCGTACAGGAAAGCAGGTTCATCACTACATGGTTGGCCATGAGTTTTGTGCAGGGTTTGACTTTGATGTTCAAACTGTTTTCTTTTCAGATGTTCAATTCCCTGCTCCTACACTGAAGGCCATGGTGAATTTCAGCATTGATGTCTGTTTTTGTTAAAGGGTGGCTCCTGAGATGGGATGTTATTTCATGTTTTCCAGGTTTTTAAGATGGATTTTTATTGTCATGAAGTCCTTATGCAGCTGGAGTAGGTTGGAGGAGAACCCATGTTTTATAGATATTTAATGTAAGGACCATTCTCTTTTCAGTCAACGATGACAAAGTTCAGTGTTTGAATGTATGCATACTGCACCTCAGAGAGAGGTTGGAGAAATCTTGGCTTCTAGTTTAGATATACAGGATGGAAACAAGCTCACAAATCCATGTCGATCATCCATTCACGCTGGTTCTGTGTTATCACACTTTTTCATCCACTGGTTACACACTAGGGCCAATGAAAAAAGTCAAGTCAAAGTCAAGTCAAAAGTGTTTATTGTCATGTGTCCCTGACAGGACAATGAAAATCTTTCTTTGCATTGCACAACAGAACATAGAAGGCATTGACTACAATTCTATACATAAATACACCCATGACTTAATAAATTAATAAAATGCAAATAACAGATGGAGGGATATTAATGTTCAGAGTTCCGAGCCAGGTTTAATAGCCTGATGGCTGTGGGGAAGTAGCTATTCCTAAACCGGGTTGTTGCAGTCTTCAGGCTCCTGTACCTTCTACCCGAAGGTAGCAGGGAGATGAGTGTGTGGCCAGGGTGGTGTGGGTCTTTGATGATGCTGCCAGCCTTTTTGAGGCAGCGACTGTGATAAATCCCCTCGATGGAAGGAAGGTCAGAGCCGATGATGGACTGGGCAGTGTTTACTACTTTTTGTAGTCTTTTCCTCTCCAGGGCGCTCAAGTTGCCGAACCAAGCCACGATGCAACCAGTCAGCAAGCTCTCTACTGTACACCTGTAGAAGTTAGAGAGAGTCCTCCTTGACAGACCAATTCTCCGTAATCTTCTCAGGAAGTAGAGGCGCTGATGAGCTTTCTTAATAATTGCATCTCTGTTCTCAGACCAGGAAAGATCTTCACAGATGTGCACGCCCAGGAATTTGAAGCTCTTGACCCTTTCAACCATTGACCCGTTGATATAAACAGGACTGTGGGTCCCCATCCTACTCCTTCCAAAGTCCACAATCAGTTCCTTGGTTTTGCTGGTGTTGAGGGCCAGGTTGTTGTGCTGGCACCATATGGACAGTTGCTCGATCTCTCTTCTATACTCGGACTCATCCCCATCAGTGATACGTCCCACAACAGTGGTGTCGTCAGCGAACTTGATGATGGAGTTCACGCTATGACCGGCTACGCAGTCATGAGTATAGTGTGAGTACAGCAGGGGGCTGAGCACGCAGCCCTGAGGTGCTCCCGTGCTGATTGTTATCGAGTCTGACACATTTCCACCAATACGAACAGACTGTGGTCTGTGGATGAGGAAGTCGAGGATCCAATTGCAGAGGGATGCGCAAAGACCCAGTTCTGCGAGTTTGGTAACCAGCTTGGAGGGGATGATTGTGTTAAATCCCGAGCTGTAGTCAATAAATAGCAGCCTGACATATGAGTTTTTGTAGTCCAAGTGGTCCAGAGCGGAGTGGAGGGCCAGCGAGATCGCATCCACCATTGATCTGTTGTGACGGTAAGCAAACTGCAGTGGGTCCAGGATTTTGTCGAGGTAGGAGTTGATTTGCGCCATGATCAACCTCACAAAGCACTTCATCACCGCAGGCTTTAGTGCCACAGGTCGATAGTCATTGAGGCACGTCACCTTGCTCTTCTTGGGCACCGGGATTATTGATGCCCTTTTGAAGCAGGTGGGAACCTCAGACCTCAGAAGTGACAGGTTGAAAATGTCCGTAAAAACTCCAGCCAGTTGGTCCGTACAGGTCTTTAGGACACGACCAGGTATGCCATCAGGTCCAGACGCTTTTCGAGGGTTCACCCCTCTGAAGGATTTCCTGACGTCGGCCTCTGTGACTGAGACTGAAATACCATCACAGCAAATAGGGGCTCGGGAAGGCACATCGGTGTTCTCCCTATCAAAGCGTGCGTAAAATGCATTGAGCTCATCAGGGAGTGATGTATCGCCGACATCCGAGCTGCCTCCTGGTTTCGCCTTGTAAGAAGTGATTGCATTCAGTCCCCGCCACAGCTGCCGAACATCTGTCTCATCCTCCAGCAATTAAATTACAAACCTAAATGTCTTTGGGATGTGGGATGAAACCAGAGTACCCAAAGTAAACCACGAGGTCACAGGGAGAATGCAAATACTCCACACAGACACTATCCGTAGTCGAGATCAAACCCGAGTCTCTGCCACTGAGTCTGCAGCTCTACCAGCTGCGCCACTGTGCCACCCTGTGGCGTTAATGGTTCTGGAGGTATAGTTTGTAGGTGATATGGATTGGTTCCTTTTGTCCTTGAGATTAGCTCCATTCCATTTGCTACAATTTGATTTGTTTTGTTTCTTGAAGGTGGTAACAATTAGTGTTTCTGTTCTGTGGAATGTCCTCCACCTCCCAGCTGTGGGAGATGAGGTGGTGAACTTGTGACTGGAGTTCCTTGGCTAGGTTTCAGAACCATGGAAGTTGGAGAACACCAAGGACAATCTAGCATCAGCACCTGCTGGAAGGTACACGAAAGATAACCTTGATTAAGAATCTATCTTTGATTCTATCGCTTTGCATGTTATGAACTAGCCCTGCTTGAAAGCAGTTGAAAAAGTAACCAGACTGGTGAAAAACAACAAAGCTTCATGAGCATAGCATAAATATTAAAAGATGGCAAAATCATGAATTAATTCATGTCATTTGAAATCTGAAGAGATGCTTTAATGATGAACATCTTCAATAAAGGAGAAATGTCATTATGGGCGAGTCTCCCTGCCTTCTGCCTTTTGGAATGTTATTGTAAACATCATTCTCAACTGCTTTCTCCCAGTGATGGAATAACTTTATCCCAAATGCTGCATACAGTCTGTCCTATCAACAGGTGCAATGGACATGATCTTCAACACATGACAAATCCATGTAAAATAGGGAGCAACACCAACCACTACTCATCTTTTCATATTGCCTTCTGTATGTATGTATGTATGTATGTGTGTATACAAGCTGCTATGTATGCTGAATGGAACTGAAAGTACTGAATAATACTAATATAAGATATTTGAGCCTCACACTATCAGACAGATAAGTATACACAGCGCAAGGGTTTGTTCTCCAGTAACTTGTATTCTCATCTTTTACCCTGCTGTACTTTTTGTGGATGGTGTATGAAATCAATAATTCTCCAAGGAAAAATACCCACACGTTTGCCATTGCAAGATGTTGCATCTGCACATCAGCAACTTTTTTTTGCATCTTATGCGATTCTTCTGTGCACAGGAGAAATAAACCTCTTGTGATAAGAGGTCACGTAAAATAGATGTGAATCTCATTAAGATTTGTTTACTAATGCAGTTCATTGCTTTCATGGTGGTTTATCATGAGAAGCATGTACAAAACATATTAGTTTATATGCTTAAAAAGAGAGAGAGGGGAGGAGGAGAGAGGGGGGAGAGAGAGAAGAAAGAGAGAGAGGAGAGGGGGGAGAGAGAGAAGAAAGAGGGGAGAGAGGGAGAGGGAGAGTGGGGGGGAGTTAGGGGAAAGAGAGGGGGAGAGCGAGTTAGGGGAAAGAGGGGAGAGAGAGGGAGAGAGAGGAGACAGGATAGGGGGGTGAGAGTGAGGGGGAGATTGAGGTTGGAGTGAGTGAGGGGGAGAGAGGGGAGGGAGAGAGAGGGGGAGAGAGAAGAGAGAGGGAAGGGGACAGAGAAGGGGAGAGCGAGATGAGAGAGAGAGGAGAGGGGAGATATAGAGGGGAAGAGAGAGGGGGGCTGAGAGGAGAGAGAGCGGAAGAGAGGGGGGAGAGTGAGGTGGGAGGGAGAGCGAGAAAGAGAGGGAGAGAGGGGGAGAGTGAGGTGGGGGGGAGAGAAAGAGGGAGAGAGAGAGGAGAGAGAGGGGGGAGAGAGGGGGAGAGAGAGGCAGGGCTGCCAACTCATGCTTTGAGCGTAAGAATCATGCATTTCGCCAAATTCTCACGCTGATCACAAATTTCTCATGCTCTGTCGTGAGAAATTCAGTGATAAACGAAAATTTCAAAACTCATATCAAGTGCATGGGCCACGGGTATTGGAAGCAGAAGCAGCGGCGTGGACGGATGCGGACGGGGAGCGGGACTGGTGAGTGTTTGCCAAGCTGGTGAGTCGTTCACTGCAGCTCCAGCCATGGAGCAGCCTCAATGCAAGAGTCCCGGGCCGTCGGAGGCGTCGGAAGCATTGCGCCGCTGCCGTGAGAGTCTCTGTGCCGAATTAGCTCTGGTGACCGGCATGGATCAGGCTGCGGCTCGGTGCATCCTGGAGGACAAACAGTGGCTGCTGGAAGTAAGTACCAAGCACTGGGTAGAAACGGTGGAAGATAATGGGAGTGGTTGGAGAAAACTACCTGCTTGCCTGCTAGATTTTCACTTACTGTAATTGCAGGAAAAATGTTGCCGATGTTGGGGGAGTTCAGAACCAGGGGTCACAGTTTAAGAATAAAGGGCAGGCCAGTTAGAACTGAGATGAGGATAAACTTTCTTCACGCAGAGAGTTATGAATCTGTGGAATTCTCTGCTACAGAATGCAACGCAGGCCATTCACTGGATGTTTTCAAGAGAGGGTTACATTTAGTTCTTGGGGCTAATGAAATCAAGGGATACGTGGAAAAAAGGAAAGAGGTACTGATTTTAGATGAACAGCCATGATAATATTGAATGGCAGTGCTGGCTTGAAGGGCCGAATGGCCTATTCCTGCACCTATTTTCTATGTTTCTATGCTTGAGTATGTGGCAATAAAACTCAATCACTTGATTTTGAAGTATTGGTAGAGGTATAATGCTGGAGGTATGATGCAGTCATAGAGTGATACAGTGTGAAAACAGGCCTTTCGCCGCAACTTGTACACACCCGCCAACATGTCCCAGCTACGCCTCCTGCTTTTGGTCCATCCCTCCAAACCTGTCCTATTCATGTATCAGTATAACAGTTTCTTAAATGTTGGAATGGTCCCTGCCTCAACTACCTCCTCTGGCAGCTTGTTCTTTACACCCACCACCTTTTGTGTGGAAAAAGTTACCCCTTAAAATTGACCTCTTAAAAATACTTCATACAAAAAACATTGAAATCATACTTCTACAATGCACTAAAACATGATAAAACATGATTTTATTACATTAAATTTCAAAAAGTCCCTACCCTGGGAGGGGGGATATCCCCCTTCCACGCCCTCTCCCCACTAGGTTGCTCCACCCACTTACCTGGTACCCAGTGATCATTGATCGGTCAGCCTCCCCACTTTCAAAAACGCTCCACAGCCCCTGGTTCAGACGGAGAACACTGCCAGATGTGAGCGGGGAACTGAGGCCAGTTGTCCGTGATGCCTGGATCCCAATGCTCAGCGCTTCATGTACAGTGGCTTGCAAAAGTATTCATACCCCTTGAACTTTTCACATTTTGTCACATTACAACCACAAACGTAAATGTATTTTATTGGGATTTTTTTGTGATAGACCAAGACAGAGGGACATATTTGTGAAGTGGAAGGAAAATGATACATGGTTTTCAAATTTTTTTACAAATAAAAAAAAAATTAAGATCGCATTTAATAGTAAGATTAAACGAGAACTTACCTGTTCGAAGTTTGATCTTTATTTTATGAGGAGTTACGATGAGGGATTACGTGAAGAAGCCCCGCCTGGCGCTGGATCGGCATACTTCAAAGCAGCGGCATGAAAAACACAGAACCAATAGCCGGAGTAAGATAGTAAGGCCCAACATAGACTAGAACTACCAGATGATCATTTATATTATGAGGGTTGGGAGCGGAGGGCACGTAATCCTTCATCGTAACTCCTCATAAAATAAAGATCAAACTTCGAACAGGTAAGTTCTCGTTTAATCTTACTATTTTACTTCGGAGTCACGTGAATGACTACGTGAAGATTTTAAAGCTCTGTGTTTTTTATGTCGTAGATTCATTCCATACGACTCTCTGTTTAGTCAAAACAGTAGTGAGTAAATAGTATTTTAAGACATTGTTACAATTGATGTAATAAGTCCTTTAAAAAAGAACAATTTTTAAAATAATAACCCCTCTATCGTAGGGGAAAATTACAAAAGAAAAATGATAAATGATGTCAATGGTAACATAAATCGATAATATAAATCGATAATATAAAACAAAGCAAGCATTTAAAGAGAACCCAGTACTGCGTGTTCAAATCCTGGCACCGTGACAACAGGTTTATTGTAGAACTTTGAAAACGTTTCTTCTCTACACCACCCTGCGGCCTCTAAAAATTTGATCGAGTGGTACGTCCTGTACCTTCGCCGCGGACGTAGCTGCCGCCCTAGTGGAGTGAGATTTAAACACATCAGTGTCTATTCCTGCTAGACCCAAAACCTGTTTTAACCATCTAGAAATGGTTTGAACTGAAAATTTTGTATGTGGTTTTTTGTGCGTTATCAATAACGCTTCCTCAGAACCTCTGAGATTTTTGGTTACCTCAATGTATTGAGTTAAATGCTTAACTACACACAATGTTTCATCGATAGGATATGCTTTAAACATTACCTTAGCTCCAGTTCTCCCTGGTCTGCTTTGTTTGATCAGGTCATAAACATAAAACACAATGTTATCTGCAGTCACATGCATGCAATCCAACCGTAACAATTGCAAAGTTTGTACTCTTTGAGCTGATACTAATGCCATTAACGTTACTACCTTCAATGTTAACTTCTGTAAAGACATTGAAGTAATTGGAGTCCATTGCTTAAGCAAAGTGAGAACAATGCTAACATCCCAAAATTCTGTTTATCTGGGCTTGGGAGGATTTTTATTAAAAATTCCTTTCATGAATCGGGATACTAATGGGTGAGACCCAACTGAATCCCGATCAGAAATTTGTCCTAAGTAGGACGACAATGCACTACGAGCACAATTAATGGCACTATAACTCAAATGCTCATCAAAATGTAACCCAGCAAGGAACTCCAATACATTTGAAATGTCTACAGTATGATAAGATATCTTTGACTGTGTACAAAAACTTCACATTTCCTTATATGTGACATATATTGTTTTTTAGTGCTATTCCTCCAAGCTGCATCTATAACATCCACGGTCCTGTCCGACAGTCCAAACTCTTGCAATGGTCTGGTCAGAATCTGCAGATTAACAAATTCATATGATCATGCAATGGATGAATTTCTTTTGTTACTGGTTGTGTCAACAGATTGTCACAACTGGGAATCGTCATACATGGTTCAATAATCATTTTTAGCATCAATGGGAACCATGACTGCGTAGGCCAATTTGGCACCACCAAAATGCCTTTGGCAGCGTCTTGCGCTATTTTCTTGAGACATTGCCCAATCAGAGAGAATGGGGGAAAAACATAAAAGAATGTATTCCCCCAGTGTAGCGAGAAAGCATCCACCACTACTGCCCCTGGATCGTGTTCCCAAGACACGTATTTGGGCAATTGGTGATTCAATCTAGATGCAAACAGATCAATGTCCGGCACTCCATACCGACTGACTATATTTTTGAAAATTTGTGGATTAACATCCATTCTGTATTGTCTTTAAATATTCATGATCTTTTGTCTGCCACAACATTGTCTCTCCCTGGGAGATAAATAGCTGACAGCCAAATATTTTTACCAAAACACCATTGCCACATCAGATTTACCAGATGATCACATGATATTGATCTTACACCACCCATGTGATTGATATGAGCCACAGCTGTGGCATTGTCTATTTGTATTTGGACATGCAAATCCTTTAAAGTAGAACAATCAGTTTTTAATCCATAAAATGCTCCCAGTAGCTCCAAATAATTAATACCATATGTTTGGAGCAATAAATCCTCTTGGACAGTCCATCTGCTCCCACAGCTGGTCTCATAATCCGTAGCCCCCCATCCGAGAGAACTTGTGTCAGTTTGCAAAAACACTACTGGCTGCTGAACTAAAATGTTCTTAGCAGCTTGTGGAACATTCTCAATCCACCAATGGAATTCTGATAAGGCTTCCTTTGGCAATTGCATAGGCCTATCAAAATGGCCTGCTCGCTGTACAAGCGCTTGAGCTTTTGCCCTTTGATATTTTGGTAATGTAGTGGACCAAATTCTACTGCTGGAAATGCTGCTACCAACTTCCCAATAACCTTAGCAACTTCTCGGATGGAGGGATAAGGTTTGTTAATCAGGCTCTGACACAAATTTGTCAAATCAATCACCTTTTCCATTGGTAAAGTTACCAACATGGTAACTGAATTAATCACAAAACCCAGCTATTCAATGGTTTGGCATGGCTGTAACTTAGATTTTGTTGGATGAACCAGGAACCCCAGCTTTTCAACCAAGCTTGTAGTTGCTGAGACTGATTTTTCAGCTGACTCCTGATTAGCATTTGACAATTAAATGTCATCTAGATAAGCCATAACGATGTGTTTTTGTGCCCTCAGCAGAGCAATTGCTGGCTTCAACAATTTAGTGAACAATCTCGGTGCTGAGCTTAATCCATTATGTAATGCTTTGTATTGCCACAGCTGTCCCATCCACTTAAACTTTAAATACATGCGAAAGCGCTGATGAATTGGAACTGAATAATATGCATCTTCAAATCTATTGTAGCCATATAACAACCTGTTGATACCAGCTGCATTGCAGTGTTGAATGTGTCCATTTTAAAATGTTTATACTGGACAAATGTATTCAATTGTGTGAGATCTAAATGATTCTACAACCCCCATCTCTTTAGTCTGGGGAAAATATTTGACACAAATTGTTGTGGATCCTCTCTTATTTTCTCAATAATTCCTTTCTCACATAAATTCTTAACCTCTTTGTCAATTTGAATTTTTTCCCAAGAACAGAAAACATCAAAGAATGATTAGGCTAATTCTGTCCCAATCGATCCATACCTACTACAAAATCAATGGTAGATCCTAAAACAATATTTAATACAACACGATCAGATGTTATACTGTCCCATTCATTATAAAACATTCGGAGTCTACCACCAAACTGAGGTTCATCCAACATTTCTTCTTTAATAGGATAAAGTTTTGTACCTTTCCAACCGGACGAAGTGATCTCCTTCTCCCAATAATGGGTGTACATTCGGCTGTGCTGGCTGGTAATTTTTCCTTATCATACTCCTGCCTCGGCTTGTTCCAGCTCCAAAATCAAATCCCCTTCTCATTTCACCAGCCCTTCTCTGGCCAACATTGAAGGGTTTCATAAGGCCAATAGTTTTTGCCTCTTCATCAATTTCTTTAATTTGTTTAGACAGATTTTCTCCGAACAAATAACCAAGAGCTTGAACATTGCTTTCCCTGCACAACCCTGCAAATCTTTGATGTAAAAGAGGCCGAATGGCAATCTTCTTCATATAATTTATCTCAAAAATGAGTTGCAGAATAAACCCAACATATGGTTCTGAAGTTTGGTTATTCCACAACCTTCCAGCTTGTCTTCCAAAAGACAGTGATGCCAAAATTAGCTTGAGGATTCTTTGAATCGTAATTCCTGCGCCCGCATCATTGATGACATTGGCGCCCAAAAAGCCGGATTCACCATAGGTACCTTCAGTGAGGTACAATAAATAGGTGTTTAAATCCAAATATGCTGTCTCAACCATAACAGCTTCTTGAGGCAGGTGAGAGACCATATAATTAATATTGGCCGCCAGATTTCCTTCCATGGCCTCACCGCCTCCTCCAGGTATAGCAAACTTTGTGCCACATCAGACACACCTGGATCAACATATTTGTATTGTGGTGGGTACTTCTGACCGCAAACACCACTTTCAGGGTCAGTCTCATACAGCCCTGGTACTCCTGAAACTTGTTCAAGGAGACTTCCTCCAGCCCAATCCCGGGCACTGGAGTTTCAATTCCCAATTCAAACTGGCGCCATATTCATGATATGGAACCCCCTCAGGGGCTGCCTGGGAATATTCTGGGTCCTTAGACCCTTGGTTGATTATTGTTTGGAGTATTTTCTCCATTAGATCCATTCTTAGCCAAAAGGCTTTCCTTTCAGGACCTTTCAGAAACCTCAGGCCTTTCAAGCTTTTCTTTTACATTTTAGGCACTTGGTTTTCAAAGTTTTTGTTTGTGGAGCAACCAAAGGCTCACTAACGGGTATTTCAACAACCACCGGTATCGGAACCGGCTCCGCAATAATCTGCTGTCCCGACTTTTCTACACCCCGGGATGCACGTTTTACCCGCGATTTTTAATTTTTTAAAATTTTTAATTTAACTCCTCCTGGTTTACCCACCAGCCTACGGAGTTTTTAGAAAACGCCCTGGAAGTAAAATAATTTTACTTACCTGCGGGCTGTTTCCCTACCGCTGTGTTGGAGCTGCGCTCTGCAGCTCTTCCTCTACCGATAGTGTCGACGTAATGCCGATCCAGCGCCAAGCGAGGCTTCTTCACGTAGTCATTCACGTGACTCCGAAGTAAAATGGAATAATATTGCTTAAATATATAGTTAGTGAACTTTGCATTTTGGAAAAGTCCCAGCTGAGAGGAAGACAGCAAAATACTGAAAATATTGGGGGTGAAAATGACTTCAGGACAATTTGTTAGGAAAATTAAAGAAATGGTAACAGAATACATGTATAGCTGAGTGAGTATAATTTTATGGATGAGAAATTGTGTTCAACCAATTGATTACTTCTTTGACAAAGTAACTAGCATGTGAGATAACAAGGAAGCCAATGGATGTAACAAATTTTGTTATACATCATTTGGTCTGTGATTTTCCTACTTCTAGCCTGTCCAACCCCTTAAGAATGTTGTAAGTTTCTATAAGATCTCCCCCCAATCGTCTAAATTATAGCGAGTACATGCCGAGTCTATCCAGTCTTTCTTCATATGAAAGTCCTGACATCCCAGGAATCAGTCTGGTGAACCTTCTCTGCACTCCCTCTATGGCAAGAATGTCTTTCCTGACATTAGGAGACCAAAACTGTACGCAATACTCCAGGTGTGGACTCACCAAGACCCGTACAACTGCAGTAGAACCTCCCTGCTCCTATACTCAAATCCTTTTGCTATGAATGCTGACATACCATTCGCTTTCTTCACTGCCTGCTGCACCTGCATGCCTACTTTCAAATACTGGTGTTCCATGACACCCAGGTCGCGCTGCATCTCCCCTTTTCCTAATCAGCCACCATTCAAATCATAGACTACTTTCCTGTTTTTGCCACCAAAGTGGATAACATCACATTTATTATGTCTAGGGGGCGCCGTCCAGTTGGTATGGCTGCCCAGCCTGCAGTTGTCTGTTTTTTAACTTCTTTCTCTTATTTTTAGTGAGTTTTAGTGTTTTGTTTTTGGATCCCTAGCCTTTTTAATGTGGGGGGTGGTGGGGGGGAGGGGGAAACTGCTTTTCCTGGTCCCTACCTGGTTGGAGAGGCAGCTTTTCTCCGGGCTGCACCGTCGACCCGGCCTCGCGGCCTACCAGCGGGCCTGGAGCGGCGTTTACTGAGGGGGCCGCCCAGACCCACGGCTTCGGCAGCGGTTCAGCGCTGGAGCACCATTGGGGAGCGGAGCGGGCGATACCTTGCCTGGGTCACCGCGCTGGAGCTGCAGAATGCTGAGACTGCAGGTGAACATCGCGGAGCTGCGGGACTGTGGAGCGGCCAGCTGCGCTGAACTTTAACGTCGGGAGCCTGGGATCTCTCGGCGAGATCACCAGTTGTGGAGCTCCATCCAGCGCGGCCTTGTCGGCTTCGGAAGCCACGGACTCTGGTAGGGAAGCGGCTGTTCCAGGTGTCCCAAGCCGCTGTGAGGACTCTCCCGACGCCGGAACACCAACACCCGGCGAAAAGGCCTAAAACATCGGGCCGCCATAGCGCCGACTGCGGAGGCCTAAATAGGCCTGACTATGGGTGGACATGGGGATGGGACTGGACTTTGTGCCTTCCCCCACAGTGGGAACCATTGTGGGGGATGTTTTTATGTTCATTGTTAATTCTTTAGTGTTGGGTCTTATCTTTATCTGTGTGCTGCATGGCAAGTCAAATTTCACTACACCAATTGGTGTATGTGACAATAAATGTCCTTTGTCCTTTGTCCTTGTCTTTTATACTGCATCTGCCATGCATTTGCCCACTCACCCAACCTATCCAAGTCACCTTGCAGCCTCCTAGCATCCTCCTCACAGCTAACACTGCCCTCCAGCTTCGTGTCACCTGCAAACTTGGAGATGTTGCATTCAATTGCCTCGTCCAAATCATTCATATATATTGTAACTAGCTAGGGTCCCAGCACCGAGCCTTACGGTACCCCATTAGTCACTGCCTGCCATTCTGAAAAGGACCGTTTACTCCTACTCTTTGCTTTCTGTCTGCCAGCCAGTTCTCTATCCACATCAATACTGAACCCCCAATACCGTGTGCTTTAAGTTTGCATACTAATCTCTTATGTGGGACCTTGTCGAAAGCCTTCTGAAAGTCCAGATATAACACATCCACTGGTTCTCCCTTATCCACTCTACTAGTTACATCCTCGAAAAATTCCACAAGATTCGTCATACATGATTTACCTTTCGTAAATCCATGCTGACTTTGTCCAATGATTTCACCACTTTCCAAATGTGCTGCTATTCCATCTTTAATAACTGACTCTAGCAGTTTCTCCACTACCGATGTTAGACTAACTGGTCTGTAAATCCCTGTGTTCTCTCTCCCTCCCTTTTTAAAAAGTGGGGTTACATTAGCTACCCTCCAATCCTCAGGAACTACTCCGGAATCTAAGGAATTTTGAAAAATGATCACTAATGCATCCACTATTTCTGGGGCTACTTCCTTAAGTATTCTGGGATGCAGTCTATCTGGCGCTGGGGATTTACCGGCCTTTAATCCATTCAATTTACCTAACACCACTTCCCGGCTAACCTGGATTTCACTCAGTTCCATCTCATTTGACCCCCGTGCCCTGCTATTTCCGGCAGATTATTTATGTCTTCCTTAGTGTAGACAGAACCAAAGTAGTTATTCAATTGGTCTGCCATGTCCTTGTTCCCCATGATCAATTCACCTGTTTCTGACTGCAAGGGACCTACATTTGTTTTAACTAGCCTTTTTCTCTTCACATATCTATAAAAACTTTTGCAGTCAGTTTTTATGTTCCCTGCCAGTTTTGTTTCATAATCTATTTTCCTTCTCCAAATTAATCCCTTTGTCCTCCTCTGCTGGACTCTGGTAGGCTGCTTTTTCTGGCTAATTTGTATGCTTAATCTTTGGTTTTGATACTATCCCTGATTTCCCTTGTTATCCACGGATGCACTACCTTCCCTCATATATTCTTTTGCCAAACTGGGATGAACAATTTTTGTAGTTCATCCATGAAGTCTTTAAATGCCTTCTATTGCCTATCCACCATCACCCCTTTAAGAATCAATTGCCAGTCTATCTTGCCCAATTCACGTCTCATACCCTCAAAGTTACCTTTCTTTAAGTTCAGAACCCTTGTTTCTTGGTTTCTTGGTCCTCCAAAATATTCCAAATGGAATTTAAACTGAAGGTTTAATTCTGAATTAATTATGTCACTCTCCATCCTAATGAAGAACTCAACCATATTATGGTCACTCTTGCCCAAGGGGCCACACACAACAAGACTGTTAACTAACCCTTCCTCATTACTCAGTACCCAGTCTAGAATAGCCTGCTCTCTCGTTGGTTCCTCTACATGTTGGTTTAGAAAACTATCCCGCATATATTCCAAGAATGCACGGACTGGGACGTGTTCAAGAAGGCTGCAACTGTCAGCCAACACATCAACCTAGAGGAGTATGCTGCGTCCGTGTCTGCTTACATGGAGAAATGCATTGAGGATGTCTGTGTCACCAAGACCATCACTGTACGGGCCAACCAGAAACCCTGGATGACCACAGAGGTACGTGGAATGCTGAGAGCACGTAATGCCGCGTTTAAATCCGGCGACGTGGTGGCACTCAGATCCGCAAGAGCCAACCTGAACCGAGTCGTCAGGCTGGCCAAGCGTGCCCATGGTCAGAAAATCCAGAGCTTCTTCCATGACCCCAAGAACACCAAGCGCATGTGGCAGGGAATCAAATCAATCACGGACTATAAGACTGCTTCACCACCCTGTGATGACAACATTGAGTTCCTCAATGAACTCAACAACTATTTTGGTCGGTTCGAGGCGCTAAATAACACACCTGCAAGCAAAGGTATTCCTCATTGTGAGGAAAAGGCACTCAGTCTTGACATAGTGGATGTTCGGAGGTCCCTAAAAGGAGTGAACGCGCGAAAGGCGGCAGGCCCTGATAACATACCAGGGCGGGTGCTCAGGGAATGTGCTGATCAGCTGGCACATGTCCTTACGGACATATTTAACACCTCTCTGTACCAGGCGGTCGTCCCATTATGTTTCAAGACTGCCACCATCATACCTGTGCCAAAAAAATCCAACATACAATGTCTCAATGACTACCGCCCTGTAGCACTCACCCCCATAATGATGAAGTGCTTCGAGAGGCTGGTCAGGGACCACATCACCTCCAGACTCCCCTCCACACTCGACCCATACCAGTTTGCTTACAGGCCAAACCGCTCCACAGAGGACGCTATATCCTCCGTGCTCCATCTGAGCCTGGAACATTTAGAGGAGAAAAACACCTATGTGCGAATGCTGTTCGTGGATTTCAGTTCAGCATTCAACACCATTATCCCACAGCACCTGATAAGCAAACTGGTTCCATTGGGCCTCGGCACCCCCATGTGTAACTGGCTACTGGACTTCCTCACTGACAGACCTCAGTCTGTGAGGGTTGGAAATAACACCTCCAATACCATCTCTCTAAGCACCGGCTCCCCTCAGAGCTGTGTCCTGAGTCCACTGCTGTTCACCCTGATGACTCACGACTGCTGTGCCAGGTTTAGTACAAACCACATCATGAAGTACGCAGATGACACAACAGTGGTGGGCCTCATCAGGGACGACAATGAGCTGGCTTACAGGGAGGAGGTGAAACAACTGGTGGACTGGTGCAATACGAACAACCTGATCCTGAATGTCGAGAAAACAAGGAGATTATCGTCGACTTCAGGAAAACCCGGCACAGTCCCACACCACTTCACATCAATGACAGCGATGTGGAGGTGGTCAGTAGCACAAAGTTCCTGGGGGTGCAGATCACTAACAGTCTGACCTGGTCGACTAACATCTCATCAACTGTTAAGAGAGCGCAGCAGCGGTTGCACTTTCTGCGCCGGATGAGAAGAGCTCATCTCCCCCATCCCATCCTCACTACTTTCTACAGGGGCACCATAGAGAGTATTCTGACCAGCTGTATCTCTGTCTGGTTTGGGGACTGTAGAGCCTCCGACTGGAAGTCTGTGCAGAGAGTGGTGAGGACAGCGGAAAAAATCATCGGGACCTATCTCCCCTCAATCGGGGATATTGCGACCAAACGCTGTGTGTCTAAGGCCAGCAGTATCATAAAGGACCCCACACATCTCCATCACGGACTGTTCACTCTGCTGCCCTCGGGAAAAAGATACCACAGCATAAGGAGCAGAACATCAAGGTTCCGCAACAGCTTCTTCCCACGAGCCATCAGACTCCTGAATGCCATGTAAATGGGCTGCCACTATTGTCTATTTATCCTTTTCATACATACCTATCCTTCAGTTAATTTATTGTGTTGCACAGGGAGCCAAATGCAACGTAATTTCGTTTGGAACTGCATATATCAATGTATTTCTAAATGACAATAAAGTTTGTTTGACTTTGACTTGACTTTGAAATCCTCTTCCTCAGCACCCCTGCCAGTTTGATACACCCAATCTATATGTAGATTGAAGTCACCCATTATAACTGTTTTACATTTGTTGCACGCATTTCTAATTTCCTGTTTGATGCCACCCCCAACTCCACTACTACTGTTAGGTGGCCTGTGCAAAGGACAAAAGGACAAAGGACATTTATTGTCACAAACACCAATTGGTGTAGTGAAATTTGACTTGTCATGCAGCACACAGATAAAGATAAGGCCCAACATAGAAACATAGAAATTAGGTGCAGGAGTAGGCCATTCGGCCCTTCGAGCCTGCACCGCCATTCAATATGATCATGGCTGATCATCCAACTCAGTATCCCGTACCTGCCTTCTCTCCATACCCTCTGATCCCCTTAGCCACAAGGCCCACATCTAACTCCCTCTTAAATATAGCCAATGAACTGGCCTCAACTACCCTCTGTGGCAGAGAGTTCCAGAGACCCACCACTCTCTGTGTGAAAAAAGTCCTTCTCATCTCGGTCCTAAAGGATTTCCCCCTTATCCTTAAGGTGTGACCCCTTGTCCTGGACCTCCCCAACATCGGGAACAATCTTCCTGCATCTAGACTGTCCAACCCCTTAAGAATTTTGTAAGTTTCTATAAGATCCCCTCTCAATCTCCTAAATTCTAGAGAGTATAAACTGAGTCTATGCAGTCTTTGTTCATAAGACAGTCCTGACATCCCAGGAATCAGTCTGGTGAACCTTCTCTGCACTCCCTCTTTGGCAATAATGTCCTTCCTCAGATTTGGAAACCAGAACTGTACGCAATACTTCAGGTGTGGTCTCACCAAGACCCTATACAACTGAAGTAGAACCTCCCTGCTCCAATACTCAAATCCTTTTGCTATGAAAGCTAACATACCATTCGCTTTCTTCACTGCCTGCTGCACCTGCATGCCTGCTTTCAATGACTGGTGTACCATGACACCCAGGTCACGCTGCATCTCCCCTTTTCCTAATCGGCCTCCATTTAGATAATAGTCTGTTTTCCTATTTTTGCCACCAAAATGGATAACCTCAACACTAAAGAATTAACAATGAACATAAAACATCCCTCCACAATGGTTCCCACTGGGGAACCATTGTGGAGGGATGTTTTATGTTCATTGTTAATTGGGGAAGGCACAAAGTCCAGTCCCATCCCCATGTCCACCCATAGTCAGGCCTATTGAGGCCTCCGCAGTCGGCACTACGGCGGCCCGATGTTTTAGGCCTTCCCGCCGGGTGTTGGGGTTCCGGCGTCGGGAGAGTCATCACAGCGGCTTGGGACACCTTAAACGGCTGCTTCCCTACCAGAGTCCGTGGCTTCCGAAGCCGAAAAGGCCGCGCTGGATAGAGCTCCATCACTGGTGATCTCGCCGAGAGATCCCAGGCTCCTGATGTTAAAGTTCAGCGCAGCCAGCCACTCCACAGTCCCGCAGCTCCGCGATGTTCACCTGCGGTCTCAGCATTCTGCAGCTCCAGCGCGGTGACCCAGGCAAGGTATCGCCCGCTCCGCTCCCCGATGGTGCTCCAGCGCTGAGCCGCTGCCGAAGCCGAAGTTCTGGGCGGCCCCCTCAGGAAACGCCGCTCCAGGCCCGCTAGTAGGCTGTGAGGGCGGGTCGACGGTGCAGCCCGGAGAAAAGCTGCCTCTCCGACCAGGTAGGGACAAGGAAAAGCAGTTTACCCCTTCCCCCCCATCACCACCCACATAAAAAAGGCTAGGGCTCCAAAAACAAAACACTAAAACTCACTAAAAATAAAAGAAAGAAGTTAAAAAAACAGACAGCTGCAGGCTGGGCAGCCATACCAACTGGATGGCGCCCAGTGGACCCAGTACACAACTCCCACTAGCGTTTTCTGCCCCTTAGTGTTTCGCAGTTCTACCCATATCGATTCCACATCCTCCAAGCTAATGTCCTTCCTATCTATTGCGTTAATCTCCTCCCTAACGTTACCCCACCTCCTTTTCCATTCTGTCTATCCCTCCTGAATTTACCCACCTCCTTTTCCATTCTGTCTATCCCTCCTGAATTTTGAAAACCCCTGGATGTTCAGCTCCCAGCCTTGGTCACCCTGGAGCCATGTCTCCGTGATCCCAACTATATATTATTCATTTTATAACTATCTGCACATTCAACTCATCCACCTTATTACGAATGCTCCTTGCATTGAGACATAAAGCCTTCAGGCTTGTTTTTACAACACTCTTACCCCTTATACAATTATGTTGAAAAGTGGCCCTTTTTGATTTTTGCCTTGGATTTGTCTGCCAGCCACTTTTACTTATTACCTTGTTACCAATTACTGAGGTAAATACCTCAGTCCCAGCACTGAGCGTTGCGGCATCCCACTAGTCACTGCCTGCCATTCTGAAAATAACCCGTTAATTCCTACTCTTTGCTTCCTATCTGCCAACCAGTTCTCTATCCATCTCAATACCCTACCCCAATACTACGTGCTCTAATTTTGCACACTAATCGCTTGTGTGGAACCTTGTCAAAGGCTTTTTGAAAGTCCATATACACCACATCCAATGGCTCTCCCTTATCCATACTATTTGTTGCATCCTCAAAAAATTCCAGAAAATTAGTCAAGCATGACTTCCCCTTCATAAATCCATGCTGACTTTGACTGATCCTGTCACTGCTATCCAAATGCGCTGCTATAACATCTTTAATAATTGACTCGAGCATCTTCCCCACTACCGATCTTACTTCGTTAGATGCAAAATATGTAGTCATTATCTGAGAATTTTCTCCAACATTATCAAGCAAAGCTTAACCATCTTATTCATCATGTAGACGTGCAGATACAGTTTCCACTTGTAAGGGTGACAAAACTAATGATAAATAAAGAGTCACTAATAAATCTGAGGGAGAATTTGGAAAGTGTTCATCTCTGGGAATGGAACATGCTATTACACAGAGTTGTTGAAGTGAACAAATCAGATGCCATGTAAGAATAAAATTATTAGGGGTTACACAAAAAGCTGGAGAAACTCAGCGGGTGCAGCAGCATCTAAGGAGTGAAGGAGATAGGCGACGTTTCGGGTCGAGACCCTTCTTCAGACTGGTCAGGGATCAGGGAAACGAGAGATATAAACAGTGATATGGAGAGATAAAGCAAGAACAATGAGTGAAAGATATGCAAAAAAGTATTGGTGATAAGGAAAGCAGGCCATTGTAAGCTGTTTCTGGTGTGAAAATGAGAAGCTAGTGCGACTTGGGGGGGGGGGGGGGGGGGAGATGGAGAAGGAATGTCAGGGCCCGAGGGCTGAGGGAGAGGTGGGGGGGTGGGGGGAAAGGAGCAGTCTGGGTTAACAGAATTGAGAAAATTCAATGTTTAAGCCCAGAGGATGCAGACTCCCCAAGCGGAATATAAGATGTTGTTCCTCAAACTTGCGGTGTTGTTCACTCTGGCCATGGAGGAGGCCCAGGACCGAGAGGTCGGATACGGAGTGGGAGGGGGAGTTGAAGTGCTGAGCCACCGGGAGGTCGGGTTGGTTATTGCGGACCGAGCGGAGGTGTTCGGCGAAACGATCGCCTAGCCTCCGCTTGGTCTCACCGATGTAGATTAGCTGGCATCTGGAGCAACGGATGCAGTAGACGAGGTTGGAGGAGGTGCAGGTGAACCTCTGTCGGACTTGGAATGACTGCTTGGGTCCCTGAAAGGAGTGGATGGGGGAGGTGAAGGAACAAGTGTAGCATCTCTTGCGGTTGCAAGGGAAAGTGCCCGGGGAAGGAGTGGAGCAGGAGGGAAGGGAAGAATTGACGAGGGAGTTGCGGAGGGAGCGGTCTTTGCGGAAGGCAGATAGGGGGGGAGATGGGAAGATGTGGCGAGTGGAGGGGTCACGTTGGAGGTGGCGAAACTGGCGGAGGACTATCTGTTGTATGCGCTGGCTGGTGGGGTGAAAGGTGAGGACCAGGGGGACTCGGCCCTTGTTGTGAGTGGGGGAATGGGGAGAGAGGGCAGTGTTGCGGGGTATGGAGGAGACCCTGGTGCGAGCCTCATCGATAGTGGGGGAGGGGAAACCCCGTTCTCTGAAGAACGAGGACATTTGCGATGACCTGGTGTGGAACACGTCATCCTGGGGGCAGATGCGGCGTAGTCGGAGGAATTGGGAATAGGGGATGGAGTCCTTACAGGAAGCAGGGTGGGAGGAAGAGTAGTCCAGGTAGCTGTGGGAGTCAGTTGGTTTGTAGTGGATGTCAGTCAGGAGTGTGTCACCTGCAATAGAGATGGTGAGGTCAAGGAATGGTAGGGAAATGTCGGAAATGGTCCAAGTATATTTGAGTGCCGGATGGAAGTTGGTGGTGAAATGGATAAAGTCAGTGGTGGTGAAATGGATAAAGTCAGTATTTTGTTGAAGCACAACTGTTTCACCACCACTAGGTGGTGAAGGGCCATTGATCACGTATAGGGCCATTGATCACGTATAGGGCCATTGCTTTCCATGATCTATATTAATGACCTAAATTTGGGGTTGCAGGTCACAATTTCTGTACTTTGCAGATGCACAAAGCTTGGCAATAATGTGAACTGTGAAACAGATGGTTGAATGGTCATTCACAGGCTGGTGAAGTGTAGTATGGAGCAATGTGAGGTAAAGCATTTTGAGAGCAAGGTGGAGGAGAGACAATAGAGCATAAGGATATGGTTCTAAAAGGAATGTAGGTGTGGTGTAACTAAGAGTATTTATGCGCAAATCATTTAAAGTAAGAGGTCAGGTTGACAATGTGATAAATAGGCCACACACATAGTTCTGGGCTTTATTAACAGAGTCAGAGTATAAAACCAGGTCAGTGATGCTGATACTTTATAAACAACGTTTGAAATCAACAGCATTAGTTCATTTGTGATCATAACATAAAAGGAAGGTTCTGAAGAGGGTGCAGGAAAGATATATGACAATGGTTCTTATGATTAGTGGATATGGGTACAAGGATGGATTAGAGACAGTTCTCTTGAGAAGGCTGAGAGGAAATCCTTTCCTCAGGGTAGGGGAATGAAAAACAAGTTGACATATGTTTAAGGTGGGAGGAATAATATTCCTCCCACCTTAAACATGAACGAGCTGCCAGAGAAGATAGTTGAGGGAAGTACAATAACCACGTTTAAAATGCATTTGGATAGGAAGATGGATAGGAAAGGTTTCGAGGGATATGGGGCAAGCTTGAGTGCACCATGCTAACTGCAGCATGCTCTACATTCAGTGGGATCATGGTTGATCTTTGGCCTCTACTCTATTTTCTTATACCTCTTAAACCAATAACTTGAATAATCCAAATACCCACCTCTGCCTTGAATATACTAAATTACAGCATCCAAATCTTTTTGTGTTAGAGAATTCTGTAGACACTTAGCCTTCTGACAGATGAAATACCTCCATGCATGTTGTGATGTACTGACGCCTTTTAAGAGGACCATCTTACATAAGTGGACAATATGGCAGAACATGACGATGATGCAGTCACTTGAAATATGATTTCTAATGCCTGTATTTGCTATGTGAAGACTCTCATGGGTTTCATTGTATTCAATAGCACCATATAACATATAATTCCTTGTATCTTGGAAAATCTGTGGAATTCTCTGCCTCAGAGGGCGGTGGAGGCAGGTTCTCTGGATGCTTTCAAGAGAGAGCTAGATAGGGCTCTTAAAAATAGCGGAGTCAGGGGATATGGGGAGAAGGCAGGAACGGGATACTGATTGGGGATGATCAGCCATGATCACGTTAAATGGCGGTGCTGGCTCGAAGGGCCGAATGACCTTCTCCTGCACCTATTGTCTATTGTCTATATTGTCTATATCAGATGGTTTGGAGGATAGACTTGAATTTCTAAAAAAAATGGTGCATGATGTAATTCTTCTATATGAAATATAAATGTAGTGCTGATCACAAGCAAATTAGAGGTTGAGCAAATGGAATATTTTTGTTTGTGTCATTAATGATGCTGATGAAAGGATGGCAATATTGATCATGCGAGTGCACTGTATTAAGTTAGAGGAACCTACCACTAAATCATTTAGCAATTTGCAATTTTTTATTGGAAGATTTCTGAACTGACGTGCTCAAACAAATAATTTTTCAATTATCTGCTTATTTATTTATGCATAAATCATTATTAATAATGATGATCCCTACATTTTCCAAAATAATCTATTCCACAAAAAGTTGTGACTTTCATAACGGATAGCAATCTGCAACGGTCATGGTGGTATATGCGGGCCAGGCTTTACTCACGACAATACTGTATTTTTGTATGGCATCTTAAAAGTAGCAAAATGATGCAAAGTGCAGAGGCATAGTGATGAGATGACTTGACTATTTGGAGACCCCTACTTTTATTCAAGGCACATATTCAACTCACACCTCAGTAGCGGTGAAATTTAAATTTGAACATGGCACAGCAAAATAGTGGATAAGGTACAGTACTAGTAAATCAGAAGTTTGCACCAATTATGCAGGGATGCAAGTATGAAATGCAACAATGCAATTTTATCATTGACCAGAAATTTAACGAGACCAGCCGCTTAAATACTGTGACTTTTGGAGGACATTATACACTGGTTATTCAGGGTGAAATAGGGAAGAGTTATTTACTTATGTTCATAGAGTCATACAGTATAGAAACAGGCTCTTCAGCCCACCGTGCCTATGTCAAACATTAAACACTGATTTACACAACTCCCATTTTATTTGACCCACTTTTCCATCAACCTCCCATAGTCTATTCTCTGTGGATCAATTAATTTATCAGTTACGTCTATTTTGAAATGGGAGCATTCAGAGAACATACATGGGTTGCAGGGAGAACCAGAGGTCAGGACTGAAGATGGGTCTCCTGATGCACTAGCTGCACTAGCTGCACCACTTTGCAGCTGCTGATTGTCCTGACTCTCCAAAGTCTTTCCATCTGGTAAAATAGATCAAATCTTGAGTACAAATTTAAAATGTTTGCATTCCTTTATGAATGTAGAGCCAACAAAACTCAAAGATCAACACCATGCAAGACAAAGTAGCCCACATCAGCAGCCCCATTTATCACCTTAAGCATTCTTTCTTTGTTCTGTCAGTGCACAGTAGATCCAACATGCATAATTTGGAAGATGCTCTGAAGCAATTTGCCATTGTAAATTTGACAACCATTCCTCAACTTTGTTTTCTTCCAATTTGAAGATTAAGAGTTGGAAGTGCAATGAAACGCCACCTCCTGCAAGTAACACATTATCCTAACTTGGAGAGATGTCCCTCAGTCCCACCAGGGCATAGTCCAAGAACATTCTACTTCAGAGTAAGACGAGAGTACCTTTCCAAAACATTGCAGTCATCCACAAGGTGGCTCACTGCTACTTTAAACTATAATAAGTATAGCAAATCAATTAATATGTTTGGACTTAGTTTCTGTGTTTTCTTTTAGAATATGTGCACAGTTACAGCTTATAAAGCAGCCTGAGCTGATGTTGACATGAATCTGATCTTGCTTATACCTTTGGTTGAGTTTATCTTCCATTAACATGTTTGTTATGCAACCTAGGTTTAAGTGGAGTCAGGTGTAAAAGCCCGAGCTATTTTACACCTATTTATTATCTGTGTCAAGGTAAAAGTCCATGATTCTGAGAAAGAGTGCTGGAGTGTGAGCTCTCGTGCTTTTTAAATGGAACGGTGTGTCCATCATTGATAAATAATAGCTTTCGGGATCATGGGGGTGGGGAGTGCAGTGGAATGGGATTGTGCTGGGAACCAGCATGAGCACAATGGGTTGAATGGTCCTCTGGGTTATAACAATAATATCAGTATACAATTGGTTTTGTCTTTGTAAATCAATAGAATTGTTCTTTAACTTGGAGCACCAGGAACTGCACATGCTGGAATCTTGAGCAAAACACAAAGTGCTGGAGTAACTCAGTAGGCCAGGCAGCATCTGTGAAAGGAATGAATAGGTGCTGTTTCAGGTTGGGACTAGTCAGAAGAAAGGGCCCAATCCAAAATGTTGTCTATTCGCTCCACAGATGCTGCCTGACCCGCTGAATTAGTCCAACACTTTGTGCCTTGCATCCTTTAACATGAAGATGAAAGTTATGTAGAACTTGTATTGTTGGTGTATGAAATAACAGGAGGCATTGTTCTAGATTTATAATTCATAGTTAAAACTGTACATGTTGCTTTTATGAATTACTTGGTGACATGTGATTGTTTTTTCTTGTGTTTTTCAGGAAACAGTAGAATATGCCTTCCTTATTATTTTTACAGTTGAAACCTGTTTGAAGATTATTGCATATGGACTATTGTTACATCCCAATGCATATGTAAGAAATGGATGGAACTTGATGGACTTTGTAATTGTAATTGTGGGGTAAGTTTTATTTTTCATGGCAGGTAACAAGACACATTGTATGTTTTTTTGTAAGTTCATTAAATGAAATGACTATAAAATGTAAGATTTATTACTGTAGAAACCCAATATTACTTGCAATTTGAAAAATTTGTGATTGCTTCTGTTTCTTCATTGCTGTATTGCATCACAAAACAATACTATGGTGCCTTTGTGTTTTATTGTTTGGATGTAGTGTAGAATAACTTGGAGAATTTATAGAATTGTCATTATTATTATTTACGATATCATTCAATATAATAAAGATACGTAAGGTTTCAGAAAATGCTGGAAATACTCAGCAGGTGAAGCTACAAAAAAAGATAATGTTTCAGGTCGAAGAACTGAAAAGGAGATAGAAGTTGTGTGTGAAGCTTCAGGGAGGGTGGTGGAGAGGAATCTCTCTGATAGGTTGAAATCAGAGAGCATGGTGATAAACTGTAAACAAATGGTCATCTCGTTAATGGGTTGCAAAATGCTGAGCATCATCAAAGAGATTAATCTCCAGCCACATTCCTGTCTCCCAGCTGACGACCTGGAGCTTCTCCTCCATTCCAAGACAGTACCAGCATATGAAATGTCCCGTCTATATAGTGATTCAATGTCACATTAAATATGTTGGAGTAACTTCATTCCATTTCAAGCTGAGATCGGAATCCTCTCAGAACTGTAAAAGCAACAATTTATAACATTTAAGTTAATGGTCCAATGGCACTTTATTGTCACATGTACCTAAGAACAGTGAAATTCATACAGTTCAGTGCATTATGCATTTGGCACAATCATACCTATAGTAGGTACTAGAGTATAAGACAGTAGACTACGCTGAGTCATACACAACAGTGTCAACCACGTTCCAAGCGTCATCTTGTGCCCTTCTAGTGCAAAGTTTAAACAAATATGTTAGAGTCAAAACTTGCCCATAAAGGCCTGTGTCCTAGTGGTGTGGAGTTGCATGTGTCGTTCAGGCCAGGCAATGTTGTGTGAAAGGAATACTAATATTTTGATGTTAAATTCAATCACGTGACGATTGTCAAATATGATGAACCCACCACCAACTACCCCTACTCCATCTCTCCATTCTATGCTAATTGTATAATACCTCTATATTAACGATAGTATTTCTACAATTGTGTATTCCTCTTTTGAACTTGGCACACATATTTATTTGCCCATATTTAATCACCATGGGAGCTGGTGCTTCCCACTGCTTAATTGGTTCATTGTGGTTTAGTCATTTGTTTGTGCTCGCAGCTCAGCTTACATGAACTTTCAAGGATGTAGTGTTGTGACAACAATGAGATGACACATCTGATAAAATGAGCCAGACTATTGTTCCATTTCTAGTTCTTAATTTAGTTGTGCAGTCAGCAACTGCTATAATTGTACAACTTAACCCCTTTCCTTGGCAATATGCTTGTGTCTTAGTCTGAAAATTCCACATCCAATAGAAAGTGGGGACCGAGGCAATAAGGGTCAGTTTAGTAATATTGGCATCAATTTAGCATTGTCCTTTGAGCAAAGTGATGGAGGAACTCAGTGGGTCAAGCAAAATGATTTTAAAGATTCCAGCATAAGCGGTCTCTTGTGTCTCCACAGCATTATACATTGATTGATGTTATGATCTGCCCACACTGCATGCATTCGGGAACAATTTATGTCACGTACATATGCTCCTTTCTAAATATAGAGTATTGCCGCTTGAGTTACATATGTGCGTATGTACAGTGGTTATCATTTTGAAATCTGTTCAGCCCAAACGTGTTGTGGAACCAAGTTTTTCAACTTTAAAGATAGTTGAAATATACAAATTAGAACTTGAACAGTTATGCCTATGTCAATATGTAGCCAAAATAGAAGGTTTGGGACAGACTAACTAGATTGAAGTAGAGATGGCAAGACATCAACTAAATAGATTGAAGATAATATAAAGAATTAAAGAGATCTTATAGAAGCATACAAAAGTCTTAAAGGATTGAACTGGCTAGATGCAGGAAAAATGGTCCCGAAGTTGGGGGAGTACAGAACCAGGGGTCACAGTTTAAGAATATGGGGTAGGCCATTTAAGACTGAGATGAGGAAAAACATTTTCACCCAGAGAGTTGTGAATCTCTGGAATTCTCTGCCATGGAAGGCAGTGGAGGCCAATTCACTGGATGTTTTAAGAGGGAGTTAGATTTAGCTCTTAGGGCTAACGGAATCAAGGGATATGGGGAGAAAACAGGAATAGGGTAGTGATTTTAGATGATCAGCCACGATCATATTGAATCGCGGTGCTGACTCGAAGGGCCAAATGGTCTACTCCTGCACCTATTTTTCTATGTTTCTCTCTATGTTTCTGGAACAAGTTAAATAAGTAAACTCCAAATCATGTATGCAGAGCAAATAACATCTGCAAACTTCTAGGACATTGCAGGGCTGCTCAGAAAATAGTTTTTTATAAAAATGCTTTTAAATTAATAATTTATTGATAATTATATATTATATGTGTGTTATTACATTTATGGGCCTATTAAGCTGCAGCAAGTAATAATTTCATTTTTCTGTTGCTGGCATATATAACAATTAAACACTTTTTTTTTGGTTTATTTTTGTTAGAAGTAAGTACAATAGTGTGGTACTTGAGTACCTAATACATACATACATATTTCCATTCTTGTACAACATCATACTTTTGATTTAATAATAAAAGAACAGTGGAAGAAAACATAAATAAAGAGTGTGGGAATAGATAGAAAAGCAAGTAGAAACAGATGGCAAATTAAATAAAGGACATAGAAGAGAAGCTGAAAAGATTGAAATAGAAGGAGAAAGTAAAGAAAAGAGACATTAGGAGAGATCTACCTATTTCGTATTTTTGCCCATCCGTCACCCGGTTCTAAACCATTTAATTTCTGAGGTTATGTTATGTTGCACCATATGCTTGCAAAAAGTTGATAAAAGGAGACCATGTCTTTGAGAATTGGTCTACTTTGCCGAGTAGGAGAAATCTCATTTCTTCAAGATGAAGCGTTTCAGACATATTTGAAATCCACATTTTGAATGTTGGCGTGATTGCGTTTTTCCAAAATTTGAGTATAAGTTTTTTTGCTGTTATTAGACCGTAATTAAGAAAAGCTTCTTGGAATATAGTTAGTTTACTTCCCTCTTCCATTGATCCAAAGATAATCAGTTCTGTATTGGGGTTCAATTTTGTGTTAAATAGTTTTGTAAAAATTCCAAAAATTTCATTCCAAAATTTATACAGTTTTGTACACGAGACAAAGGAATGTGCTATAGTGGCATTTTGAGTAAGACATTTGTCACTGATGGGGGGAAACATTTGGGAATATTTTATTCAGTCTAGTTTTAGAATAATATATTCTATGTAAAATTTTTAATTAAATTAGGTTATGTCTTACATTAATTGAACATTTATTTACATATAATAAATTTTTTTCCCATCTATCGTTAGGAATTTTTATCAATAACTCTTGTTCCCAATCCCTCCTAATTGTCTCTGTCGTTGGCGTTTCTATATTTAAAATTATATTATATAAGTAAGATATTAAATTGCTTGATTCTGCCTTTCTATTCATTCCTTCCTCCAATAAATCTGGGGTTAGGGTTTGATATCCTCGTATATTTTTCTTCAAATAATCTTGAATTTGAAGATATTTGAAATATTGATTATTTTTCAAATTATATTTTAGTTGTAATTGTTTTCCCATATCATACATATCTCCCATTGTTTTAATTCCTAATCTTTCCCAATGGATAAATGTTTTATCAATAATGGATGGTTTGAATGAGGGATTATTAGTTATTGGAGAAAGAAGCGATAATTTTCTTAATTTTAAAGATAATTTTATTTGATTCCAAATTCGTATTATACTGTGAATAATTGGATTCTTCTTATATATTATATTGTTCAGTTTCATCGGGGAAAGAAGGATCGCTCCTATATTATAAGGGGAACAATCCTCTTTCTCCATTCTTATCCAATCTACCTGTTGGGCAGAACTGTCCAACCAGTAGATTATATTTTTAATATTCACTGCCCAATAGTAATACAATAAGTTAGGGAGTGTCAGTCCCCCTGATTCTTTAGATTTACACAAGTGTTTTTTCGTAATTCTATGTGATTTATAATCCCATATGAAGTTTATAATATCAGAGTCTAATTTTTTTAAGAATTTCTTAGGTAAGTATATTGGTATTGATTTAAATAGGTACAGTATTTGTGGTAAGAAGATCATTTTTTTTGCATTTATTCTGCCTATTAAGGACATCGGCAGTGTTTTCCAGAATTTAATCAACCCATTTAATTGAGTTATTAAAGGCATATAGTTTGCGTTGAGTAATGATTTATATTTCCTAGTAAGTTGGATGCCCAAATACTTAAATTTTTCTGTTGTAATTCTAAAGGGGAATTTCAACAGATGTAGCGGCTCTTGAGGTTTTATCGTCATAATTTTGCTTTTGTTCAAATTAAACACTCTTGACTCGTGATTTACTAGTTGGTGTTGAAATAAACGATGACGCATAATAATTATTAATTAGTTTTATTTGAATATAGTTTGTTTAGTGTTGTTTTGGAACAAGTAACCACCAAAGTAGAGAACGTAGATGGACATGCAACTTCAGGAGGTAAACCTTCAGGCGGTTTTGATGTCAAAGCTCTCCGAGCCTTTCGTGTGTTGCGACCTCTTCGACTTGTATCTGGAGTACCAAGTAAGTTTCCAAAAACAGAGTTTGTTTTTAACTTAACCTCGCCCCTCATTCTTGAATTGTTTTCTTGCTGTTCTACAACCATCCAAGGGCTTTGCATTCCTCTTTATGCTTTCCTGATTTCCTTTACCCCCCCCCCCCCCCCCCCAATAGTATCTTGTGTCCCGGTCTAAACCCAAGGACCTTCCCGAAACTTTGCTTCATTTCTACATAATTTCTCCTTTACCACGCACCTTAAAACCATCCCAATTGATTTTTTTTAGATTACCTAACGCTTTACTATCTAATGTCACTTTATGTGTTTTTTTTGCTGAATTTTGATAGTTAAAGCACTTGTGAAGCAATTTGGGATGATTTAAAATATTAAAGTTACATAAATGCAGGTTGCTGCTATTTAAAAAATACGGTATCTACACCAATTAGCCTTTTCATGAGCAAAATAACTTTGAATTTGATTTGCTTTTATATGCTAAACACAATGAATACTAAAAATGTGCTTCCCATTTGGCAACTGAACTGATTGAATAATTCTACTGAGGTTACTCTGTTCTCTTTGATTATGTGACAAATTTCTTGTAAAATTACAAATTTACAAGACTTACTTTATATGGAACCTTTTTTGATGAAGCTCAAAGAGCTACATTTTAAAAATGTAGAATTTAATTTGTGTTTCAAGTTAGTAAATAGTGATTTCAGAATTTTATTTTAAATCAATCCTTCTGTTAATATTACTTGCTCCCCCTTATTTATTTTGGACCTTAATGCAATCCCTCAGTATTTGAAACATCTGCTTTTAGAAGCAGATTATTAAAGGTCACATTGATTGTGTCAGCAATTTATCCTCATTTCTATTTCGTATTGTTATAATTTTCTTATATGTAACTCAACTATTCTTTCTTTTTATTAAGGCTTACAAGTTGTCTTGAACTCTATCATCAAAGCCATGGTTCCCCTTCTCCACATTGCTCTGCTAGTATTATTTGTAATCATCATTTATGCTATAATAGGATTGGAGCTTTTTATAGGAAAAATGCACAGAACCTGTTATTTCATTAACACTAGTAAGTATTTATTGGTGCTTTTTCACATTCGTCCTTTTTTTAATAAAAATCCAATTTTAACTAAAGTTTATGGAAAATAATGCCATAAGCTTAAAGTATTAACATTGTTTAGTTAGTTTAGTTTATTCTCATCTGTACCAAGGTACAGTGAAAAGCTTTTATTGCATGCTACCCAGATAAATACTATTGATAAACGTCTTGCATATTAAAGACAATAACAATTCAAACATACTCATAAGGATCTTTTCTTGGACCGAATTAAAGACCGAACAGCATTGGTTGTATTTTGCATTAAGGTTAAGGTTTGCATTGTTTTCCATTCATTGGACACCATCTGTGTGCTTAACTTTGTGAATTTGTTGCGTCAAAGTAGTTGAATTGTTGAGGTGATAATATTGCAGCTTGCAAAATGCAGGTTATGGGATTTCAATGAATAGGATTCAATAGCTGTGCAACTCCATCGGGTGGAAGATAAAGAAATAAACTGCTCCATTGAAATTATTGGCGTGGTTTTCTGGTCATTATCAAAAGGATGGTACTCACAAAAACCTGTCCACAAAGTTTCATTGAGCCTTGTGGAATGGATTTTTGCTTTTCACACAAGTTGCTATGAGCCATCTTTGTAACAATGTTTTAATTTTCAGCGTCGGTCGTATCATCAAATTGGCTGTGCATCCATTCTGATAGGAAAATTCCTGATAGCAGTTAACTAAGAACTGAATATAGACAGCTCTATAGCGTTTAGATATATTACAATGAATAACCTGCCATATGATTAGAATATTTACATGGTTAAAGTAGCATCTGAAATGTCAGCCAAATTTTCAAAGTATTTTTATTCCACTAATGGAAACAATTTTGAAATAAATATTTTGAATAATTTAAAACAAATTAGACTTGCACATGTAAAGTTAGTCTTTTCAGTAGCAGAGATATTGTTTAGCAGTAAGAAGAGCGTAATGCCAAGTTAAGACTGCATTAGCGCTTTTGTAGGGCGAGTGGGGGTGGGGGGGGGCCGTCATCGAGAGTGGCTTCTGGATTGCTGCATTTCACTGTGAACAGGCATGCTCCAGAAGTTGCTGCCATTGTTTCCCCGTTATGGTGAGTGCTGATCGCCTGATTGTCATTCTCATCATTGAAATGCTCTGGTGTTCAGAAGAAAATAACTATAACAAATCAGGTGCAGAAAGAGAGTGTGAATGGAAGCCGTGATTGGGATAGAAAATAAAGGCAATTACACATCTTCAAGCAATGAGGGCAAAAGATCATAAGTGATAGGAGCAACATTAGGTCATTTGGCCCATCAAGTCTACTCCGCCATTCAATCGTGGCTGATCTATCTTTCCCTCCTAACCCCATTCTCCTGCCTTCCCATAACTTGTGACACCCGTACTAATCAAGAATCTATTTATCTCTGCTTTAAATATATCCATTGACTTGGTCTCCACAGCCTTCTGTGGCAAAGAATTCCACAGATTCACCACCCAGGAGATGTCACAATTGTCATTGTGAAGTATGATAATGAACAATAATCTCATGGCTAAAGTGTCACTGAGTTTAGCTCATCATTTAGGCGAATGCAGCAACTTCAAACCATTCACTGTGGTGAGGCAGATGGCTAAAAGCATTTTGTGAAGCTAATAGAGCGACAGAGACCGCATCTTCTGCTGGATTCTACATGATGTTGCTGAATGATCATAATGTTCACAGCAACTTCTGGCACATTTCTCTCAGATGGGATTAACTAAATATTGTCAAACATATTCATAAACAATTATCAATTTTTCATTAGATTATTTGTGGTATGAGTGGTTCATGATTATTCCTCATGTAAAATTTATAGTTGTAATTTGTTCGGCAGAGTTATTTTTATAATGAATGTATTAATTTGAGATAAAACGTTCCAACATAACATAATTTAATACTATTATTGTCTTTGATTTTCAGATATAATATCAGAAGATGAGCCAGCACCATGTGCATTTTCAGGGAATGGCTATCAATGCCCCATGAATGGTACAGAGTGCAAGGGTGGGTGGCCGGGCCCCAATGGAGGCATCACAAACTTTGACAACTTTGCTTTTGCAATGTTAACTGTTTTTCAATGTATAACGATGGAAGGGTGGACAGATGTTCTGTACTGGGTAAGTGACTGCCACACAGAGCAGTTCAATATGAATCATTCAAGTAGTTACAGACACAATATACAAGATACCTTTCACACAACATTTTATGTAATAATCTATTTACAGTCGTGATGAATGATGCCTTTCTGCCATATTTCAGATAGTGCAATTATTTAAAATAGCATGCAAGGGTAGATTTACATTCACATTTTTCTCTCACAAATTGTGATTATTGGTTACTTCATAATTATAATTATTGGTTACTTCATAATAATGGAAAATATTTCCATTTTTAACTGAAAAATGATGTGATAAATTTATATAAACGAAACATTTACATTGTTTACTCCAAATTTGAGATAATCAGAATACCCTCACATAAATCCAAATTTTATATGAAAATGGTGACAGTGCTTTTAATAGTAACTTTTCATCCTACTTAAAGAGAATTTAAGGAATCTCAACCCAGTTCTAACACAGTGCTCTTAATTTCCAATATAAGAAAGTAACTTGCTATATTATTGATAAATGTATGCATAGTGCTTTACTTCTCTGGTTTGAAAGCTGGGTAAACATGTCAATATGACCTTCTGCTGCCTGCGGGTATCACACAGAAGGAAACACTTCATAAAACAACTACCTATATTGACAATGTACGTGTAATCTACACAAATCCCACAATCTTTCAGAGGTGAGAACAGTTGCAAACATTGCAGAATGAAGGAGTAGATTTGACCAAAGGCATGGTTGAAGAAATGGGTTTTGAGGATTCCTTTTGGACAAGAAATGTGGCAAATATATTTGTAGAGATTATTCTGCTGCTGAGAGGGAGGAGATTTAAAGAAACTTTGAATGGGAAGAGTAGACATAGACACTTTGGGCTGAATGAGGTTGTGAAGCAGTAGTTGATAAGGAAATGGTCTCATTTGGAAGGAAGTTTATGAATTCAGTCATTATCAAGGAGAAAGCAGAGGGAATCATTCATTATCAAGGAGAAAGCAGAGAAATAATTTATAATTGGAGTTTATGCTGGAACCTGAGAGAGACCACCAAGTAAGACTCATCCGAAGATGACAGTCGTGTTTGTGATGGTGCTGATGCCAGGCATGGATATGAGGAAACATATTGCACCAATTTTGGATGGGTATTCATCTATCTGATGTGCAATTTCTGTTTATTCACAAAATGCCAGCTGTTTCACCAAATTTCCTTTTAGCTCATATTGGCGTAATTTTGGATTTTCCTTTTTTTATTTTAAACTGTATGTACCTCCAATTTTGAAATAATTACTAGATTTCAACAAATACTGTCCAAGCTTAAAAATAAATAATAGTTAAGTGTTATGAATAGAGGTGGCCCCAGTTGGAACATCACAATCCATATTCATCCATGAATCTAGTGACAGACATGGATTTAAAGATGATTGCAGAGAGGTAAACAAGGATGTCACAAGTGCACATGTGTGTACTGACTCCATATCCATGGATGTACATGCTATTGAGGAGTATGTGAATGAGGACATTTTTCTCTAGACTACGGGGAAGTTTGATTAGCAATCAAAACTGGCTGCAGGAATTTCCTATCTTGTAATCTAGAGTTTTGTTATTTGGTTAGCAGACTATTATCTAAATGGTGGTCGATTAGGAAAAGGGGAGATGCAGCGCGACCTGGGTGTCATGGTACACCAGTCATTGAAAGTAGGCATGCAGGTGCAGCGGGCAGTGAAGAAAGCGAATGGTATGTTAGCTTTCATAGCAAAAGGATTTGAGTATAGGAGCAGGGAGGTTTTACTTCAGTTGTATAGGGTCTTGGTGAGACCACACCTGGAGTATTGCGTACAGTTCTGGTCTCCAAATCTGAGGAAGGACATTATTACCATAGAGGGAGTGCAGAGAAGGTTCACCAGACTGATTCCTGGGATGTCAGGACTGTCTTATGAACAAAGACTGCATAGACTCGGTTTATACTCCCTAGAATTTAGGAGATTGAGAGGGGATCTTATAGAAACTTACAAAATTCTTAAGGGGTTGGACAGGCTAGATGCAGGAAGATTGTTCCCGATGTTGGGGAGGTCCAGGACAAGGGGTCACAGCTTAAGGATAAGGGTGAAATCCTTTAGGACCGAGATGAGAAGGACTTTTTTCACACAGAGAGTGGTGGGTCTCTGGAACTTTCTGCCACAGAGGGTAGTTGAAGTCAGTTCATTGGCTATATTTAAGAGGGAGTTAGATGTGGCCCTTGTGGCTAAGGGGATCAGGGGGTATGGAGAGAAGGCAGGTACGAGATACTGAGTTGGATGATCAGCTATGATCATATTGAATGGCGGTGCAGGCTCGAAGGGCCGAATGGCCTACTCTGCACCTAATTTCCATGTTTCTATGTTATTTGAATGCATTCTTAGGGGTAGTTAAATTATCCACAGTCATTGTGCTCCGTCATGCAAATTTTGTAGCATATTTTGTACATAAACATTTACTTACAGCCAAGTTCACTTAGATGTGCAATTGTTAATCAATTGTTTTATATCTAAATAGTGCTTCAGGTATTTATCTTTGCAAAGCCTCATAATATTTCAAGTATTAAAATATGTAGCTGGGTTAGGCTGCAACTGTAACTTGCTATCATCTTTACAGATGAATGATGCCATGGGATATGAATTGCCTTGGGTCTATTTTGTCAGTCTCGTCATCTTTGGATCTTTTTTCGTTCTTAATCTTGTACTTGGTGTATTGAGCGGGTAAGCTGGCACTTCATTTTATCTGAAATGCAAAGTCCTAAATCCAGTTGCCATGTTGAATGTTTGGAAGAGTCAGACAAAATATTTGCTCATTTCTGCCAATGAAGTAGTAGGGAAACATTGGGGAAAATTTGCATCACAAATTCCTAATACAATTTTACAAAATAACTTTACAGTGAGTCCAAAAAGAATGAAGGATGTTTAAATTATTTTTGTTATCTAATTTCCAAGAATCAAAGTGGCTGGCTGAGGGACTTTGCCATCCTAAGTTGCATAAAAACCATAATGCACCTTCTCCATTTTCCAGGTTAATGACTCGGTTGGATTAGAATGGCCATGGATATATTTTGTTAGCCTAATCATCATAGGCTCATTTTTTGTACTTAATCTCGTTCTTGGTGTACTTAGTGGGTAAGCAGTTAAATTATGTGTACCTGCCTCTGCTTCCTTAAAGGTGCTCGCATTAAACAACTGTGTTCTTTGCATGCAACTTGCATTTGGAGGTGGCTTTTTAATGGGCAAGCATTCTTGATGCAGTGAATTGGGTGCAAGTTGTGAAATTCTGAGATAAGTTGCTTTTGACATAATGCATTCTGAAAGAGTTAACTGCATGGGATTTTTAAGCAATGAAGATGCGCTGTTCACTGCTCGTTTCCTAATTATAGGGTTTATAATATACAGTTTGCTGTGTGCCTGAGTGTTATTTTTGGGTTCAATCCATTTTCTGTTATGCAAGTGAAAATAACATGATTCTGCAGTTCTCTTGGAATGATGTGCATTTATTGGACTTAATTATTTCTGCTCTGCTTCATGGTAGCGTAATTGGGTGATGTTCAATTTATTTTATCATAAATCCATTTGGTTGTTGGATATCTTCAGTTTATAAATTATGTTCATTTATACTAGGATTGCTTCATTATAATACGGTATTTGTCAAGATCAATTATTGCCGTATCGTAAAGTGATTGAATTGTTTCTTGGAGCATGTGGACAAAGTCACCCATTGTAAGAAAAATATAAATATATTTCATTTGTATTTTATGAACATCCAAATCTTAAATCAGTCACATTTTCAAAAATACACATTTTCAACCGTCCTAAGCATTATGCATTGAAAATATTCTCAAAAACTTGAATAGGGATGTATTATAGATTTAACTGATAAAACAATAATGCAACATTTGTAAGTAAAGCATAATGTTTTGTATTTGCTATGCTCTGTATTGCTCTAAAACAAACTGTAATTAAATTGCCAGGAAAATATTAGTTAGTTCAATGTAATACTTAAGAGACTTATTTCCCTTTCCTATATAGAAACAACCTGCGGCAAAATTCTATTAATTAGCTCATCTTCCCCTGCCAAACAGCTGCACTGCATGATTTAGCATTTATATGTTATATGATATGTTGAAGAACAATAGTTAAAAAGGAGACTTAACATTGTTTTAATACTTGCAAGGAATGAAAGTAGGAAATAGATATTAAGTTAGATATTCTAACATTTAATGTATGTTAGTACAAAGTTTTATTGATTAAAAACAGATGAACAGGAGGAATGGGTCAATTTATCCCAGCTATGATTATGTCAAACAAATAATTTCCAAAGTTTGCTAAAAGTCTGCAGTACTAGTTTATTTGGTGGGAACCAGGCACAGTTAAGGCATGCATTCACTCCCACCTTATTAACAAACAGTGGAATTAAAACCAAAAATGAACCCAAGTACATTTTGTGATGCACATCAACTCTTTTCTGAATCTATAGTGTTGAGGCAAAAGACAAAGGAACAGCTTGTAGAGAGAGCTTGGCTTTTATGATATTTGGATGGCAATGAAAATTCCAATGAAGGAATATTTTGTTTTGTCTGCAATGAATGATTAAAGAGTCAATTATTATGGGAACAGTAAAGTTGAGTAATCTATCTTTAATCAAAATAGATGAAGTGGGCCTCTGTACAGAAAGTGTACTGAAGATCCTTTTTAGAGTTGGTTATGCTTTTGTAAAGTAAAGAATAGTTCAGGAATCCTAATAAAAATAAAAGTTAAATAAAAGTGGCTATCCAGGCCACATGCACTTTTGCTTTAAACGATAAATCCATTGGTATCAAGAGGGCAGAGATGATAAATACCTTCCTTGCTGTCCTCCTTTGTTGTAGAATCCATCATATTTAAAACAAACAAAGGACAGTCAGATGTTCTCACTTCATGAATTGTATATGGCTATATATTTTCAAACAGATCTTCATTTTACTAAACTGCATCAACGCATATGCAGATAAAAGGTGTGTAACAATAAATAGACGTCTAAAGGAGTTTCTCAGTGAAGACAACATTTTTGAATTGCTGTCAATACACAGTGTGGGCAGAGCAATTTTAAATGTTTCTGTTCACCAGGGAGCTTTAAAAATGGTGCAAGATCCTGGATAGTAACAAGCTTCAAAAAGGCAATCAGGGTATTCTAGTGAAGGGGATGAGCATCTGCCACCTGACCTTGTGTCACTTTCATGGCTGCCAGGTCTCCAGGATGATGGGATAACATGCCTGCTAAATTAGCATCAATGGGAAACGTTACTGGGTAAGTGGGGGTGAAGAGCACAACCCAGCTCCATTTGTTTATCTTCTTAAGACATCCAAGCCTTTTTCTGAATATCTGTCATTGACAGACATTACAGTTGCAAATAAGTTGATGTTACGACTCCCAAAGGCTGGTTCCTCAGAGTCGCGTAACAAATCAAAACCAGGGTCAAGTTTATTTTAAAAAAAGTCTTTAATTTGTAACACTAAACAAAACCCGAACCTGATTTTAAAGAACACGGTCAGGGACCAGAATTGGCTATAAAATAATATATAATGGTGCTCCAGCCAGCCGTTAATGGACCGTCGGACTGAAGACTCTAAACTGCCTATATAGCCCTAACTCTACAACCAAAAATACCCGAAAACTCTCAGGTCATCCCTTCCGTCCCAATAGAACATTCATTTACAAAAGTATATCACAAATATACAAAGTGCAGTGCCATGCGGCCAGGCCTCATGCAGATCAGCCCGGCACCTCTTCCTCCAGAGATCTATCTTGAAGAGAGATTCTGGGAGCTTCTGCCTCTTAAAGCTCCCGATGAGTCATCTGATGTTGCTGGGCCAATCGGGTACAGAAGCTGTTAACCCCTTGATTCCTGGCACCCAGCCACGGCCTGCAGAGATACAGACAGGTAATTACAGTATTCAACGGGGGGGGGGGAAGTACCTAACACCCCCACCCAAAGATACTGAATAAGCTTCTGAAGACTATTCAGTAACAAAGGAACTTGCCAATATCCTTTTAGCAACTTAAACACAAAAGATGCACTTCCCACATGATCCACGCAATCCTCCATCCGTGGAAGAGGATAGCAATCTGGCTTAGTTACAGCATTCACCTTCCGAAAGTCCGTGCAAAACCTGTCCTCCCCATTAGCCTTCGTAGCCAGTAGACACGGAGAACTCCACGGACTACAACTAGGTTCAGCAATTGCATTCTGCAGCATATAGTCAACCTCACCTTTTAGGCGATGACGCTTGTCAGGATTGACCCGATACGGATGCTGTTTAATTGGCGCAGCACCGGCCACGTCAATGTCATGCTGCAGCAAAGACGTCTGAGAAGGCACATCCGAGAACAGTGACCCATTTGACCCACCAAAGCAAGCAGATCATCCCGCTGACTTCCAGACAAATGAGACAACCGCAAGGGAAGCGACTCCAAAGCTTCAGAGTTGCACAGCTTTCCCTGCGACATTGCCACTGACAACCGTGCCTCACCCACATCACCACCCGTGTCAGGGGGCAGCACTGTTACAGCCAAAACTGGCAGACAAAATCGAAGGACACAGCTCCTCCCCATCAACCCGTACATGCTCCTGCTCATGGTACTGCTTTAGCATGTTGACATGACAGAGCTGAGTCTTACGCCTCCGATCAGGGCTACCAATAACGTAATCCCTTGCACCAACCTTCTTAACCACCTGATAGGGACCACTATACCGAGCCTGCAGACTGGAACCAGGAATAGGCAACAACACCAGGACCTTGTCACCTGGAGAAAAAAATTCTACTAGAAGCCTTCTTGTCGAACCAGCCCTTCATCCTAGACTGAGCAAGATTACTCATTGCCAGTTCGCATGCCCTCCGCAGTCTAGACCTAAAAGTACAGACGTGGTCTAAAATACTACGTTTTGAATTCTCCTGCAACCATTTCTCCTTCAGGACCCTCAACGGACCACGAACCGTATGCGCGAACTCCAGGTCAGCAGGACTGAACCCTAAAGACTCCTGCACGACCTCACGCACTGCAAACATAACTAGATGAACCCCCTCATCCAGTCTTTTTCAAACTGCAGGCAGTAAGTTCTCAACATAGAGTTCAAAGTCTGGTGAAAGCGTTTGAGAGCTCCCTGGCTCTCAGGATGATACGCACTGGAGTAACAATGTTCAATATCCAACAACTTCATTACCTGACCAAAAACCTTTGACATGAAGTTGGAACCTTGGTCACTCTGCACCACCTTGGGCAAACCAAACAATGAAAGAAACTTAGTGAGAGACTTCACAATGGCAGTGGCAGTTATGTTACGTAAAGGGACCACCTCCGGAAAGCGGGTAGACGCACACATAATTGTCAATAAAAACTTGTTGCCTCCTCTTGTCCGAGGTAGAGGACCCACACAATCAACTAGAATCCGTTCAAATGGCTCCCCGACCACAGGGATTGGACGTAAAGGCGCAGGAACAATTGATTGGTTCGGCTTTCCTGCCACCTGGCAAATATGACAACACCTGCAGTGCTGCTTCACGTCCTTTTTCAACCCTGGCCAAAAAAAATTCCGTAAGATACGGTCATACGTCTTACTGACCCCCAAATGTCCACCCAGAGGTCCATCATGAGCCAAACTGAGTATCTCGTCCCTATACCGACGAGGTATCACAATCTGATCAACCACGCTCCAATCATCATGCCCTGACATATCCAAGGGAGACCACTTCCGCATCAGCAAGCCATTCCTCAGAAAATACCCCTTTGCTGTGGAATCCATATCCCCCTCAGGCACAGCGCAGTCGAACAGATCCAATAAACCTGGATCACTCTTTTGCTCCTCAACCAGCCGATCACATGACAGCGACACTGGCACATTTTCAGACAAGACCCCATCATGAGATGTAGAAACACCGTTCAGAACACAGGATTCATCATCATGATCCCCAAAAATGCTCTCACTCAGGTCCACTACATCTTCAAACTTTGCCTGGCTCTTAGCCATAGCCCTCATGACAGCACAAGCTGTGAAGACCTTCGGATGCTGCATAGCCAATCTATCAGGCCTCTGCACCACCGGAATGGCCATCACCTCAGGAGTAATGAAATCTCTACCTCCTGCCAAGTCATTCCCCAAAATCACAGAAACTCCCGCAACGGGAAAACACGGCCGTAACCCAACAGTTACCCGGCCTGAAACTAACTCGGACTCGAGATTCACGGTATGCAAAGGCACTACCATGTCTTCCAGCCCGAATCCTACCACAGAGACACTGGACCCAACCGATGACTCCCCAGAAAACGGCAGTACACTATCCAATATAAAGGACTTAGTAGCACCAGTATCACGCAAGATCGATACTGGAACTCTATGACCCCCATTTTCTAGAGAAACAAAACCTTTTGTGATGAATGCAGCATAATTACTACATTCATCAGACGCAGACATCCCAGGAACCACAGGTGCTTTTTGTGAACCAACCAAAACCACAGGCTTTGCATTTTTCTTGAGCAGGACGGGACACGACTTTACGATGTGCCTGCTCCCTTTACAATAGTAGCACACAGGACCTTCCTTAGTCCTGAGATCTCCGTCAACCTTATCAGCTCGGACCTCCCCCTGTATCACTGTGCTGCCACTTGCAGGCACAGAGACAGCTTTGACACTGCCACCGGCGACACCACCATGATTAACCGGCCGTGCACCAAAACTATAGGACCGCCCAACAAACTCTGTTTTATGAGTCAATACATACTCATCCGCTAACACCGCAGCCTTAGACACCTCTGTCACCTTCTGCTCATTAAGTAAGTAGCAACCCTCTCAGGGAGACAGTTCTTAAAGTCTTCCATAATCATCAAGGCCCGCAGCAGCTTAAAATCCTTCACTCCTTGAGAAGTGCACCACCTGTCAAAAAGTGCCTCCTTCTCCCAAGCAAACTCCACATAAGTCTGACTATCAAACTTCCTAAAGCGCCGGAACTTCTGCCGGTACGCCTCTGGAACTAATTCATAAGCCTTTAATACAAGACTTCACACACTCATAGTCCAGACTGTTTTCAAGAGATAAAGACGAGTACACATCCCGTGCTTTATCCACAAGGACACACTGCAATAGGAAGGCTCACATGCCCTTAGGCCACTTCAGGGCCAAAGCTACCCGTTCAAACACTGCGAAATACTTGTCTACATCCTTCTCATTAAACGGGGGAACCAGGCGGATGTTCTTGCTCATATCAAACTCCCTTTCCCCAGAAGGAAATCGGAAGGCATTCAATTCCCTTTCCCGTATCTCGAGGTGTTTAATCTCAAGGCCTTTCTCTCTTAAGGCCCTCTCCTCCTTTTTCATTGCAAGCTCCTCCTTTTTCATTGCAAGCTCCAACTCCTTCTCCTCCTTTTTCATTGCAAGCTCTTTCTCTCTTAAGTCCCTCTCCTCCTTTTTCATGGCAAGCGCTAACTCCTTCAATCGAATGAGGTCCCCCATTTTCTGACCAGGCTGTGTAGAAGCTAGAGGACTTTCTTCCTCAGCAGCCAATACCCAACTCCTCTTCAACTCAGAACATAACATCGACTTTATAGTCTGTTTCCTCGAATGCTTATCAACAGACACCTGATAGCTGTGTGCCAGCAATAACAACTGCTCCTTCGTACATTTATCGAACAACTCCCGACTAGGAGCCTCAGTAAAGTCCTCCACTTTAAACTCCATATCAAATGTCAGGACCAAAAAAACCAGCCAAACCCTGGGCAAAAATGTCACCACAAATGGAAGAGGGAAAAAAAAAAATCCCCTCACAACACAGACTTGCTCAGACACTAGAAGCCTACCAAAAAAAAATCCCAAACTGTCTAGGGTCCTCAAAGCTGAGGACGAGCCCCCATTTTGTTACGACTCCCAAAGGCTGGTTCTTCAGAGTCACGTAACAAATCAAAACCAGAGTCAAGTTTATATAAAAAAAGTCTTTAATTTGTAACACTAAACAAAACCCGAACCTGATTTTAAAGAACACGGTCAGGGACCAGAATTAGCTATAAAATAATGTATAATGGTGCTCCAGCCAACCCTTAATGGACCGTCGGACTGAAGACTCCAAACTGCCTATATAGCCCTAACTCTACAACCAAAAATACCCGAAAACTCTCAGGTCATCCCTTCCGTCCCAATAGAACATACATTTACAAAAGTATATCACAAATATACAAAGTGCAGTGCCATGCGGCCAGGCCTCATGCAGATCAGCCCGGCACCTCTTCCTCCAGAGATCTATCTTGAAGAGAGAGAGAATTCTGGGAGCTTCTGCCTCTTAAAGCTCCCAATGAGTCATCTGATGTTGCTGGGCCAATCGGGTACAGAAGCTGTTAACCCCTTGATTCCTGGCACCCAGCCACGGCCTGCAGAGATACAGACAGGTAATTACAGTATTCAACAGGGGGGGGGGGGGGGGGAAAGTACCTAACAGTTGAACATTAATTAAGTCAGTCTTTTTCTGTTTATGCAGTCAGCAGAGAGAAATGATGTACCTTACAATCCAAATGAATAATATCTATAATACAATGTACTAAGTTTAATTTATTAATCTTAGACTTTGCAAAGTATACTCTATCAGTCACAAAATTGGGCCAAGAAAATTAGTGTGAGGATTTCTCCACATAGTTTTGCGATTTTATTTGTAGACAATTTAAAGACTTTGTGGAGTCATGATGTGAACCATTCGCCACTGATTGGCAAGATTGTCACTTGGTTTGTCGCTAATCCAAATCACTTTCTGTAAAATAATAATTTTCCCAGTGAGATTGATGGTGGAGGACGTGATAAAACTAGGGTATCAAGGGTGGGTAGTTATGGTCTTTCCTTTTTTAGATGGTCATTGCCTGACACTTGTAAATGTCACATATATATTATTAACTTAAACCTGCTGGCTATATCTTCCTGTAAGGCTTGTTCTTTACCTGAGGAAGTACGAATGTTTCTATAAGATACCCCTTCATCCTTCTAAACTCCTTCGCTCCTTAGATGCTGCGGCACCCGCTGAGTTTCTCCAGTTTTTTGTGTAACCCTCCAGTGAATACAAGCCTAGTCTTTTCAATCTTTCCTCATATGAGAGTCCCGCCATCCCAGGGATCAACCTCGTGAACCTACGCTGCACTGCCTCAATCACAAGGATGATCTTCCTCAAATTAGGAGACCAAAACTGTACACAATACTCCAGATGTGGTCTCACCAGAGCCCTATACAACTGCAGAAGAACCTCTTTATTCCTATACTGAAATCGCCTTGTTATGAAGGCCAACATTCCATTAGCTTTCTTCACTGCCTGATGTACCTGCACGCCCACTTTCAGTGACTGGTGTACAAGGACACCCAGGTCTCGCTGTACCTCCCCCTTACCTAACCTAACTCCATTGAGATAATAATCTGCTCCATTGTTTTTGCCGCCAGAGTGGATAATCTCACATTTATCTATATTATACAGCATCTGCCATTCATCTGCCCACTCACTCAATCTGTCCAGGTCACCCTGCAACCTCCTAACATTCTCTTCACAGTTCACACTGCCACCCAGCTTTGCGTTATCCGCAAACTTGCTGGTGTTGCTCCTAATTCCCTCTTCCAAATCATTAATATATATGGTAAACAGTTGCGGCCCCAACACCGAGCCCTGCGGCACTCCACTCGCCACTGCCTGCCATTCTGAAAAGGACCCGTTCACTCCTACTCTTTGCTTCCTGTCTGCCAACCAATTTTCTATCCATGTCAACACCCTACCCCAATACCATGTGCTCTAATTTTAGTCACCAGTCTCCCGCGCGGGACCTTATCAAAGGCTTTCTGAAAGTCTAGATACACTACATCCACTGGCACTCCTTCATCCATTTTACTTGTCACATCCTCACAAAATTCCAGAAGATTAGTCAAGCATGATTCCCCTTTCATAAATCCATGTTGACTTGGACTAATCCATTTACTGCTATCCAAATGCCCCATTATTACCTCTTTAATAATTGACTCCAGCATTTTTCCCACCACCGAAGTCAGGCGAACTGATCTGTAATTCCCCGTTTTCTCTCTCGCTCCTTTCTTGAAAAGTGGGATAACATTAGTTATCCTTCAATCCTATCCTTCCTCTACCCCCTTAGATCCTCTGTCCTCCAGTACATCTGGGAGATTGTTTGTGTCTTCCTTAGTGAAGACAGATCCGAAGTATCTATTCAAGTCTTCTGCCATTTCCTTGTTATCCATAATAATTTCACCCGTGTCTGCCTTCAAGGGACCCACATTTGACTTTGCTGCTCTTTTTCCCTTAACATATCTAAAGAAGCTTATACTGTCCTTCTTTATATTCCTGGCCAGCTTCCCTTTGTACTTAATCTTTTCAGCCCGTATTGCCCATTTTGTTTCCTTCTGTTGTCCTATGAAAATTTCCCAATCCTCTGGCTTCGGGCTACTCTTTGCTGTGTTATACATCTTTTCTTTAGTTTTATTCTGTCCCTAACTTCTCTTGTCAGCCACGGTTGCCTCCTACTCCCCTTAGAATCCTTGTTCCTTTTTCTCCTCTCTCATGCCTTCATAGTCTCCTTTGTTCAACTGCATCACTGACACTTCCAATGTAACCTTCTCCTTCTCAAATTGCAATACTTCTCGCCTTCTAAAGGAGAAAAGGTCGAACTGAAGATAGCTTGGTCCAGAATGTTGCTCTGTAGAACTTGTGTTGGAAGAACATGCGACTGAAGTGATTGTCTTCTGGCCGCATCCATTTTAGAGTAATCTACAATGTAATAGTACAATTCAGAATAGGGGTTGATCCTAATATCCATCAATGCATTGGCTGTAGGTCAGTTTATTTGCAAATGTATTACAATTGCATGAAAATGTTTTGTGTTACAAATTAAAAGGTCATACAGGCATACCATGCAAATGTGATGGCCCTGATGTTGCACAGACATTGGGTTGGTATGGTCTGAAATTGATGACAGGTTGTTGCAAATTTGGGATATTTTAACTCCTGAATTATTTCAGGGTCTGAAGACCGTCTCCGTCCCAAGTCATCCCTTACCAAGTCCTCCAAAGATGCTGCTTGACCCACTGAGTTACTCCAGCACTTTGTGTCACCTAATTTCTATTTAACTTTGTGTTATGAATTCAATCTAGCAAGATTTTACAAATAATGAGAAGTGAGGAGCAAGATGCTGTTTCTGAGAACCAAATTCAACCAGCAAATCTTGGCATAATCGCTTAACTCTTTGAATTTGCAAGCTGATTTGCACTTCAGTAATAGCATGTGATGTGTACATGTGGTTATTTTATCGGCAGGCTTCAGCCCATTTTCCTTCCACTCCATTGCTTTCACAATGCACACTCACCAGGATGCACAGAATACATTTCCATTGATAAAATGATAGATGTACTTTAAATCTCCAAGTCAATTTGTACACTGCTGACTTTAGCAACAGTATCCATTTAGCTAAATAATTAATCATGGCTTGAATTAGCCACACTGTGTGTCTGACCTAATTTCATCTGTTTTATCCAAGGCCGTATTTTGTTAAGACACCTTAATTCTAAGTTTTATCATTGCATTTATTATCTGTACAGATGTTAACAATTTCACAATGTGCTGACAATAAACAGACAAAATCTGTTACCACTCCACTGTTACTAATCTCACTGGTGCCAAACATCACATTAGATAAAATTGCTTCATAGGGAAATTATGTACTAAACCGTTGCTTCATTTTTCATTATCTACTTATTCTAATTCTATATATCCTTGCTTATTTCTATAATAGATTATACTTGGATTAAGATAATGCAGTAACTGTAAACCATTGAGCAATAAACAAAGTGCTGGAGTAACTCAGCTGGTCAGGCAGCATCTGTGGTGGAATGAACAGATTATGTTTTGGGTCAGGACCCTTCTTCAGACTATTGGAGTGGGGGGAAGAAAAACAGAAAAGAGAGGTGGGATGGGGCAAAGCCTGGCAAGAGATAGTTGTATGGGTGAGGGGAAGTAATTGGTGGATGTGAGGAGATAGTGACAAAAGTAGAAGTGAGACAAAAGGGTGTGGGATAAGGATAAGGAAAGAAGAGGAGGAATTAAATGTAAAGCTGGAGGGTGGGATATAGAGGGGAAGGGAGAGGGAAATATACCTTTTTGTGTTTTTTGCTCAAGCTTTTTGCTCAACACCTTCAGTCTCTTGTGTTTCATTTTTGCTATAAACCATTATGTGCATTTAATCAGTGCAATGAAAATGTGAGGTTATACATTGCTCTGTGAAATTCCAGTGAATTTTTGGTTGCTAATCCATATGTGCACATATTTAGAGCTGCTGTGAAGTTCACCCTTAGGACATATTACCAGCCTGACATGCTGTTGCATAGTTGATCTGCTGCACAGTATCATTATTTTTATCCAGAATTTTCTTTTGCACTTTTGCAGTAAAATATGTAAACATGCAACTGCATTATCTCCAATAAGTTGGATGCATTTTACATTCATGTAACTAATTTATTTACCCAAATACATAAAATATTGAAATAAATTTGAAAAGAGTATTTATTTATTTGCATTAGTAAAATATGAGGATAATTGTCAGTAGTGTTCAAGTACAATTAATTTACTGGAAATATTTACAGCATTTAATGCTATAAATCCCCGAAGGTGAGAATTACTGATCACTTGTCTTCAACCATAACAGTATTTGAGGCAAGCTGCCATAGTCTTTTAAAATAATTAACCTGCCTCAAGGTAGTTGGTTACTCTCTTTACATCATCCTTTGAAAATGCTGCAGTTGGTTTTGGTGATGTTTCAGATTCTTGAAAGTTTAAAGTCTTACCCCCGCCCCCTCCCGTGTTAAAATTAAGTTCCAGAATTCCATCACTTACTGTGATGGATGATAATGGTGAATTGCAGGAATCTTCCCAATGGGGGTACAATATTTGAAATGGTATCATCATTAAAGGGTGTTTTGTGTGTCCTTCCAAGTGAGTAGATTGGTAAACAAGTCTGACATGGATTTCTGTCCATTTTTCAGAGCCTTTACTAAAAATACTGAAATTGATATCTTGTATCAGCAGTAGATTAATATTTTTTTTGCAGTAGTCTCAAAGACCTGTGAGTTACATTCTGTTATAATGGAAATTATTTTCTTTCCCCTTTGACCTAGTATTTTTCAATAATTAAGGATCTAGAAGCATAATTTATTTCATTTCGGAGTCACGTGAGTGACTTCGTGAAGAACCCGCCAGCACGCATGCGCGACATATCGTCGCTCGCATTGCAGCCGACGGCTGGAGAGGAGCGCGGCTCACCACCAGCCCTTCATAAGGGCCACTCAGGTAAGTATAGACAACCTTGAGTTGGTTGTCCTGTGTGAGTAATTGTGTTTTCTCCCACAGGGACATGGACGTAAAAAGGAGTAAGGGCCGCAGAACTTCTGGAAGGAGTTGCCGGCCACCCATCCCGGAGTCCCCGTCTACAGCGGTAGGACGGGCCGGGAAAAAGGCGCGCAAATCGGGGAGCCCTGTTATCACAGGACCCGGTTCACCGACGCAGCTGTGCTCTAGCGGGGGTCCCGCAGAGCAAGAACTCGGTACAGCGCCGGAGCAGGGGCACCCTGACTCCATTTCTCTGTCACCCACTGGGTCATTGGCGGAGACGAGCAAAAGGGACCCGCGTGCTGCCGCACGGCCCTTCTCCCTGAGCCCTCTCGAAGGAACCAGGGATAGAGCTCGACTACCTAGCCCTTCTAGGGCTGAGGTCTCACCAGGAGCCACCAGAATGTGGTCTGGTGAATCGGCGAGACCCGAATCCACTGGCAGACCAAGGAGGGCCAGCATGGACTCACCACCCAGGGGGACCAGGAGGAGTCACGCGGGTGGAGTCTCGTCACGGTCACCGCTTCCCCCGCTGGGGGCGGGTCGGGACCGTACGCCGTCTGGGTCCAGATCAAGGACAGTCGGCAAGCCCGCGCGGATGTCGGGTCACCACGCTGCGGCGTTGGGTGCCGACCTCTCCCCACCTATGCCCTCAGAGGCAGCCGGATGCAGCTCAGCGAAAAGGAGGCGCTTGAGCAGATCCGCGCGGGAATCGCTCAGCTTCGCCGAGGCGGCTGGTAGCGACACATCGTCACGGCACCGATATTACCTCGACGAGGTACGGGCCGACGACGGGAGCCTCAGTAGTTCCTTCAGGCATGAGGACTCTAACCGCCCATACATGCACGATGAAGGGCGCTTGGACCGTATGGAGAGGATATTGGAACAAGTCCTACTAAATCAAAGACAGGACGCTCACAGTTCCAGGGGACTTATGGACATATCCCCATCACCATCTATGGACAGCATGAGGCCAGAAGAGGAGGAGATCCTGGTACATGCCCCAGCAGCACCTGAGGTCCCCCAGGAAGAGCTCCTGGATGTGGCAGCCAAGTTCGGGTTACCCGTATCTTCAGGACAACCCCTCAACACTAAACTGGCCGCGACCATAGATTACCTCACGAACCACCAGCTACAGGAGGAGGTCCTTGCGAAGGCCATGGAAAGACACAAGGCTCCAGGAAATTGCAATTCACTCAACGTGCCGATTGTAAACATGCCAATCTGGGGCAATATCAGCCCGGGCATCAGAGCGCAGGAAGTGAAACTGCAGAGAATCCTGAAACTACTTACGTCTGGGATTACCGCTTTTCCAAGGTCAGTGGACGGAGTTGATTAAACACCGAACAGGAGGATGCTCTAGCACTGCTTTGTAATACGCAGTACGAAATCAACGCTTTCAGGAAAAGCATAATTAAACGTTCATTGAACCCCAAATTTGCGGGACTATGCAGAGCACCTCCTACACCACCACCCAGACAGCTGTTCGGAGAAGACCTCCCGAAGCAGGTCAAAGACCTAGATGACCATGCTAAAACAGTGGGTCTGATGAGATCACATACTGTGACCAGACTTCCGGCCAAGAAAACACCTTATTTTAGGCCGCGAGGTCAAACCGACAGGCCAGCAAGGACCTACATTCCGGCGCCTCCTCAATATCAACAGCCTCCTCAGCCCAGGCCTTTTTTAGGACTAGGCCCTCAGCGGCCAGCATGGAAAATGCGGACTCCACATCAACAACGCAACCCAGCACCTCCACGTCCCACCAAACATATCAGGGACCACCGATAACCATGAAGGTAAGGCGGTCTGGATTCCATGCACTTGCATGTCTAACCTCACAGGTTGGGGGCAGACTACGGGGATTTAAGGAGGCATGGGAAACCATCACCTCAGATGAGTTTATCTTACAAAGTATTCAGGGTTATGAAATTGAGTTTATTAATGGCCAATTGCCTCCACCTCAGCATATGCCAAATCGCAAATTTGCACTTTCCAAAAAGGAATCAGCAGAAGGCTATGCTGAAATCTTGAGATTACAAGAGAAAGGGGTGATAGAAAGAACCACACATGAACCAATTGAATTCGTATCTAATATATTTACTAAAAGCAAAAAAGATGGTGGATGTCGGGTCATTATAGATTTAACTCACTTGAATACCTTTGTAAAATATACCCATTTCAAAATGGACACGTTCGAAACAGCCAAATCTTTGATTTCGAAGGGCTGCTTCATGGCATGCATTGATTTAAAAGATGCATACTATTCAGTATCCATTCGGAAACATCACAGAAAGTTCTTGAAGTTTATCTGGATGGATCAGCTTTGGCAATACAAAGCATTAACCAATGGGCTTACCACAGCCCCCAGACTGTTCACTAAACTACTCAAGCCAGTACTAGCTACACTAAGGAGGCAAAATCATACGGTCATGGCTTATTTGGATGACATTCTGATAATTGGACATACACTGGAGTCAGCAGAATTGGCAGTTTCAGCCACAGTGGAAATTTTTCAAAAAATGGGATTTATTATCCATCCAGACAAATCAAAGTTCTTCCCCGCACAGATCATGGACTACCTGGGGTTCACGGTAGACGCCAATCGCATGATCACCACCATACCAACTAATAAAGTTGGGGATGTGTTTCAAGCATGTAAGAATCTGGTCTGCGCCAGTATACCGTCAATTAGACAAACTGCCAAGGTAATTGGGAAAATTGTAGCAGTCTTTCCAGCTGCTCAATTTGGACCTTTACATTATCAAAATTTGCAAAGATCAAAAATAGCAGCATTAAAATCAAATGATGGACATTTTGATAGACCTATACAGCTGCCGCTCAAGGCAAAAATTGAGTTGCAATGGTGGATTGGCAATATCCATAACTCATTCAAACCCATCATTGTGCCTCGTCCGGTGGTATACTTACAAACAGACGCAAGCTCCCATGGCTGGGGAGCTACGGACAACAACACCAGTTGTGGAGGTAGATGGGACTCACTTGAAGCTACTCTGTTGTCAGCACAGGGGATAAACTATTTGGAGATGCTGGGAGCATTCCACGGACTAAGAGCTTATTGTTCAAACATTACTGACACTCATGTCCGTCTCCAAATAGACAACACCACTGCGGTGGCATATCTGAATCATATGGGCGGTACCAGGTCAATTTCATGTGATGAATTGGCAAATACAATTTGGCTCTGGTGTATTCAACGGAATATTTGGATCTCAGCTACCTACTTACCAGGTAAGCTCAACACAGTGGCGGACACCAGGTCATGGAAATTTAATGACAACATCGAGTGGATGTTGAACTCCCAAATATTCACCAAAATTACAGCCAAATTTGGTAAACCGGATATTGACCTTTTTGCGTCACGGTTGAACCATCAGGTACCAACATACGCATCATGGGAACCAGATCCTGGGGCAATGGCGATGGACGCGTTCTCGCTAGATTGGGGGAAATGGTTTTTCTATGCATTTCCTCCATTTTGCCTCATCAGTCGGGTATTGCGGAAAATCCAGCTAGATGCTGCTAAGGGCATCCTTATCATACCCGACTGGCCTACGCAGTCATGGTATCCGGTGGTCCTTGGAATGATAAGTCAACCATGGGTCCTCTTAGAGGGTTGCCCACAATTGGTGACGAACCCTGTCACAGGGAAACCACACCCCTGCTATAGTCACTTGAATCTATTGGCTTGCAGGATTTGAACAGACCATTACTACAGTATGGTCTATCATCAAGGACAATGGATACCATGGGAGCATCATGCAGGGAGTCCTCAAGACGGCAATACTTATCGCACATCAGGAAATGGGAAACCTATTGCGGCCGCCTGGACATTGCATATGACTCCGTCTCCATCACAGACGTGCTGGAATTTCTTGCGGGGCTACACCATGATGAACATCTCAGTTACAGTGCCATCAATAGCGCCAGGAGTGCCCTATCATCCTACCTCAATATTGAGGTAGGATCTAACAAACTGGTCTCCAAGCTGATGCGGGGAATATTTAATTCCAACCCGCCAAGGCCCCGTTACAACATCACCTGGGATATTGGAAAAGTACTGACCCTACTCAGGACGTGGTTACCCATGGCTGGGCTTGAACTGGACAAACTCACCCTGAAGTTGGTGATGTTGATGGCGCTCACTTCGGCACAAAGGGTGCAGACGCTTCACAAGGCCAATATCGACAAGATGATCTCTACCCCTGAGCGGGTCACTTTCTTCATTGATGAATTGCTGAAGCAGCATAGACCTGGATTCACAGGGCTGCAGCTGGTGTTTCCAGCATACCCCGCTGATGCTAGGCTGTGCATAGCCACCCATATCCGCCACTATATTAAAGTGACGAGGAAATTAAGGGGAATGGAGCAATACCTGCTCATCAGCCACAAAAAACCTCACCATAGAGTCACGGCACAGACGATCTCCAGATGGCTCAGGATCGTCTTAAAAAAGGCAGGTATTGACACTGATGTTTTTAAATCCCATTCCACCAGGGCAGCATCTACGTCGGCGGCAAAGGTCATGGAGGTGCCCATGGACCAGATACTTGCCACAGCGGGATGGGCCAGTGAAGCCACCTTTCAGCGGTTTTATAATAAACCCGTCACCATACCTGGAATGTTCGCAGGAGCCGTGCTAGATGCAGGCCGAGAACATACAGTCACCCCTCAGTGAGGGTTTTTTTCTTTGTTGTTGTTATTAATAAATATTATTATTTTTCAGAATAGTAGCTTCGGAAATTGGTTACTCCTGTCCATCCTTTCAGTAGCGTGTGTGATAGCATGGACGTTGTCCAGGGCGTGAAATCACAGAAGCTTTGAAGTCTTCATGAAGTCACTCACGTGACTCCGAAATGAAATAGTAAGATTAAACGAGAACTTACCAGTTTGAAGTTTGATCTTTATTTTATGAGGAGTTGCGATGAGGGATTTCGTGCCCTCCGCTCCCAACCCTCGATCATGAAGTCAACTGGTAACTAGAGTCTCTTCAATCTTACTATAACAAGTCATTTCTTGGTCTTGGTTCTGTGATTCCACACCGCTGCTTTGAAGTATGTCGCGCATGCGTGCTGGCGGGTTCTTCACGAAATCCCTCATCGCAACTCCTCATAAAATAAAGATCAAACTTCAAACTGGTAAGTTCTCGTTTAATCTTACTATTTTGTTTGTTATAATTACAGATTGAGTTTTCCACAGTTTGGTGATAATTTATTGATGGAACTTGTGGTTTAGGATACTCCACATACATTTGCCCTGTGGTACCTGTGCAGTGGATCTTGGTCTGTAGAATTCATAAGGTGCTCCCTTATATTTGAGGCTTTTGTACTACTCATTTGAAGGAATCCATCCAAATGGTACCGTGCTAAATGTTGGCAAAAACAATGCTGCCTGATTTTCCGCATGTTACCATCCTTTTGACACCTAGCGAAGGGATGAAAATGAACACCGGCACAGATTGTGGTTCTAAAATGACTGGGCTAGAGTGATAAGTTCTTCCCTGAAGGATGTAAATGAACAAAATTTAACTGTTTCAGTGGATTTTTTAATCCCACAGAACATAACTTTATTTGAACAGTTTACTCCCTGCAAGTAATTTGAACCCTGATTGTTTAAGTCTATTACCATGTTAGTAGCTGAATGTGTCAATTACTTGCTGATCATGTAATTTAAGTTGTTCCATTTAGAGAATATTTCACTCTATGTTAGCAGTTTGTGTTGAACAAGTGATAATTAAGACCCCATCCTCTATTTTTATTTGTGCTTTCAATTTGAAATATTCCCTGTTACTATGAAACCTGCAGTGAGTTTTCTAAGGAAAGGGAAAAGGCAAAGGCGAGAGGAGATTTTCAGAAGCTGCGTGAGAAACAACAACTTGAGGAGGATCTCAAGGGCTATCTGGATTGGATCACCCAGGCTGAGGACATTGACCCCGAGAATGAGGAAGACTTTGAGAATGCAGAAAAACGAAATCGTAAGTATCTTCCTTCATTATTGATTCAGATTCAGATGAGTTTATTGTTGTGTACACAGGGTGTAATGAAATTCGTATTCTCACACAGTTCACAGAGCAACAGTATATGTATAATAGTGATAAATACAACAATAAATACATCAACAAGGATAGTGCAATTAGGAACATAAGATGGATGAAATACTGATAATTACTTTGATAAAGCAGAATATAATTGAAATACTGAGCCGGGTCAGGTAGCATCCAGCAGGAGAAAAAACAATTCATGTTTTAGAGCTTGAAACAATTTAATACGTGAAAACATTCATTTTGAAATTATTTTTCTGGGTGGATACAATTTGTTTTATAGTATGATGTCAATCTTAAAATAGTTTCAAATAGTCTTAAAGTAGTCTTTACTTGATTTATTTTATCTACTATATAGGAATAGTTTTGTGACTGGAAATCCCCACCAGTAACATGAAACCAGAAACATATATACTTAATACGGAAATGTTGAACGACGAAAGAACTCAATAAAAATAAACACCTTTTAGGAATGGTGGAAAGTAAATTTGTGAAGAAATTGGATCCATTGGCACATTCCATGCACATTGAAAATGGTAATTTCTCATCTAGAAATTAACCTGAGCATGATTCAGGGTGGTACACCAGAAATGTACCCAGTGTCAGATGTGCATCTAGTAAAGCCAGAGTGCAATGGCCATTACAGTGCTTACTGACCAGAATTACCCATTACATGAAACGAGGACCAAGTGTTGCAATAAACCAGATAAAGACACAGTGGGTCTGCTTGGATACCCATTTTTACCCTCACAGTTATGGCTGGAGTTACTATTATGCTGTGCTTTGTCCTCTGATTGAGATTGCGGCATTTCTATATGACTTGAGACCACAGGATTTGATTGAGCATTTGAATTGGATGTTTGGTGCCCAGTGTCATAGAAAAATGACTTGGTCTATTTCCTAGATTCTTGTTTTCTCTCGTCTCCATGGCAACTGATTATATTGCTGTACTCTGGCTGTCATGGAGAGTGTTCTTTAAGAATTGACTAGCTTCCAGTGACTGTGACTATGATATGGTAACTGCATTCTCTGCAGGCAGTTGACGGGGGCTGTGCAGGAGAATGTGTGCTGCTTGATTCAGAATGAAAACCAATATAATAATTTATGTTATTCACTAGCCTTTTCCACAGCTGATATTTTGGGTCATCTCTCTCACATTACATTATTAATACTAGTGCAGTGCATGTTTAGTAAACCAAAGAGGGGTAAACTCAAATTTATAGGGATTAATGCAAATTATGATTCCATTTTGTCTGAGAAGTATTTATATTGTGCACATTTTTTGAAAATTTTACATGTAAAATATTTGAATACTTATCTGAGGTTCCACCAATCCAATGATAAAAAAAGGAAGACATTTTAAGGTGGAGTTTTGAAAAATATCTTACGGAACACAGTGGAGTTGTGCAGTAAAATGTTTCACTAGTTCCCTGACCAGGCTCATAAGCTATGCCTCTACTAACATTAGACTGCACCTTAGAATGGTTAGAGAGACCTTCAACCACTGTCTATTGAAATCATTTGAATGCAACATCTAAGGGGTCACATTTTCAACTTGGGCCATCCTTCGTTTTCCAAACTGGCTGCAGTGATCCCCAGAGCCATTTTTGTCTGGAGCTACAATACCCTCTATAATGTTTGGGACAAAGACCCATCATTTATTTCTTTGCCTCTGCACTCCACAATTTGAGATTTGTAATAGAAAAAAACCACATGTGGTTAAACTGCACACTGTCAGATTTTATTAAAGGCCATTTTTATACACTTTGCTTTTACCAAGTAGAAATTACAGCAGTGTTTATACATAGGCCCCCCATTTCAGGGCACCATACTGTTTGGGACAGATGGCTTCACAGGTGGTTGCAATTGCTCAGGTGTGTTTAATTGCCTCCTTAATGCAGGTATAAGAGAGCTCTCAGCACCTAGTCTTTCCTCCAGTCTTTCCATCATCTTAGGAAACTTTTATTGCTATTCATCAACATGAGGACCAGAGTTGTGTCAATGAAAGTCAAAGAAGCCATTATGAGACTGAGAAACACGAATAAGATTGTTAGAGACATCAGCCAAACCGTAGGCTTACCAAAATTAAATGTTTGGAACATCATTAAGAAGAAAGAGAGCACTGGTGAGCTTACTAATCGCAAAGGGACTGGCAGGCCAAGGAAGACCTCCACAGCTGATGAAAATAGAATTCTCTATATAATAAAGAAAAATCCCCAAACACCTGTCCGTCAGATCAGAAACATTCTTCAGGAATCAGGTGTGGATTTGTCAGTGACCACTGTCCGCAGAAGACTTCATGAACAGAAATACATAGGCTGCACTGCAAGATGCAAACCACTAGTTAGCTGCAAAATAGTGAGATTAAACGAGAACTTACCTGTTCGAAGTTTGATCTTTATTTTATGAGGAGTTACGATGAGGGATTACGTGAAGAAGCCTCGCCAGGCGCATGCTCGGCATACTTCATAGCAGCAGCGTGAAAATCACAGAACCAATAGCCGAAGTAAGATAGAAAGGCTCAGACAAGACTAGAACTACCAGATGATCTTTTAGATTATGAGGGTCGGGAGCGGAGGGCACGTAATCCCTCATCATAACTCCTCATAAAATAAAGATCAAACTGCGAACAGGTAAGTTCTCGTTTAATCTTACTATTTTACTTCGGAGTCACGTGGGATCACGGAGACATGGCTCCAGGATGACCAAGGCTGGGAGCTGAACATCCAGGGATATTCAATATTCAGGAGGGATAGACGAAAAGGAAAAGGAGGTGGGGTAGCGTTGCTGGTGAGAGAGGAGATTAATGCAATAGAAAGGAAGGACATTAGCGTGGAGGATGTGGAATCGATATGGGTAGAGCTGTGAAACTCTAAGGGGCAGAAAACGCTAGTGGGAGCTGTGTACAGGCCACCTAACAGTAGTATTGGAGTTGGGGATGGCATCAAACAGGAAATTAGAAATGCGTGCAACAAGGGTAACACGGTTATAATGGGTGACTTCAATCTGCATGTAGATTGGGTGAATCAAGTTGGCAGGGGTGCTGAGGAAGAGGATTTGCTGGAATGTATGCGGGATAGTTTTCTCAACCAACATGTGGAGGAACCAACGAGAGAGCAGGCTATTCTAGACTGGGTATTGAGTAATGAGGAAGGGTTAGTTAGCAGTCTTGTTGTGCGTGGCCCCTTGGGCAAGAGTGACCATAATATGGTTGAGTTCTTCATTAGGATGGAGAGTGACAAAATTAAGTCAGAAACAAGGGTTCTGAACTTGAACAAAGGTAACTTTGAAGGTATGAGATGTGAATTGGCCAAGATAGACTGGCAGGTGATTCTTAAAGGGTTGATAGTGGATGTGCAATGGAAGGTATTTAAAGACTGCATGGATGAAATACAAAAGTTGTTCATACCAGTTTGGCAAAAGAATAAATCGGGGAAGGTGGTGCATCCATGGATAACAAGGGAAATCAGGGATAGTATAAAAACAAAAGATGAGGCATACAAATTTGCCAGAAAAAGCAGCCTACCGGAGGACTGGGAGAAATTCAGAATCCAGCAGAGGAGGACAAAGGGCTTAATTAGGAAAGGGAAAATAGATTATGAAAGGAAACTGTCAGGGAACATAAAAACTGACTGCAAAAGTTTTTATAGATATGTGAAGAGAAAGAGACTAGTTAAAACAAATGTTGGTCCCTTGCAGTCAGAAACAGGTGAATTGATCATGGGGAACAAGGACATGGCAGACCAATCGAATAACTACTTTGGTTCTGTCTTCACTAAGGAAGACATAAATAATCTGCCGGAAATAGCAGTGGAACGGGGGTCAAATAAGATGGAGGAACTGAGTGAAATCCAGGTTAGCCGGGAGGTGGTGTTGGGTAAATTGAACGGATTGAAGGCCGATAAATCCCCAGGGCCAGATAGTCTGCATCCCAGAGTACTCAAGGAGGTAGCCACAGAAATAGTGGATGCATTAGTGATAATTTTTCAAAATTCCTTAGATTCTGGAGTAGTTCCTGAGGATTGGAGGGTAGCTAATGTAACCCCACTTTTTAAAAAAGGAGGGAGAGAGAAAGCGGGGAATTACAGACCAGTTAGTCTAACATCGGTAGTGGGGAAACTGCTAGAGTCAGTTATTAAAGATGGGATACCAGCTCATTTGGAAAGTGGTGAAATCATTGGACAAAGTCAGCATGGATTTACGAAAGGTAAATCATGTCTGACCAATCTGATAGAATTTTTCGAGGATGTAACTAGTAGAGTGGATAAGGGAGAACCAGTGGATGTGTTATATCTAGACTTTCAGAAGGCTTTCGACAAGGTCCCGCATAAGAGATTAGCATACAAACTTAAAGCACACGGTATTGGGGGTTCAGTATTGATGTGGATAGAGAACTGGCTAGCAGACAGGAGGCAAAGGGTAGGAGTAAACGGGTCCTTTTCAGAATGGCAGGCAGTGACTAGTGGGGTGCCGCAAGGCTCAGTGCTGGGACCCCAGCTATTTACAATATATATTAATGATTTGGACGAGGGAATTCAATGCAACATCTCCAAATTTGCAGATGATACCAAGCTGGGGGGTATAGTTAGGTGTGAGGAGGATGCTTGGAGGCTGCAGGGTGATTTTGATAGGCTGAGTGAATGGGCAGATGCATGGCAGATGCAGTATAATGTGGATAAATGTGAGGTTATCCACTTTGGTGGCAAGAACATGAGGGTAGACTATTATCTGAATGGTGGCAGATTAGGAAAGGGGGACATGCAACGAGACTTGGGTGTCATGGTACACCAGTCATTGAAAGTAGGCATGCAGGTGCTGCAGGCAGTGAAGAAAGCAAATGGTATGTTAGCATTCATAGCGAAAGGATTTGAGTATAGGAGCAGGGAGGTACTACTGCAGTTGTACAGGGTTTTGGTGAGGCCACACCTGGAGTATTGCGTACAGTTTTGGCCTCCAAATCTGAGGAAAGACATCCTTGCCATAGAGGGGGTACAGAGAAGATTCACCAGACTGATTCCTGGGATGTCAGGACTTTCATATGAGGAAAGATTGGATAGACTCGGCTTGTACTTGCTGGAATTTAGAAGATTGAGGGGGGATCTTATAGAAACTTACAAAATTCTTAAGGGGTTGGACAAGCTAGATGCTGGAAGATTGTTCCCGATGTTGGGGGAGTCCAGAACAAGGGGTCACAGTCTAAGGATAAGGGGGAATTCCTTTAGGACCGAAATGAGGAAAACATTCTTTACACAGAGAGTGGTGAGTCTCTGGAATTCTCTGCCACAGAAGGTAGTTGAGGCTAGTTCATTGGCTATATTTAAGAGGGCATTAGATGTGGCACTTGTGGCTAAAGGGATCAGGGGGTATGGAGAGAAGGCAGGTACGGGATACTGAGTTGGATGATCAGCCATGATCACATTCTATGTTTCTGTATTTCTAAATTATGTGGCTGGAATGTAGCTACAAGTTTACCAATTACCTAAGCAGCATGTCTAAAGTCGGTTTCCTGGCGCAAGCAAGGCTGTTACATGCGTCTATTATGTCTATTGCTCCGAAGTGAAATACTAAACATGTGACTCTGAAGTGAAATACTAAACATGACTACTTTCATTTAATGACATTGATGTGTCCCAAACATTATTGTGCCCTGAAATGGGGGGACTATGTAAAACACTGCTATAATTTCTACACAGTGAAACCAAAATGTATAAAAATGGCCTGTATAATAGCAATAATACCAACTATAATATCAATTTTGATGTTTGAAGTCAGACCTTCACCATCTACTTCACATTGGCATTTTTGTCCTGGTGCTAATAACAGGGTCATAGCTATATTTAAATAACTTGAGGGTTACACAAAAAGCTGCAGGAGAGGGGCTACATCACAATTCCCATGACAGCCATGGGCTCATGACTGCAGGAGAGAGGAGCTGCACGACAATCCCAACAGCAGCCACAGGCTGTTGTGTTAAAGAAGGAACTGCAGATGCTGGAGAATCGAGGGTTACACAAAAAGCTGGAGAAACTCAGCGGGTGCAGCAGCATCTAAGGAGCGAAGGAGATAGGCGACGTTTCGGGTTGAGACCCTTCTTCAGACTGGTCAGGGATCAGGGAAACGAGAGATATAGACAGTGATGTGGAGAGATAAAGAACAATGAATGAAAGATATGCAAAAAAGTATTGATGATAAAGGAAACAGGCCATTGTAAGCTGTTTGTAGTGTGAAAATGAGAAGCTAGTGTGACTTGGGTGGGGGGGGGAGATGGAGAAGGAATGTCAGGGCCCGAGGGCTGAGGGAGAGGTGGGGAGGAGGAGGAGGCAGTCTGGGTTAACAGAATCGAGAAAATTCAATGTTTAAGCCCAGAGGATGCAGACTCCCCAAGCGGAATATGAGGTGCTGTTCCTCCAACTTGTGGTGTTGCTCATTCTGGCCGTGGAGGAGGCCCAGGACCGAGAGGTCAGATACGGAATGGGACGGGTAGTTGAAGTGCTGAGCCACCGGGAGGTCGGGTTGGTTATTGTGGACCGAGCGGAGGTGCTCGGCGAAACGATCGCCCAGCCTCCGCTTGGTCTCACCGATGTAGATCAGCTGGCATCTGGAGCAACAGATGCAGTAGATGAGGTTGGAGGAGGTGCAGGTGAACCTCTGTCGGACTTGGAATGACTGCTTGGGTCCCTGAAAGGAGTGGATGGGGGAGGTGAAGGGACAAGTGTAGCATCTCTTGCGGTTGCAAAGGAAAGTGCCCGGGGAAGGGGTGGAGCGGGAGGGAAGGGAAGAATTGACCAGGGAGTTGCGGAGGGAGCGGTCTTTGCGGAAGGCAGACGGGGGGAAATGGGAAGATCTGGCGAGTGGAGGGGTCACGCTAGAGGTGGCGAAACTGGCGGAGGACTATCTGTTGTATGCGCTGGCTGGTGGGGTGAAAGGTGAGGACCAGGGGGACTCGGCCCTTGTTGCGAGTGGGGGAATGGGGAGAGAGGGCAGTGTTGCGGGGTATGGAGGAGACCCTGGTGCGAGCCTCATCTATAGTGGGGGAGGGGAAACCCCGTTCTCTGAAGAACGAGGACATTTGTGATGACCTGGTGTGGAACACCTCATCCTGGGAGCAGATGCGGCGTAGACGGAGGAATTGGGAATAGGGGATGGAGTCCTTACAAGAAGCAGCGTGGGAGGAAGAGTAGTCCAGGTAGCTGTGGGAGTCAGTTGGTTTGTAGTGGATGTCAGTCAGGAGTGTATCACCTGCAATAGAGATGGTGAGGTCAAGGAATGGTAGGGAAATGTCGGAAATGGTCCAAGTGTATTTGAGTGCCGGATGGAAGTTGGTGGTGAAATGGATGAAGTCAGTCAGTTGTGTGTGGGTGCAGGAGGTGACACCAAAGCAGTTGTCAATGTAACGGAAGTAAATGTCGCGGGTGGGGCCCTGGTACGCCGAGAACAAAGATTGTTCGACGTGCCTGACATAGAGGCAAGCGTAGCTAGGCCCCATGCGTGTGCCCATAGCTACGCCTTGTGTTTGGAGGAAATGGGAGGAGTCAAAAGAGAAGTTATTGAGGGTAAGGACCAACTCCGCTAGGCGGAGGAGGGTGCCAGTGGATGGGTATGGGTTGCTCCTCTGGTCGAGGAAGTACCGGAGGGCTTTGAGACCATCCTGGTGGGGGATGCAGGTGTATAGTGACTGGACGTCCATGGTGAAGATGAGAGGATGGGGGCCTGGACAATGGAATGCGTGGAGCCGACGGAGAGTGTCTGAGGTGTCTTGAACATAGGTGGGGAGGGATTTAACAAAGGGAGATAGGATGGAGTCAAGGTATGTGCAAATGTGTTCGGTGGGGCACGAACAGGCAGAGACAATGGGTCTGCCGGGGCAGTCGGGTTTGTGGATTTTGGGGAGAAGGTAAAATCGGGCCGTGCGGGGCTGGGAAACGATGAGGTTGGAGGCTCGGGGGGGTAGGGAGCCGGAGTTGATGAAGTCGGTTATTAGTTTATCTTTTTGCGTTTTCTTGATGAGATGGTGCTGTAGAGAATGCCTTGACTGTCTCAGTGTTGATTTACTAGTACAAATATTTTGTATTGTCATTTCTCTGGTGATATCTTTATACAACTTAGTTTTACGCTTGCCATTTGTCTGCTGAAGGCTTCCTTAATATTTCCTCCTTTTGTTGGATCGTGTAGACATCAGTGTCTAATAGATTTATTATTCTGAGACTACTGCCAGATTGAAGTGTGCAAAACTCAGCAATCTGTCAACTGATTCCCTTGAGTCATAACTTGAAAAGATACATACGTTCATCAAATTTAATTTAGGATAGGTAATTAACAAAATGGATCTGTTTGACCTTCAATCAATTTGTTCAGTTAGTGATGCATCTGGCATGCTGAACCACTGCACATGTATATGCCCCCAAAATACAATTAGCTTATTTTTCAACCTGAGGCAAAGCATGGTGAGGGGTGAGGCAGCTGCAGGCTCTGTTGAATAAACCATCATGAACCTCGGATCAGGTTATCTACAAACAATTAATGGGTTGCTCCATTGATCTCATAAGAAATTGGGTATTTTTGACATTTTCACTGCGCAGACCCTCTGTGTGAAAAAGGATGCAGTCCTTTCTAGAATGTCCAATCAGAAGAAAATGAAAGGGCTTAAGATGGATTTTCTGATGTCTTTTTGGGGTTTCTTTTGTATGCCTCAGCGGTGTGATGTAGCTGGGTCCAAACCAGCAAACCTGAGGAAGACTGAAGAATGGTCTCGACCCTAAATGTAACCTATGGATGTTCTCCAGAGATGCTGCCTGATCCACTGAGTCACTCCTGCACCTTGTGTAAATTAGAAGGTCTGCATGAACTGTCAGGAAGCTGGTGCATCCCACCAATTGCTGACCAACAGGACATTACAGAAGGTGCCCATGTGGTGTTTGCCTGGAAGCTCAGACCTCTGCCATCATGACTCCGACTGTCAGACCACATGTTATGGTGGCTAGATATACTCTTCTCCAGCAGATTGTTGAGATGCAGCACTGTGTGACACAAATTTGAGTGATGTTGACTCTAAGATGGCGCCTGCCTGCGGCGACTCTTGCGGAGCACCAGAACAGAAAAGATTTAACTACAACTTCTATCAACTTACCTGCATCGGGGAAACTGCAGTAATCGGTGCCGTTTCAGACAGGCTGCTTGTGCAGCTGAAAGCGCTGGAAATTTTGCGATCTCCCGCAGCTGCGGGAGCCCTGGACTTTAAATTTTCCCACGCTGGCTGTGGAACTCCCGACTCGACTGAAGAACCCAGGTACGGCACCTGGAAACCCCGGGATGACCTCCAGAGCCGACGGGCTGGATATCCCAGAAGAAATGAAGCTGGAGCTGCTGATTCTGAGGGAACCCCCGTTCGTTACGGAGCTGGAGCTGCCGTCTGTGTGGGAATTCCCGTTCCAGCGCTGGTCCGCAGAAACAGCAGGTACAGGAAACACAGTACCTGGAAACAAAGGGGAAGCCTCCATTGTGTCCGGAAACGTGGCCGACGGGCAGGACTTCAGGTCAGAATGAAGTGCAGGGGACTTCGGCCCCCTCTCTCTACTATCCTACTGGCCAATGTACAGTCCCTTGAAAATAAAGTGGAGGACTTAAGGGCAAGGCTGCTTTATCAAAGGGAGCTGAGGGAATGCTCTGTGTTCTGTTTCACAGAGACATGGCTCACCCCCGGCTCCCCAGACTCAGTAGTCCAGCCTGAAGGGTTCTCCATCCACCGTATGGACCGTACACTGGCATCGGGGAAAGGGAGAGGAGGGGGTGTCTGCCTCATGGTCAACTCTGCGTGGTGCTCAGACGTGGTAGTCCTGTCCAACTCCTGCTCTCCACACTTCGAACATCTGGCAGTGAAGTGCCGTCCCTTCTACCTACCGAGGGAATTCACCTCCATCATCCTGACCGCGGTCTACATCCCACCCCAGGCAGACGTCCGTCTGGCACTGGAGGAGCTGCACGCCGTGGTCAACAAACACCAGACGTCTTGCCCCGAGGCATTTACCACCATTGTTGGGGACTTCAATAAGGCAAACCTAAAGAAATCACTCCCCAACTTCCACCAACATGTCTCCTGCTGCACTAGAGGACCAAACACCCTCGACCACTGCTACACCACCATCAAGGATGCCTACCGCTCTATCCCTCGCCCTCACTTCGGTAAATCCGACCATACCACGGTGCTGCTTCTTCCTGCCTACAGGCAGCAATTAAAGAGCGCACCCCCAGAGGTGAGGACAGTACAGAGCTGGTCGGCGGGGGCAGAAGAACAACTACAGGACTGTTTGGAGTCTGTAGACTGGGCTATGTTCAAGGACTCGGCAACGGACTTGAATGAATACGCCACAGTCGTTACAGACTTCATAAAGAAATGTGTGGAGGACTGCATCCCTACATAAACCTTCCGAGTGTTTCCCAATCAGAAACCTTGGATGAACAGTGAGATCCGCACTCTTCTGAAGACCAGACACCGGGCATTCATGTCTGATGACACAGTGGTCTATAAGAAGTCCAGATACGACCTTGGTAAGGCCATCAAAAAGGCCAAAAGGGAGTTCTGCTCCAAGCTGGAGGATGAGACAGATGTTCGGCAGCTGTGGCGGGGACTGAATGCAATCACCTCTTACAAGGCGAAACCAGGAGGCAGCTCGGATGTCGGCGATACATCACTCCCTGATGAGCTCAATGCATTTTACGCACGCTTTGATAGGGAGAACACCGATGTGCCTTGCCGAGCCCCTATTCGCTGTGATGGTATTTCAGTCTCAGTCACAGAGGCCGACGTCAGGAAATCGTTCAGAGGGGTGAACCCTCGAAAAGCGTCTGGACCTGATGGCATACCTGGTCGTGTCCTAAAAACCTGTGCGGACCAACTGGCTGGAGGTTTTACGGACATTTTCAACCTGTCACGTCTGAGGTTCCCACCTGCTTCAAAAGGGCATCAATAATACCGGTGCCCAAGAAGAGCAAGGTGACGTGCCTCAATGACTATCGACCTGTGGCACTAACGCCTGTGGTGATGAAGTGCTTCGAGAGGTTGATCATGGCGCAAAAACTCGACCTACCTCGACAAAAACCTGGACCCACTGCAGTTCGCTTACCGCCACAACAGATCAACGGTGGACGCGATCTCGCTGGCCCTCCACTCCGCTCTGGACCACTTCGACTACAAAAACTCATATGTCAGGCTGCTATTTATTGACTACAGCTTGGTATTTAACACAATCATCCCCTCCAAGCTGGTTACCAAACTCGCAGAACTGGGTCTTTGCGCATCCCTCTGCGGATCCTCAAGTCTTTGGATCCTCGACTTCCTCATCCACAGACCACAGTCTGTTCGTATTGGTGGAAATGTGTCAGACTCGATAACAATCAGCACGGGAGCACCTCAGGGCTGCGTGCTCAGTCCCCTGCTGTACTCACCCATATGGTGCCAGCACAACAACCTGGCCCTCAACACCAGCAAAACCAAGGAACTGATTGTGGACTTTGGAAAGAGTAGGATGGGGACCCACAGTCCTGTTTATATCAATGGGTCGATGGTTGAAAGGGCGTGCATATCTGTGAAGATCTTTCCTGGTCCGAGAACACAGATGCAATTATTAAGAAAGCTCATCAGCGCCTCTACTTCCTGAGAAGATTATGGAGAGTTGGTCTGTCAAGGAGGACTCTCTCTAACTTCTACAGGTGTACAGTAGAGAGCTTGCTGACTGGTTGCATCGTGGCTTGGTTCGGCAACTTGAGTGCCCTGGAGAGGAAAAGACTCCAAAAAGTAGTAAACACTGCCCAGTCCATCATCGGCTCTGACCTTCCTTCCATCGAGGGGATTTATCACAGTCGCTGCCTCAAAAAGGCTGGCAGCATCATCAAGGACCCACACCACCCTAGCCACACACTCATCTCCCTGCTACCTTCAGGTAGAAGGTACAGGAGCCTGAAGACTGCAACAACCTGGTTTAGGAATAGCTACTTCCCCACAGCCATCAGGCTATTAAACCTGGCTCGGAACTCTGAACATTAATATCCCTCCATCTGTTATTTTCACTTTATTAATTTATTAAGTCATGGGTGTCTTTATGTATAGAATTGTAGTCAATGCCTTCTATGTTCTGTTGTGCTATGCAAAGAAAGATTTTCATTGTCCTGTCAGGGACACATGACAATAAACTCTTTTGACTTTTGAAATTTGCTGTCCCTTGTAATGATCAACACATTTGTTATCTCAACTTTGCTGCCTCACCACCACGTTCACTGTTGCTTGTTAACCAACCAGTCATAATGGCAGTCAGGCTGGCCATTGAGGACTCCTGAAGCTAGATCCAGGCCTAGACCTACTATAAATCCACCTCTACGGCTATCTGCCATCTCCTGCAGTGAATGTCAACAGCAAAACCTAGTATTGACAAAGTTAGTGGAAAACACGAACCTCGGAAGACAAAAAGGTAGTTGCCTAAGGTGTGTGGTATTTGATTATAGATTGATTTGGTGATTTTGTACTGTTTTTCCTCATTGTGTACTGTAGATAATGTGGCAATCAAGAATGAAGGTGGGTGAAGTTAAGCTTGTGGATTAGAATTACATTTCTTTGATTCTGCAACCTGACAACTGGACCAGGAGACAGAGGTGATGCTAGTGTACCTTTGTTGACAGTTCATTTTGAGAGTAGCATGAAGTAGTTTTCTGCGTCAATAACCCTAAGGGGACCAGTAGTTGCTTCCCTTGACAGGTTTACCGGTATGTTGCTAAATGAAAAAGAGGTCCGATTAAATGTTTCCCACTTGCTGGGAACACAAAAGGAAGAGGAGCAATCGGGTTGAAACAAATAACTATAATGTGCAAGCCTGGGGCGTAAATGTAATGCACAAAGAAACCAACTTGTGTAGAAATAAAGAAAATGCCAGCAACAGGAGTTAAAGATACAGAGATGGGAATAAGATTGAATATGTATTGCCTTCTGACCAAATAATTGAAAATTAAATGAAATAGGTGAGATGTATTATTTTTGTACTCAATGATTTTTTTATGTTTATTTGTTGTTTGGAAAAAAATGTTAGTTCCTGGCAATGTCTGTTCATGTTCCAGGGATTAGAAAATGTTGAGTTGAAAACATATGAACGATGCTTTATCTAATTCAGTGCGTTGTCATGCTTAGCATGGTCTATCATAACATTATAAATAGGCCATATGATTACCTTGCCCTGAACAGAATGCATAGGTGGTTATTGGATTGACCATACTATAATACTTGTATTTGTATACCTGAGGCAGACTAAAGGGCCTGTCCCACTGCGGCGACCTAATTCGCGAGTTTAGAAGAGTTTGCCCTTGACAAACACTCGCATCATGGTCGACACGAGGTCCTAGGAGGCCTTTGTAACTCTCCTTCATGCTCGAGAGTAGTCCCCGCGTACTCGAAGCCTCAGTTATGTCGCGGTTTCATCGCTGACGGTCGATCCAGCCCGAGGTTTTTCAGGCAAGTGCCCTTGAAGGTCGAAGACAGTCGCTGAAAAGTCGCGTTAGTGGGACAGGCCCTTTAAAGCTTATTAGTCTTTTGTTTGAATCAACAAAAATGTTATGTAATATCATTACCATCAACATAAGTTTAATCACACATATCACAGTGCATTTTAAATGTTATCAATGACTCTTTACAAAATGAAACGTGCTTTGTGCTAATGATTGATTTTGTTACGTAAGTGTTTCACAGAGCAAGAAACAGGTATAAAGAAAACATTAATATAATGGCAAGAGATTCACATAACCTTTGGTTGGGATGAATGCAGTATATCTTATTAAATTATATTTTGGATTGCATTGCATCATTAATTTTAGATAAGAATACTAAAATTATCCATTTGAGGGATTAGCATCAGCATACAAATGTTACCACAAGTAAATCTGGCTGATGTAATTCTGCTATCATTAGCTTTGTAGTCACTGTCTCATCCTTCATCAAGTTGAAAGCATTGTTTTTGTTACATATTGTTATATGTTACTTCATTTTGAAAATCACTATTTCTAACCTTTGTAATACTGTTGCTGCCATCTGCTGTAATTGCATGCATTTATTATGAAGGGGTAATGCTGGCCGAATTACTGGAAAAGAAGAAAGGAAAATTTGCATGGTTTAGCCAGTCATCTGACACTCATGGTAATTGTAGTTTGTTTTTCTTTCTTAGAATTTTGTTTTTGTTTTTTTGTGGCATGTGCTTCTTTTGCCAATTGTTTTTCTCTCCATTGCATGATCATATATTTCTGTTAATTATTTGCTGTGTTTTAGAATTTTTTTTTAAAGGAGCTTTTATAAAGAAAGCTGCTAGTTATCTTACTTTGCTTTTGAGGAATGTGCAGCTTATTTTTGTGGTCATTCCTTCCACAGTGAAAGGTAGTAAAATGACACAAAATGAGATGTGACCAGTTGAATTTTATAAACAAATTGCAAACAGTCTGCTTTTACAATGCACATTCATCTGTACTTTAAGTAAAGTTAAACTTTGCGCTCTGCCTTCAGTTGGCTTTTAAACTGCTAAGTGTGATGAATTTGGGAAATTTTTCATCTAATCCACAATGTATAAAAGCTATTTTCCTTCAATTTTCTGCTCTAAAATACAGAATAATAACAATTTCAACTTTTAATTCTAAATATGTCCAGACAGTAGACTTAAGAATCCATGTTGTATAAGTGCTATGAAGCATATGAAGGACATGCTAATTATTCAGTCTTCAAAAAGAATTAACAGGATGTGCTGTGCATGATTATCAAGATTTCGCCTCACAAACATTTCAGTGTTGAACAGCTTTGCACATATGAAAATCAAACCGGAAGTGTAAAACAAAAGCAGAAATTAATGGACATATTCAGTAGGTCCAAGTGCATAAAAATCTACGTTAAGGAAGCAATAATTTATTTGTGAAAGTGTCTCAACCACACAATTAGATTAGGCACATCCATGATTGATCCACCATAGTGTGCGGACATGTTGCTGACATCAGGCACACACCTAATGGTGTGACTATTTGTGTTTGAGCTCAAGGCTCCAGACAATGACCATTGTGGAACTGTCACCATCAAAATTGAATCAGGTTTTGACGTTTGTTGCTTTCGTTGCTGTTGCTCACATGTGCAGTTTTAAAATTGTTCAATTTTTTTCCAAAGTCCACAGTTAAAATGACAGTGATTATTTTCCATAACATTTAGTTGATGATATATTGTTTCTGTTGTTGCTTCAGTGGTGATTCAACTGGCAGTATCTCATTACTCTAAATGTCATAATGGCCATGATTCGTCACGCAGAGTACGAGGCATGTCTGTCGTAAAGGGCCTATTCCCAGAGGTTTTTCAGCGATACCATATCCCATCTGGATCTTTCTGATAAACAATGTATGTGCATAGTCAGGTGACCAAACCTGCCATTGTGAGGTTTGAGATGCCCTGTGAGAGGATCTTTATCCACAGAAAGACCAGGCATGAGACTGTGGAAGTCATGCTAATTTTCAAGCATGATCCCCCAAAAATTAATCGGCAAGTCGAATCGATAGTAAAGAAGGCAAATACATTTATTTCAAGGTGGCTAGAATACAAAAAACAGGGATGTACCGTATTTCCCGGCAATGAAGACACACCCCTCCACCAGTTGCGCCTGTGCTGAAGGTCACCATGGCTGGCTGGCAGGCGGGCTGAGGTGGCGGCCGGTTCCGCTGTCCGGTCCCGGCGGCCGCTAGCAGCCATCCGAGCTACTTCTCTCCCCGGCTACAATGCGGTGGCTCCGCGCCCGGAGCGCCGTGGTAGTAGTGAGTGAGTTGCTGGCATGATCTCCGACCCCCTCCTTCTCAACGCTCCTGCCCTCCCGGCAACTTTACCCATGGCGGCCCAGCCAAGTTTACTACTTTGTGCAGTACAGGCCGTGCTGACCCGGGCCAGACTCCCCACACGCTGTGGAAAGGAACTCTTCCTCCCACCCCCCCACCCCAGCGGCGCTGCCCTTTTACACCCGCTTCCTACTTCACACAGTTCCAGGGTCGAAGGCGTGGCAGGTTCCGCAAAGCTGTCGCTACAAGAGTGGCATTGCTCAACCTAACCTCCGGCCTCCAAGACGCAGGTACATTTTCGGGCCTTATACTAAAGTAAAAAATAGCGTCTTGGATGCCGGGAAATACAGTAATACTGTATTTGGAGTATTGTGAACAATTTGGGATACCATATCTGAGGAAGGATGTGCTGGCTCTGGAGAGGGTCCAGAGAAGGTTAACCAGAATGATACCAGGAATGAGTGGGTTAACAGATGATGAGTGTTTGACGGCACTGAACCTGTACTCGCTGGAGTTCAGAAGGTTGAAGGCGAACATAATTGAAACGTATCGAATAGTGAAAGGCTTGGATAGAGCGGATGTGGAGAGGATTTTTCCACTAGTGGGAGAGTCTAGGAATGGAGGTCACAGCCTCAGAATTAAAGGACGTTCCTTTAGGATGGAGAAGAGGCGGCATTTTGACTAAAGAAAGTCTGACTAGAGGGCAGTGAGTCTGTGGAATTCGTTGCCTCAGAGGGCTTTGGAGGCCAAGTCAATGAATATATTTAAGGCAGTTAGATAGATTCTTGATTAGTACGGGTGTCAGGGATTACAGGGAGAAGGGGTTAGGAGGGAGAGATGGATTAGCCATGATTGAATGGTGGAGTAGACCTGATAGGTTGACTGGCCTAATTCTGCTCATATCACGTATGACCTTATGACCTTATCTTGACTGTCAAATTCCTTGACACAGGATCTTTCTAATAGGCCACAGAATGTGTCTGCAGTGTCATAGTCATACTGTACAGAAGCAAGCACTTTGGCCCTACTCATCCATGCCAACCAAGATTCCCATCAATGCAAAGAACAGTCCTGAGCCAAAATATCTCCTATCCATCTTCTCCAGAGATGCTGCCTGACTCGCTGAGTGATACCAGCACTAGTTTTGCCCATCTGAGCTAGTCACTTTTGCACATGTTTGGTCTGAATTTTTCTTATCCATAATCCTATCCAAATATATTTTTAATATTTTTGTTACCTGAATTCCTCTGGCAGCTCATTGCATATACATATCGCTCTCGGTGTGAAAAAGTTGTCTCTCGGGTTCCTGTTAAATCTTTCCCCTCTCACCTCAAATCTATGCCCTCATGGGGAATGACTCTATGCATTCATCCGATCTATGACCCTCATGATTTGATACATTTCTATAAAATTACCGCTCAGTTTCCTTTGCTGCAGGGAATTAAGTGGTAACTTGCAAGCCTCTCCCTATAATTAATTTCCTCGAATCCTGGCAATATCTTCATAATTCTTTTAATGCACTCTTTCCAGTTTAATGGCATCATTCCTGTAGCTGGGTGACCAAAACTGAACACAATTCTTCAAGTGCGACCTCACCAACGTCTGTACAACTGTAACACAAGATCCGAGATGTCCTTACTAATGAAGGCCAGTGTTGCAAAAACACGACTTTAAGTGAACTGTGAACGTGTTCTCCTAAGCTCTTCTGTTCTACAGTGCTCCTCAGGGTCTGTTTACTGCGAATTGCAACACCCCACAGGTATCTGAATGAAACTCCATTTCCCTTCTGGGCCCACATGCCAAGATGATCAAGATACTGCTGTAATTCAAATAATTGTCTTCACTGGCTACAATACCACCTATTTTAATTGTGCAAACCAAGTAACAATGCATTTTACGTTCTCATCTATATGACAGCTGTCCATTCTGAGAAACAACCTTCCATCATCACATTCTGCTTCTTACCATCAAGCCAATTATACAGTGCCCTCCATAATGTTTGGAACAAACACTCATAATTTATTTATATACCTCTACTCCACAATTTGAGATTTGTAATAGAAAAAAATCACATGTGGTTAAAGAGCACATTGTCAGATTTTATTAAAGGCCATTTTTATACATTTAGTTTCACCATGTAGAAATTACAGCTGTATTTATACATAGTCCCCCCCATTTCAGGGCACTACAATGTTTGGGTCACATGACTTCACAGATGGTTGTAATCGCTCAGGTGTGTTTAATTGGCTCCTTAATGCAGGTATAAGAGCTCTCAGCACCTAGTCTTCTCAAATTGTGGAGTACAGAGGCAAATAGAACATAGATAGAAACATAGAAAATAGGTGCAGGAGGAGGCCATTCGGCCCTCCGAGTAAGTACCGCCATTCAATATGATTATCATAGAATCATAGAAAATAGGAGCAGGAGTAGGCCATTCGGCCCTTCGAGCATGCACCACCATTCAATATGATCATGGCTGATCATCCTGTACCTGCCTTCTCTCCATACCCCCTGATCTCTTTAGCCACAAGGGCCACATCTAGCTCCCTCTTAAATATAGCCAATGAACTGGCCTCAACTACCTTCTGTGGCAGAGAATTCCATAGACAATTGATCTTCTCATCTCAGTCCTAAAAGACTTCCCCCTTATCCTTAAACTGTGACCCCTTGTTCTGGAGTTCCTCAACATCTGGAACAATCTTCCTGCATCTAGCCTGTCCAACCCCTTAAGAATTTTGTAAGCCTCTATAAGATCCCCCCTCAATCTCCTAAATTCCAGCGAGTACAAGCCGAGTCTATCCAGCCTTTCTTCATATGGAAGTTTTGCCATCCCATGAATCAGTCTGGTGAACCTTCTCTGTACTCCCTCTATGGCAAGAATGTCTTTCCTCAGATTAGGAGACCAAAACTGTACGCAGTACTCCAGGTGTGGCCTCACCAAGACCCTGTACAACTGCAGTAGAACCTCCCTGCTCTTGTACTCAAATCCTTTTGCTATGAATGCCAACATACCATTCGCTTTCTTCACAGCCTGCTGCACCTGCACGCCTACTTTCAATGACTGGTGTACCATGACACCCAGGTCTCGTTGCATCTCCCCTTTTCCTAATCGGCCACCGTTCAGATAATAGTCTACCCTCCTGTTTTTGCCACCAAAGTGGATAACCTCACATTTGTCCACATTATACTGCATCTGCCATGCATTTGCCCACTCCCCCAACCTATCCAAGTCACCTTGCAGCCTCCTAGCATCCTCCTCAGAGCTAACACTGCCCCCCAGCTTCGTGTCATCTGCAAACTTGGAGATGTTGCCTTCAATTCCCTCATCCAGATCATTAATGTATATTGTAAATATCTGTGGTCCCAGCACTGAGCCTTGCGGTAACCCACTAGTCACTGCCTGCCATTGTGAAAACGACCCGTTTACTCCTACTCTTTGCTTCCTGTCTGCCAGCCAGTTCTCTATCCACATCAATACTGAACCCCCAATACCGTGTGATTTAAGTTTGTATGCTAATCTCTTATGTGTGACCTTGTCGAAAGACTTCTGAAAGTCCAGATATAACACGTCCACAGGTTCTCCCTTATCCACTCTACTAGTTACATCCTCGAAAAATTCTATAAGATTTGTCAGACATGATTTACCTTTCATAAATCCATGCTGACTTTGTCCAATGATTTCACCGCTTTCCAAATGTGCTGCTATCCCATCTTTAATAACTGACTCTAGCATTTTCCCCACTACCGATGTTAGACTAATGGGTCTGTAATTCCCCGTTTTCTCTCTCCCTCCCTTTTTAAAAAGTGGGTACCGCATGGCTATCAATAACCTGTGCCTGCCTTCTCCCCATATCCCTTGACTCCACTGGCCCCGAGAGCTCTATCCAACTCTCTCTTAAATCCATCCAGTGATTTGGCCTCCACTGCTCTCTGTGGCAGGGAATTCCATAAATTCACAACTCTCTGGGCAAAAAAGTGGCCCCTGGTTCTGGACTCACCCAACATTGGGAACATTTTTCCTGCATCTAGCTTGTCCAGTCCTTTTATAATTTTATATGTTTCTATAAGATACCCCCCTCATCCTTCTAAACTCCAGTGAATACAAGCCTAGTCTTTTCAATCTTTCCTCATATGAGAGTCCCGCCATCCCAGGGATCAATCTCGTGAAACTACGCTGCACTGCCTCAATCACAAGGATGTCCTTCCTCAAATTAGGAGACCAAAACTGTACACAATACTCCAGATGTGGTCTCACCAGAGCCCTATACAACTGCAGAAGAACCTCTTTACTCCTGTACTGAAATCCTCTTGTTATGAACTCCAACATTCCATTAGCTTTCTTCACTGCCTGATGTACCTGCACGCCAAGTTTCAGTGACTGGTGTACAAGGACACCCAGGTCTCGCTGTACCTCCCCCTTACCCAACCTAATCCCATTGCGATAATAATCTGCCCCCTTGTTTTTGCCGCCAAAGTGGATAACCTTACATGAAAAGGACCCATTCACTCCTTGCTTCCGGTATGCCAACCAATTTTCAATCCATTCTATCCAACCAATTTTCTATCCATGTCAACACCCTACCCACAATACTTTACACAGAGAGTGGTGAGTCTCTGGAATTCTCTGCCACAGAAGGTAGTTGAGGCCAGTTCATTGGCTATATTTAAGAGGGCGTTAGATGTGGCACTTGTGGCTAAAGGGATCAGGGGGTATGGAGAGAAGGCAGGTACGGGATACTGAGTTGGATGATCAGCCATGATCACATTGAATGGCGGTGCAGGCTCGAAGGGCCGAATGGCCTACTCCTGCACCTATTTTCTATGTTTCTATAATACCATGTGCTCTAATTTTAGTCACCAGTCTCCCGTGTGGGACCTTATCAAAGGCTTTCTGAAAGTCTAGATACACTACATCCACTGGCACCCCTTCATCCATTTTACTTGTCACATCCATTTTACTTGTCACATCCTCAAAAAATTCCAGAAATTCCAAATAAATAAATGATGGGTCTTTGTCCCAAACATTATGGAGGGCACTGTATGTGCAATTAGCTAAGTCTCCCGGAATTCTATGTGGTTTTCCAGAGTAACATACCATGTGGGCTGTTATCAAATGCCTTGCTGAAATCCATTTGCCACGACCATGGCCCTGCCCTCATAATCTTTCTTGGTTTTTTCTTAAAACCATGTCAAATTTATGAGACTCAATCTCTCACACACAAACCCAAGCTGACTGCTGTCTTTTGAAAAGCATGAGTATCTTCTCCCTCACAATCCAATAATTTAGCTACCACAGATGTTAGGCTATGGTTGCCAGGTTTTTCTATTAAACCCTTCTTCCATTTGCTCTGGACGAAGGGGCGTTCTGGTGAATGGGCACATGAAGCGAGTCACACCATTTGACATGCTTCACAATTCTCTGCTTTCATAGGATTCTCCCTTTTGGAAGTGTCCATACTGAGTATTATTCTGGTAGAACATATCCATAATAAGATCCATGAGGTAGTAATCAAATGGCATGGTAGCCATGTGATATCAGTGCCAGGACATGTGTGGCAGAACTAATTGGCAGTGGTGTGATTTGTCAGTGTCCAGTGGCATTGATAGTTTTGTGCAATCATGTTGATCTGATGTGTAACGTTTCTAAGTGGGGTATTGCAAGGGTCATAGCGGTGTTGACAGTCTCATATCTATGGTGATGTATCTCCATAAAGTATATGTTGCAGATTTCTTGAAAAAGTATATGCATTGGATAGTGCTATTCTTGAAATTAATTTATAAGAAAACAGCATCAGGAAAATGGGAAATCATGATTAAATGTCTGTAAACCTTCGCACCAAGTGCTGTTCCATTTTAGTAACCTTGCGGTGAGTTTTGAGGTCCTGTGCTATGTCGCACCAACCTCGTTGTAGCTACAGGCTGAACTTCAGAAGAAGAGATAAAAGACATTGTGTGACGTTCGATATCCTATCGAGGTAGCTTGATGCCTGTGTTTCAGAGAGAAAGGTGTAAAATGGCAATGATAGGCTGTGGGTGACAGAATGGTCGAAGAGAAATCGGGATTGCAACAGATGAAGTAATCATATCTATCATACCATATTAGAACTATGTGTGTGTGTGTGTGTGTGTGTGTGTGTGTGAGTGTCATTTTGCCTGTGAAACGTATCTCGAGATCCAGACGCCAAAACGGGGAAACCTTTACATATTTCAGTAGTGATTTACCTTATGATTTTAGCAATCCACTCCTCTGTAAATGTGGTCAATTATTTCCCGATATTTTCACTAAACCTGTTCACCAGACTGTTTTTTTCAAATATCGCCGTTGGCCAGCTGCTGTTGTCACAATGCCTTTGTTCCTCGCCTCCAGCTGCGCAGAGTTTCAATGCGCAGCCAGTTACGCTCCCCACTCCCCCTCCTCCTCCTCCTCCTCTTCCCCCGACCTCTTTCCCCGCGACCACTCCCCGCCCCCCGTTCTTCAAAAGGAGCAGAAAGAACGAGCAACTTATGCAGATCCGGAGGTCTGCCGGAGGCCACTGGCTTGCTATTGAATGCTCTCTGTCTCCCCCGCACGATCGTAGAACATGGCGGCGGCTGTTATCGTCGCGCGAGGTAGCGCGATGAGAAGGTGACCCTATCGGCCATTACTCCCTCTGGGAAAAGTGCGATTCCTCTGTTGGTCACAGGGACACGAGAGCTGCCGTGACCCTCCACCCTGCCCGAGGTCCAGAGAGCTGCCGAGGCCCGCTGCCCTTTCGCAGTCGGCCCCCTCCGAGCCGCCTACTCGCCGAGTTCAAGTCCGCCCTCTCCCCATCCTCCTCCACTTCCCCCTTCCACTCCCCCCCCTTCATAGAAACATAGAAACATAGAAAATAGGTGCAGGAGTAGGCCATTCGGCCCTTCGAGCCTGCACCGCCATTCAATGTGATCATGGCTGATCATCCAACTCAGTATCCCGTACCTGCCTTCTCTCCATACCCCCTGATCCCTTTAGCCACAAGTGCCACATCTAATGCCCTCTTAAATATAGCCAATGAACTAGCCTCAACTACCTTCTGTGGCAGAGAATTCCAGAGACTCACCACTCTCTGTGTAAAGAATGTTTTCCTCATTTCGGTCCTAAAGGAATTCCCCCTTATCCTTAGACTGTGACCCCTTGTTCTGGACTCCCCCAACATCGGGAACAATCTTCCAGCATCTAGCTTGTCCAACCCCTTAAGAATTTTGTAAGTTTCTATAAGATCCCCCCTCAATCTTCTAAATTCCAGCGAGTACAAGCCGAGTCTATCCAATCTTTCCTCATATGAAAGTCCTGACATCCCAGGAATCAGTCTGGTGAATCTTCTCTGTACCCCCTCTATGGCAAGGATGTCTTTCCTCAGATTTGGAGACCAAAACTGTACGCAATACTCCAGGTGTGGCCTCACCAAAACCATGTACAACTGCAGTAGAACCTCCCTGCTCCTATACTCAAATCCTTTCGCTATGAATGCTAACATACCATTTGCTTTCTTCACTGCCTGCTGCACCTGCATGCCTACTTTCAATGACTGGTGTACCATGACACCCAGGTCTCGTTGCATGTCCCCCTTTCCTAATCTGCCACCATTCAGATAATAGTCTACCCTCATGTTTTTGCCACCAAAGTGGATAACCTCATATTTATCCACATTATACTGCATCTGCCATGCATCTGCCCATTCACTCAGCCTATCCAAATCACCCTGCAGCCTCCAAGCATCCTCCTCACACCTAACTATACCCCCCAGCTTGGTATCATCTGCAAATTTGGAGATGTTGCATTGAATTCCCTCGTCCAAATCATTAATATATATTGTAAATAGCTGGGGTCCCAGCACTGAGCCTTGCGGCACCCCACTAGTCACTGCCTGCCATTCTGAAAAGGACCCGTTTACTCCTACCCTTTGCCTCCTGTCTGCTAGCCAGTTCTCTATCCATATCAATACTGAACCCCCAATACCGTGTGCTTTAAGTTTGTATGCTAATCTCTTATGCGGGACCTTGTCGAAAGCCTTCTGAAAGTCTAGATATAACACATCCACTGGTTCTCCCTTATCCACTCTACTAGTTACATCCTCGAAAAATTCTATCAGATTTGTCAGACATGATTTACCTTTCGTAAATCCATGCTGACTTTGTCCAATGATTTCACCACTTTCCAAATGCGCTGCTATCCCATCTTTAATAACCGACTCTAGCAGTTTCCCCACTACCGATGTTAGACTAACTGGTCTGTAATTCCCCGCTTTCTCTCTCCCTCCTTTTTCTCCCCTCCTCTCCCCTCTCCCCCTCCTCCCCTCCTCTCCTCCACACCCCCATCTCCCACCCCTCTCTCTCCACCCTCTCCCCCTCTCTCCCCTCTCTCTCCCCTACCCCTCTCCCCACTCTTCCCCCTCCCTCCCTTCTCCCCCTCTCTTTCCCTAACTCCCTCTCTCCCTCCCCCCTCCCTTCCCCCTCTCTCTGCCTCCCCTCTCTCCTCCCCTCCCCCCCAGCTGCCCTTTCGCAGTTGGCCCCGTCCGAACCGCCTGCTCCCGAGTTCAAGTCCACCATCTCCCTCTCCCCCCCCCATCCTTTCCCCATCCTCCTCCCCTCACCCACTCCCCTCTCATCCCCCTCCTACGACCTTCCTCTCCCCTCTCCTCTCCCCTTCACCCCCTCTCCCCACACCTCCCCTTCCCCCCCTTCTCTCCCCACACCCCCTCATCTCTCACCCCTTCCCCCCTTCTCCTCCCATTCTCCTCCCACTCTCCCTCCTTCCCCCCTCCCTCTTTCCGTACCCCTCAACATACCCCACCCCATACCCTTCCCTCCCCTCTCTTCCCCCCCTCTCCTAAGCCCCCTTCCCCCGCCCCACTCTCCTCAGCCATCCGTGCCCACCTCTCCCCCTCACGTCCCCGTCCCCACACCATCCCTCTCCTCAACCCCCTTCCCCCCTCCCATCCACCCCGTACCCCCTCACCCCATGCCCTCCCCTCCCCCCATCCCCTACCTCTTTCCCTATCCGACGCTGAAACGGTGAAATTTTACATATTCCGGTAGAGATTTACCTCATGATCTCAAAAATCCCCTCATCTGTAAATTTGGTTAATTATTTCCCAACAATGCCTTTGCTCATGGTCCACCTGGCTTGTGGCCAAGCCCCCCCCTCGCCCCCCCCCCCCCCCGCTCTGGATTAAAGCGGCTGCTGTCATTGCGCAGGTTCCACGAATGCAGGTTCATCATGGATGTTACCTTACCACCCTATCTATCCCCCCCCCCCCCCCCCCCCCCCCCAACTCGCAGTCATTTTTTCGCCTCCCGCTGTGCTGTCGACTAGCACTAGCCCGGCTGTCCACAGCACCCAGCCCAGTAGCCCGGCTGTCCACAGCGCAGTGCCCAGCCCCGCCCACAGCCCAACCGTTAAAATTGAAGTCCGCTCGCACTTCGGCTCGGGTTCTAGAACATTGCAGCGGCGGCCGTTATTGTCGCGTGGGCCAAATGCAGGGTGATGGGAAGGTGGCCCTGGCAGCCATTACTTCCTCTGGACTCTATAGAGGGAGTCTATAGAGATCTGCGATTCCTCCGTTGATCGCAGGGACACAGGGAATCGTTAAGGGCCTGTCCTACAAGCATGCAACTCTATGCGATTAGCGCGACCTAACGTGGTTGCTTGAGCCGTCCGGCGTCGCGGGGCAGGTCCCACTTCGATCGCCGGAGCCGTGCGGAATTGTGCGGAGTTCGTCCCGACACCGCGCGGGGCTCCGAAAAACTGACTATGTCCAAAAATTCCACGGCTTGTCGGCTCGCAGTCGCCTCGACGCATTACACACCGCCCCGACATCGTTCCTCCGTGACCCTCTCTGTAAGTGCCTCCGTGACCCTCTATGTGTGTGGCTCCGTGGCCCTCTGTGTGTATGTGCCTCTGTGCCCCTCTCTGTGTGCCCCTCTCTGCCCTGGCGAACTTACCTTAGACTTCGCTCCAAGTTTGCCTCACTTTGCACCGCGCTGTGCCACTCACCCGACCTCCGCACGGCCCCTACTGCCGGTTTGGTTGCGCTTGCCGCATGCAGGCGCATGCTGGTGGGAACGGCCATGTACAGGGGATCACCCGACCTCCGCGCGGCCCCCGCTTCTAGTTTGATCGCGTTAATCGCATAGAGTTGCATGCTAATAGGACAGGCCCTTTACGCTTTTTCCTCGCTGCTGATCCCGATCTCACCTGGCCCGTCACAGGGGATGACCGCCTCTCCGTCTCAACTGCCCGATCGTCTGTCATGCTGGTGAGTGCGTTCGCCCTCGTGTAAGCCACGATTGGCAGGTACTTCCTCTCTGCCCCCCCTCTCCCTCCCTCTTTGCCCCCTTCCCCTAGAGAATCCCCCACTTCCCCCCTCTCCCCCACTCCCCCTTCTTCCCCTTCCTCTCTCTCCCCCGTTCCCCTCCTCTCTCCTCCCTCGCCCCCTCTGCCTCCACCTCACCTCTCTCCCCTCCACATCCACCTCCATTCCCCCCCTCTGCCCCATTCCCCCCTCTCTCCCCCCACTCCCCCTCTCACCCCCCTCCCCCCCCGTGTGTGTGTGGGGGGTGGTTAGTGTGTGTGCGCGCAGGCTCCCCGCGGGTCCCCCTTGGTCTAGTAGATAATTATATTAAGAATTTGACGGGTTTTTTTGTATGTCTAAGAGAGGTGCATTTTTTCGGTGGTATAGATTTCATTTTAACGTCTTCTGAGATAATGAAGTTTTTTTGACCATTTCTCGAAGATGCAGGCAACTAGCCTTCAGGAGTTAATGGGCTACTACCAGGCTCTTCTAAAGGAGGCTCTTGAGACTGTCCCACTTGGTTCTCATGCCTCGTGTATCTCATGTCTTGACTTGGACCTTGACTTGTAACGTCCTTCCAGAAAATCTGGGAATACCCTCCTCCTGTTGTGCAGCCCCCTCTTCTACAGTCACTAGCCTGTGGCTACAGGGGGGAATGGAGGTGGATGTGGAGGGGAGAGAGGTGAGGTGGAGGCAGAGGGGGCGAGGGGGGAGAGAGGAGGGAAACAGGGGAGAGAGAGGAAGGGGGAGTGGGGAGAGGGGGGAAGTGGGCAGAGAGGGAGGGTGGAAGAGACCAAGCGGAGGCTGGGCGATCGTTTCGCCGAACACCTCCGCTCGGTCCGCAATAACCAACCCGACCTCCCGTTGGCTCTGCACTTCAACTCCCCCTCCCACTCCGTATCCGACCTCTCTATCCTGGGACTCCTCCACGGCCAAAATGAGCAACACCGCAAGTTGGAGGAACAGCACCTCATATTCCGCTTGGGGAGTCTGCATCCTCTGAACATTGAATTTTCTCAATTCTGCTAACCCAGACTGCCTCCTCCCCACCTCTCCCTCAGCCCTCGGGCCCTGACATTCATTCTCCATCTCTCCCCCCCCCCCCCCCCCAGTCGCACTAGCTTCTCATTTTCACACCACAAACAGCTTACAATGGCCTGTTTCCTTTATCATCAATACTTTTTTGCATATCTTTCATTCATTGTTCTTTATCTCTCCACATCACTGTTTATATCTCTCGTTTCCCTGATCCCTGACCAGTCTGAAGAAGGGTCTCAACCCGAAACGTCGCCTATCTCCTTTGCTCCTTAGATGCTGCTGCACCCGCTGAGTTTCTCCAGCTTTTTGTGTAACCCTCGATTCTCCAGCATCTGCAGTTCCTTCTTTAACACAACAGCCTGTGGCTGCTGTTGGGATTGTCGTGCAGCTCCTCTCTCCTGCAGTCATGAGCCCATGGCTGTCATGGGAATTGTGATGTAGCCCCTCTCCTGCAGTCTCTAGCCTGTGGTTGTCGTGGGGATTGCATGTTCACGGGCTGATGCCCTCTGTGATTGCTACTCAGCAGTATTTTAGGCAACCACATTCAGTCGACACCAACATTTATATTTTGCCGGTTCTTTTTGGTTGTAAACCAGCCTCGTGCTTTTTCAGATCTATTTTTGACATATTTTCCATATTTTTTGGAGTACCCAATTTGACCCTAATTCTAAATGCTGTGGTGTTTTAGCACACGATTTATAGTGGGGGATGTCAATCTATACAAAGGTCAAATACCATTTTTATTTATTCTAAACCAAGGCAACGAAAACTAAACTCAATTACATTAATCATAACCAGACCAAATCCTGCAACTTATTTGTTACAGAAACAACTAATCAATCCCAGGTTGTTGAGCACAGGAAGCCCTCTATCCAATAAATATATATAGGGAGAACTTTATTGATGTGGATTATTTATTTTAAGTAAAAGACAAGATAGGCACTTGTTATATAATGTGCCCAATGCTAACAGTAAAATCTACATTCATGTGGCAAACTGCATAGAAGGAAAACAGCAGGTTTATGCATGCAACAGTTTTGCACATTTTATAAGCGATTTTGCTCATGAGAGATGAAAAATTTCCAGTCATGTTTTAAATGTTTGATTAAATCAAATAGACATAATTATGAGTAAAATATATTTATTCCGTCTAATTTAGTTATGTAGGCTTCATTAAATTTCTAACGACTTGTACAATCTAATTCCATCTTTTAATAATTTGTTTGAAATCAGAAATGAAGAATGTTAATTTTGGGATAAGTTGTAATCTCTTGCCTTGGAAGATTCACAAACATTAGCTTCTCCTTTTCTTCATCTTTGATGTTGTGGAAGATAATTCCAACAGTTGGAACAATAACTTGTATTTCAATTGTACTTTTAAATGCAGAAAATCTGTCAAGTTGTTTTACAAAGGTGAAATCCAGGTTATCCATGTAAACAGGATTATATTTGACTACCATTTCTGATTTCATACTGTGTCTTTGTTCGGCTGTTCTGGGACTTTGCATTCTCCTTCAATGTTGGAAAGCATCAACTATGGATTGCCAGTGCAATTCTTGGCTTTCCCCTAATGTTCTAGGTGTTTCCGCATTCTACCTTACTAGTGTTTTGTTTTTAATTTATTTCAGCCAGATTCTTCAGTGCAATGGACTGTTATTTGCAATGGATTCCAGCTTTATGGAACCTCTTGCAATAACTATCTTAATTCATTCTGAACCTTTGTTATTCATGGCTTTTTTCCACAATTGGTCTATTTTATGATAACACCATTCCGATTTCCAGTTTAAGTTTCTGAATCCAATATTTAATTTACAATTGAATAAGCTGCATGAATTTGATAAGAACAAGACTAGGGGGTAACTGAAGGATACTGTGGAAAGTTTCTTAGAAAGATCTTAGAATTTCTTCGAAGGGGGGACTTGATTAAGGTCTTTAAAATGATGAAAGGGATAGACAGAGTTGACGTGGATAAGCTTTTCCCATTGAGGGTAGGGAAGATTCAAACAAGAGGACATGACATGAGAATTAAGGGACAGAAGTTTAGGGGTAACATGAGGGGGGGGAACTTCTTTACTCAGAGAGTGGTGGCTGTGTGGAATGAGCTTCCAGCAGAAGTGGTGGAGGCAGGATTGATTTTAACATTTAAAAGTAAAGTGGATAGGTATATGGACGGGAAGGGAATGGAGGGGTATGGTCTGAGTGCAGGTAGATGGGACTAGGGGAAAATAAATGGTCGGCACGGACTGGAAGGGTCGAGAGGGCCGGTTTCTGTGCTGTAATTGTTATATGGTTATCTGATCCATGGGCCACTTTTGGTTTGGAAATATCAACTGCTAGACATTCTTGCAGAACAAATCTGTTTTGTTTACCAATTTTAGTACTATTTTGCCTCTTGTTGGGCTCTGGCTGGCAGGTTCTAGATAATAGGCCACTTGCCCAGATTTTGTGTTTGTTTAAAAATTTGTATCAATTGGTTCTCCCATTAAAATGTTTTTAGAATTTTGTATAAAAAATAAAACTGGAATTTCTCAGGACTCTATCCAGTAATATAGAGATCCAGTATATGGATCTTATAGAAACATATAACATTCTTAAGGGATTGGACGGGCTAGATGCAGGAAAAATGTTATTGATGTTGGAGGAGTCCAGAACCAGGGGTCATTTAGGACTGAGATGAGGAAAACCTTTTTCACCCAGAGAATTGTGAATCTGTGGAATTCTCTGCCACAAAAGAAAGTAGAGGCCAATTCACTGGATGTTTTCAAGAGAGTTAGATATAGCTCTTAGGGCTAACGGAATCAAAAGATATGGGGAGAAAGCAGGAACAGGGTACTGATTATGGATGATCAGCCATGATCATATTGAATGGCGGTGCTGGCTCGAGCACCACCACCAATTTTCTATGTTTCTATTAATATGCATTAAAAACAATTAAATCTTTGCTTCTGTGAGGTAAACTCTACAAATAACAATTTCTGCTGGAAACTGTGCTTGAAGGAATTGCTTTAAGAAAGGGAGTCAGTCATTGGGCGGTATTTACGATTCTGACCACTTCCAGTGAGTGTAAGATCACTGAATTTAAGGGAATGTTGCAAAATCAAAGAAAAATCATTGAATTGTCCTGATCAATGATGTTCTATGAAATGTTTTATCTATAAAGATAACTAATTCCCACTGCTGAATATGACCATTTTTCATCTGCAAAAAGCATTTTGCTCCGAATCAACAGAAAAATTGTTGAAGGATTCAAAAAGCCACTGGTGTCTGAAAGGCGCCTTTTATCTCAACACCATCACTACTTTGGTGGTAGTGTTAGAATTATTTTTTTAAGATTATTTTATTATGTGATTGTGAAGCATTTTATTTTTACGAAATATGTCATATTAGGTATTAAATCATGGTCACAACCTTTGGGTTTAAAATAAACCAGGCATCGTTATAATGGCAGGAAAATGTGTAATAAATAGAGCATGAAGTATTATTGATTTATTAATCTGCCCTACCTCATCCAACAGCAAATCTGCCTATTGGGGAAACTGGATCTGATACCACAGACAATGCTGCTGGTGGAGGGAGTGAGAATGCAACATGCTGTGGATCATTATGGTGCGTATAACAGGCTCCTGTTTGAGTATTAGGTAGATAGGCATGAATGTATGTATTGTTGCAAGATTTAAGAGTTGTGTGGAAGATTTGTGTGTGATTTTAATACCATGAGACTTATATTGTTGGAGGCTATTAAAACAAACTATTTCCACTTTACAGTTCATAATTCGTCAATAATTAAAACTTTTGATCCATTCAAAAATATTGGCATTTTATTATCATTTAACTATCAGATTCTGAGTGATTAACTTATCATTCATTCTTCTAAGAGCTGTTGTGTTTTTTTATCACAATGAGTTTCAACAATGGGGGACAAAAGCTCAAATTTGTTGAGGTTATTGTGTATTAAAAATTGTGCTTTTCTCTTGAATGACAGCTTTTCTTTAGGTTTGGCATGTTGCTACCCAGTTAGGATTGAACAGGTACTTTGGATCCGTCTTCACTGAGGACACAAACAATTTTCCTGATATAGTAGTGGCCAGAGGATCTGGGGTAATGGAGGAACTGAAGGAAATGCACATTAGGCAGGAAATGGTGTTGGGTAGTCTGATGGGATTGAAGGCTGATATATCCCCAGGGCCCGATGGTCTGCACCCAGGGTACTTAAGGATGTGGCTCTAGAAATTGTGGATGCATTGGTGATAATTTTCCAATGTTCTATAGACTCAGGATCAGTTCCTGTGGATTGGAGGGTAGCTAATGTTATCCCACTTTTTAAGAAAGGTGGGAGAGAGAAAACAGGGAATTATAGACCAGTTTGGCTGACATCAGTGGTGGGGAGGATGCTGTCAATTATAAAAGATGAAATAGTGGCACATTTGGATAGCAGTAACAGGAACGGTCCAAATCAGCATGGATTTACGAAGGGGAAATCGTGCTTGACTAATCGTCTGGAATTTTTTGAGGATGTAACTAGGAAAATGGACAAGGGAGAGAGACAGTAGATGTAGTGTACCTGGACTTTCAGAAAGCATTTGATAAGGTCCCACATAGGAGATTAGTGGGCAAAATTAGGGCACATGGTATTGGGGATAGAGTGCTGACATGGATAGAAAATTGGTTGGCAGACAGCAAACAAAGAGTAGGGATTAATAGGTGCCTTTCAGAATGGCAGGCAGTGACTAGTGGGGTACCGCAAGGCTCTGTGCTGGGACCGCAGCTTTATACAATATACATCAATGATTTGGATGAAGGGATTCAAAGTAACATTAGCAAATTTGCAGATGACACAAAGCTGGGTGGCAGTGTGAACTGTGAGGAGGATGCTATGAGAATGCAGGGTGACTTGGACAGGTTCGGGGAGTGGGCAGATACATGGCAGATGAAGTTTAATGTGGATAAATGTGAGGTATCAAAAACAGGAAGGCAGATTACTATCTAAATGGCGTCAAGTTGGGAAAAGGGGAAGTACAATGGGATCTGGGGGTCCTTGTTCATCAGTCTATGAAAGTAAGCATGCAGGTACTGCAGACAGTGAAGAAAGCAAATGGCATGTTGGCCTTCATAATAAGAGGAGTCAAGTATAGGAGCAAAGAGGTCCTTCTGCAGTTGTACAGGGCCCTAGTGAGACCACACCTGGAGTATTATGTGCAGTTTTGGCTCCCCTAATTTGAGGGAGTGCAGCGTAGGTTTACAAGGTTAATTCCCAGGATGGTGGGACTGTCATGTGCTGAGAGAATAGAGCGGCTGGGCTTGTACACTCTGGGGTTTAGAAGGATGTGAGGGGATTTTATTGAAACATATAAGATTGTTAAGGGTTTGGACATGCTAGAGGCAGGAAATATGTTCCCAATGTTGGGGGAGTCCAGGACCAGGGGCCACAGTTTAAGAATAATGGGTAAGCCATTTAGAATGGAGACGAGGAAACACTTTTTCTCACTGAGAGTTGTGAGTCTGTGGAATTCTCTGCCTCAGAGGGGGGTGGAGGCCGGTTCTCTTGATACTTTTAAGAGAGAGCTCGATAGGGATCTTAAAGATAGCGGAGTCAGGGGATATGGGGAGAAGGCAGGAACGGGGTACTGATTGATAATGATCAGCCATGATCACATTGAATAGCGGTGGTGGCTTGAAGGGCCGAATGGCCTACTCCTGCACCTATTGTCTATTGTCTATTGTAAGTAAATCAGTGCACTAGTTGCAGTGCAATATTGCAGACTAGAAAATAATGCTGACAGAATGAGTAAAAAGACATCCATTTGCCATTTCTTCCTGTGGTTTCAAGAGTATAGAATTTTGACAGTTTCATATAATATTCTTTACAATTAGTCTTTACTAAATTATTGATGCACCATCTTAAGATCTGCACTGCAACTTTTAGCTTTTTGGAGCGCGTTTGAAGGATTAAGGCAAGTGATTAGAGAAATTTGTTTAAAAAATCAATTGGATTGTTTCTTAACAAGGGCAATTTGATGAATCATACACAGCTTCAACTCCAAAACTATCACCTACAAAAGTAATTTAACTGATTATACTGAAAAGTGCGATCATTTAATGTTCATCAATTTGACATACAACCAAATTATTAACTAATTAAATTTAATTTGTCTATTTGAAGTGATCTGTCCCGGCATCATGACATTATTTAGACTTTACATTGTTCTGTCAACCTTTTGAACAGCTACTACCTGCAGAGGAAATAAGATATAGCAACCCATTTAGAGTTTTATGTGTGCCTAAAAACCACCACCATAAACCTGTAAATGGCTGGAGTTACCAGGCTGCAACTTCATCAGCTTGAAGCTTTCAAGTAGAGCTTTGCAGTCGTTTCCCTCACCAGTTATGAGTCATCACCTTCTGCATAAATCTGCATGAAGGCAGCTAGTCCTTATCATCAAATGAGCAATAACCAGAGTAACACTCGGAGGATTACAATAAAGACATCTGAAGAGTGGGCGTAGGATTGATGGGCTCCAAGCAGCCGAAGCTCGTAGAAAGAAGCTCATCTGAAAACATTACACAGCCATATTTCACAGCTTCAGTGTACCTACCGTTCTAAAGTCCTAATGACTGCAATTATTAATACCATCTAACTGTCTTCATTTAGTTGAAACTTGAGTTCTGTACAGATTGTGTGCTTAATTCAAACTAACACACAATATGAGTGTTGATTTTAATAATTTTTTAAAAAGTTTAAAATGACTAAATATATAGTTTAGTTATCCAACTAAAAATGTACTAACTAATAGTTATGTGACATGTGTGAGGCAGTTATGGGAATCTGGTAGGTTGTTCTGTGGTGGGCGCAGCCTTTGTTCATCCAAGTAAATTGATGTTTTTACAACTGTGTAAGAGTGAAAACCGCAGGCTGAATGAGCATAGCTAACCACAGCACTGTGGTCGAGGAGTGGAAATATGGGACCGTATATTTAGAGATGTAGATACTGTTCTCCGTAGCTGAATACTTGACTCAAAGATTGGTTTGGTGCCCATGGGTTTCAACTCATGAATCATTAGCACTTGTACTAAGGAAATAAGCAGATGTTCGGTATTAAAACATTGGGACTGTATCACCTCACCACAAACATTTTGAGATGTGGTTCGGATCTGATCACAACTGTTAAGAGAATAAACAAACACACTAAAGATATATACCAAACTTCAGTTTAATACAAAGCTATGTAGCAATGCAGCAAAAGCTTGCAGCAAGCAAATCAGAGAGGATGTCTATTATCAATTGGATAGTTCAGTCCTTTCTACAGTTCTCAAAATGTGATTTAAAAATAACTTAATCTCAACACAGATGTTATGAGTCATCACATAGGTGGTACAACTCAGCACTTACTCAACAATATTCCACTTGAGCATTTGTTGTGTATTAACCCATTAAAGTGAGTATCATTGTACACCATGATAACACCAGTACAGACAGGTTCCTGTGCTATAGGAAGGATGTTGTTATGCTGGAATATTTACAAGGATGTTACCAGGACTTGAGGGCCTGAGCTATCGGGAGAGGTTGGGGCAGGCTAGGATTATTTTTTTGGAGCACAGGAGGCTGAGGGCTGATTTTATAGAGATGTATGAAATCATGAGGAAAATAGATAGGGTGAATGCACAGAGTAGCGGAATCAAAAACCAGAGAACAAAGTTTAAGGTGAGAGGGGAAATATATAATCTAAACTTTATTCCCTTATCATGTATCTATACACAGTAAATGGATTGATTGAAATCATGTATTGTCTTTCTGCTGGTAGCTTTCTGCTGGCTGGTTAGCACGCAACAAAAAGCTTTTCACTGTACCTTGGTACACGTGACAATAAACTAAACCCAACTGAACTAATGGAAACATGAGTGGAAACATCTTTAAACAGAGAGTGGTGGATTTATGGAACGAGCTACCTGAGGAGGTAGTTAAGCAGGTACTATAACAACATTTAAAAGACATTTGGATAGGAAAGGTTTCGAGGGATTGGGGCCAAACATGGGCAGGTGGGACGTGTAGATGAGGCATATCGGTTGGCATGGGCTGAAGGGCCATTGGAGAAATGTAAAAATTGACCAGCGAAAGACCAAGGTATTCTTAAGGAGTGGAAAAGTTGACACCACAGTAGTCTAGTGAGGAACATAAATATCTGAGCCATTCTTTTATTTAAATGAAAAGGGAAAGATAGGCTCAAATTAATGTGCTTTCCATACAGTCTGAATCGGGGGAAGTTTTATTGATGAATATGGAAATGGCAGAGAAATTATTCTGTCATCATGGAAGACACAGAAAACCTCTGGGTAAATAATGGAAAAAAGCATTTCTAGCTTTAATTCTGGCAAAATCTCCAACAATGTTCCTGCTTTTTAAATCATGTTTGTGCATTGTGAGGTTTGTAGAGTGGTTGTAACAATATTTTTAAATCAAGAATAGCTGAATCAGCCTGATACTATCACCTGATGTCCAAAATTAGATCATAACTGTAGTAAAATAAATGCTTATTTCAGTAAGTCACAACATGTACTTACTGGAATAAGTCCCATACCTGTTCTCCTGCATTGTGATGTTTCACAAATCATGTCACTACTCTTCTAATGTAATGTTAATCTTGCATCTACAAGCAATGTGCTGTTAAATCAATCTATAACTAAATAAAGACGCATGACTTTCACTTCTACAAAACCACAGAAGATGCTATTATAATTATTAATTTTCTTGTATTCTCTTTACATTATAGTATTCGAATTTCTAAATCAAAGTTCAGGTCAGTACCCTTTTCCCCTGACTTTATACCTTTAATTTCTGTTTGTGAAAAGTGCTGAACTATGGTTAGTGAATATTGGATATATTAGTTGATTAATAATAACTGATTATTTAGTTGAACTGTATTCAGTTTTGGTCGCTCTAGGAAGGATTGTGTTGAGCTGGAAAGAGTGCAGAGAAGATTTACGAGGATATTACCAGAACTAGAGGGGTTGAGCTCTAGCAAGATGCTGGGCAGCTGGATAAAATCACTAACCTGAGTAATTGTTAACCATGAAACCTCTGGATTATCAGGAAAAGACATCGTTTATTAATACCTTTCTCTAAGTTCATCTGTTACGCTTTACATTCAGTGTGGGCGACTCTTAACTCTAACAATTGCCTAGACACAACAAACTGCACATACAGGTTTACAAAAGAAGACACAAAGTTCTGGAATAACACAGTGGGTCAGGCGGTATCTCTGGGGTACATGGGATACATTTGTGGTCAGGACCCTTCTTCGGACTGATTGTGGTACAATCTGTACTGCTCAGTGCTGAGATACTCCAGCGCTTTGTGACCTGAATTGCTAAATCACTACAGTCAAAAACTCACCTCAATCTTCCTGAGAGCAATTAATGATGAAGAATAAATGCAACACAGACATTTTGAAACACGAATAAAGAGAGAGGACTTGGGGCTGCAGTGATTTGTTCTGTAAGCAAATGTTGTAGTCATCCCTGCATCAGCAAATGACTGCAAACTGCATTGTGAGACCTTAGCATTAAATCTTTGCTTATCAGCATAGATGGCACTGATATAAATCTGTGATATTTTTTGGATAATTATATATCTGTAATATCAGATTTAACCACCAGCAAAATTGGGCATCTAACGATTAAATCCCTCACCTAATAATTTCACCTGACTTTATAGGACATTTCCAGGACTGCACAAAATCTCTCTCTCTCTCTCTCTCTCTCTCTGTGTGTGTGTGTGTAAACCCCGAGAAATTTTCTATTTTGCTAGACATCACACTTTTACATTCACCCATTCACTCCTCATCACATTTAGACATTTTTATGTACACTTTTAAAAATAAAATCCTTCACCCCCCCCCCCCCCCCCACACACACACACACACACACACACACACACACACTCATTTTGTGGCCTCCTGCTGGCCAGCCACCGTAACGGCAGCTGCTGCAGCTCGCTCTCCTCCAAAAACGCCAGCTTTTTCCCCCCGCTGGCGATTTTCGCTGCAGCCGCCCGGCTTATTTCACTGCCGATTTCACTTCCTCAATTGAGGGAGGGGGGGAGAGGGGGGAATGGGGGAGGTGAGGAGGGAGAGTGTGGGAATAGAGGGAGAGGAGTGGGGGTGATAGGGAGTGGGGAATAGATGGACTCCCCCCACCCTCCTCCCCCTCCCTCCTTCCCCACTCTCAGCCCCCTCTCTCCCTCTCTCTCCCCTCTCATCTCTCTCACACCACCTCACCCACCCTCCCTCCCTCACCCAACCTCCCCTCCTCCTCCCCTCCACCCCCTCTCCCTCTGTCTCCTGCCCTTCTGTCTCCCCCCTCTCTCTCCCCCCTCTCTCTCCCCCCTCTCTCTCCCCCCTCTCTCTCCCCCCTCTCTCTCCCCCCTCTCTCTCCCCCCTCTCTCTCCCCCCTCTCTCTCCCCCCTCTCTCTCCCCCCTCTCTCTCCCCCCTCTCTCTCCCCCCTCTCTCTCCCCCCTCTCTCCCCCCCCTCTCTCCCCCCCCTCTCTCCCCCCCCTCTCTCCCCCCCCTCTCTCCCCCCCCTCTCTCCCCCCCCTCTCTCCCCCCTCTCTCTCCCCCCTCTCTCTCCCCCCTCTCTCTCCCCCCTCTCTCTCCCCCCTCTCTCTCCCCCCTCTCTCTCCCCCCTCTCTCTCCCCCCTCTCTCTCCCCCTCTCTCTCCCCCTCTCTCTCCCCCCTCTCTCTCCCCCCCTCTCGCCCCCCCCCTCTCGCCCCCCCCCTCTCGCCCCCCCCCTCTCCCCCCTCTCTCCCCCCCCTCTCTCCCCCCCCCCTCTCTCTCCCCCCCCTCTCCCCCCCTCCCTCCCCCCCCTCCCTCCCCCCCCCTCTCCCTCCCCCCCTCCCTCTCCCCCCCTCCCTCTCCCCCCCCCTCCCTCTCCCCCTCCCCCTCCCCCCCTCCCTCTCCCCCCCTCCCTCTCCCCCCCTCCCTCTCCCCCCCTCCCTCTCCCCCCCCCCTCTCCCCCCCCCTCTCCCCCCCCCCCCTCTCCCCCCCTCCCTCTCCCCCCCTCCCTCTCCCCCCCTCCCTCTCCCCCCCTCCCTCTCCCCCCCTCCCTCTCCCCCCCTCCCTCTCCCCCCCTCCCTCTCCCCCCCTCCCTCTCCCCCCCTCCCTCTCCCCCCCTCCCTCTCCCCCCCTCCCTCTCCCCCCTCCCTCTCCCCCCCTCCCTCTCCCCCCCTCCCTCTCCCCCCCTCCCTCTCCCCCCCTCCCTCTCCCCCCCTCCCTCTCCCCCCCTCCCTCTCCCCCCCTCTCTCCCCCCCCTCTCTCCCCCCCTCCCTCTCCCCCCCTCCCTCTCCCCCCCTCCCTCTCCCCCCCTCCCTCTCCCCCCCTCCCTCTCCCCCCCTCTCTCCCCCCCTCTCTCCCCCCCTCTCTCCCCCCCTCTCTCCCCCCCTCTCTCCCCCCCTCTCTCCCCCCCTCTCTCCCCCCCCTCTCCCCCCCCTCTCCCCCCCCTCCCTCTCCCCCCCCCTCCCTCTCCCCCCCTCCCTCTCCCCCCCTCCCTCTCCCCCCCTCCCTCTCCCCCCCTCCCTCTCCCCCCCCCCTCTCCCCCCCCTCTCCCCCCCTCCCTCTCCCCCCCTCCCTCTCCCCCCCTCTCCCCCCCCTCTCCTCCCCCCCTCTCTCCCCCCATCTCTCCCCCCCTCTCTCTCCCCCCCTCTGTCTCTCCCCCTCCCCCTGCCATCCCTCCCCTAAATCCCCTTCTCCCCTACCCCCTTCACTCCTCCCCACTCTACCCTCTCTCTCGCTCCCGTCTCTCTCTCCCCTCCCTCCCTCTCCCCACCCTCCATCTCCTCTTCCCCTCCATCTCCCTCTCCCTCTGTCTCTTGCCCTTCGGTCTCTGCTGCCCCTCTCTCTCTGTCTCTCCCCATTCTCCCCACTCTTTACCCCTCCCCCTCTCTAGACACGCCTGCGAGTTGGGGGCTATGCATCAGTGGATAGGGCAGTTATGGTGTAAAATTAATAATAATATAATATAAAGGGGGGTAGTTAGCGCGCGCGCGTGTGTGTGGGTGTAGTTAGTACCGCATGCTGCCCAGCTGCTGACGGTACAATAACAGTGAAATCGTTACATCTTCTGGTAGAAATTTTCCTGAATTCAAAAATCCACTCCTCTATAAATTTGGTCAATTATTTCCCGAGATAATTACTTAAATTTATAACGAAACTGACATTTAAAAAAATATATTAAGGTTGCCCAGCTGCTGACCTCACAATGCCTTTCCCTGCCCCCCACTCTCACCACCATTCGAAGGGCCGAATGGCCTACTCCTGCACCTAATTTCTATGTTTCTAACATGCCTAGTCCAACCAAAATGTTCCATCTAAGCTTGCCTGCATTTGGCCCATATCCCTCCAAATCTTTCTTATCCATGCACACATCCATGTGTCTTTTAAACTTTGTTATTGGTCCTATCTCTACTATTTCTCTGCTGCATATGTGTATGTGCTTGTGGATGACCAAAATAAGTCTATTATTGATAACAAAATCTACCAAGTTGTTATAAAATCCCAATCTAGTTCTCTAATGTCTGGTGTGAAGGAAATCAGGCTGACCCATTAGTGTGCTTAACTCCTAAATGCCCTCAGAATAATTTCTTCAGTTTTAGAATCTGGGTATAATTGGAAAAGCCAGTATGTATTATCTATCCCAAGTTAAGGCATAGCGATCCATACAGTTGTACCACAACCATTACATTACAGGTACAGCACATATTATGAATTATATGTGTAGGGGGGAACTGCAGATGCTGGTTTACACTGAAGATAGACACCAAAGCTGGAGTAACACAACAGGTCAGGCAGTATCTCTTGAGAAAAGGTATAGGTGAAGTTTCAGGTCATAGTCATAGAATGATACATTGTGGAAAGAGGCCCTTCGGTCCAACTCGCCCACCACATCCAACAATGTCCCACCTACACTAGTACCACTTGCCTGCGCTTGGTCCATATCCCCCCAAACCAGTCTTATCCATGTATTAAAGAAGGAACTGCAGATGCTGGAAAATCACAAAAGGCTGGAGAAACTCAGCGGGTGCAGCAGCATCTAAGGAGCGAAGGAGATATGCGATTGTTTCAGGTCGAGATCCTTCTTCAGACTGGTTAAGGATCAGGGAAACGAGAGATATAGACGGTGATGTGGAGAGATAAAAAACAATTAATGAAAGATATGCAAAAACGTATTGATGATGAAGGAAACAGGCCATTGTAAACTGTTTGTAGTGTGAAAATGAGAAGCTTGTGCGACTTGGGTAGGGGAGAGATAGAGAGAGGGAATGCCAGGGCCCGAGGGAGAGGTGGGAAGGGGAGGAGAGCAAGGGTTAACAGAATTGAGAAAATTCAATGTTCAAGCCCAGAGGATGCAGACTCCCCAAGCGGAATATGAGGTGCTGTTCCTCCAACTTGCTCACTCTGGCCGTGGAGGAGGCCCAGGACCGAGAGGTCGGATACGGAATGGGAGGGGGAGTTGAAGTGCTGAGCCACCGGGAGGTCGGGTTGGTTATTGCGGACCGAGTGGAGGTGTTCGGCGAAATGATCGCCAAGCCTCCGCTTGGTCTCATCGATGTAGATCAGCTGGCATCTGGAGCAGTGGATGCAGTAGATGAAGTTGGAGGAGGTGCAGGTGAACCTCTGTCGGACCTGGAAGGACTGCTTGGGTCCCTGAAAGGAGTGGAGGGGGGAGGTGAAGGGACAAGTCTAGCATCTCTTGCGGTTGCAAGGGAAAGTGCCCGGGGAAGGGGTGGAGCGGGAGGGAAGGGAAGAATTGACAATGGAGTTGCGGAGGGAACGGTCTTTGCGGAAGGCAGACAGAGGGGGAGATGGGAAGATGTGGCAAGTGGAGGGGTCACGTTGGAGGTGGCGAAACTGGCAGAGGACTATGTGTTGTATGTGCCGGCTGGTGGGGTGAAAGGTGAGGACCAGGGGGACCTTGTTGCGAGTGGGGGAATGGGGAGAGAGGGCAGTGTTGCAGGGTATGGAGGAGACCCTGGTGCGAGCCTCATCTATAGTGGGGGAGGGGAATCCCCGTTCTCTGAAGAATGAGGACATTTGTGATGACCTGGTGTGGAACACCTCATCCTGGGAGCAGATGCGGCGTATACGGAGGAATTGGGAATAGGGGATGGAGTCCTTACAGGAAGCAGGGTGGGAGGAAGAGTAGGCCAGGTAGCTATGGGAGTCAGTTGGTTTGTAGTGGATGACGGTCAGGAGTGTATCACCTGCAATAGAGATGGTGAGGTCCTATCCATGTACCTGTCCAACTATTTCTTAAACAATGGGATAGTCCCAGCCTCAACTACCTCCTCTGGCAGCTTGTTCCATACACCCACCACCCTTTGTGTGAAAAAGTAACCCCTCGGATTACTATGAAATCTTTTACCCTTCACCTTGAACTGTGGTCCTTGATTCTCCTACTCTGGGCAAAAGACGCTGTGCATCGACCCGATCTATTCCTCTCATGATCTTATACACCTCTATAAGATTTTCTCCTCATCCTCCTGCGCTCCATGGAATAGAGACCCAGCCTGCTGAATCTCTCCCTATCGCCCACACCCTCTAGTCCTGGCAACATCCTCGTAAATCTTTTCTGAACCCTTTCAAGCTTGAAAATATCTTTCCCATAACATGATGTCCAGAACTAAACACAATATTCTAAATGCGCTCACCAACGTCTTACACAACTGCAACCTGACCTCCCAACTTCTATAATCAATACTCAGACTGATGAAGGCCAAAGTGCCAAAAGCCTTTTTGACCACCTTATCTACATTGGCTTGCAAAAGTATTCATACCCCTTGAACTTTTCCACATTTTGTCACGTTACAACCACAAACATGAATGTATTTTATTGGGATTTTATGTGATAGACCAACACAAAGTGTCGCATAATTGTGAAGTGGAATAAAATGATACATGGTTTTCAAATTTTTGTACAAATAAAATACTGAAAAGTGTGGCGTGCAAAAGTATTCAGCCCCCTTTACTCTGATACCCTTAAATAAAATCCAGTGCAACCAATTGCCTTCAGAAGTCACCTAATTAGTAAATAGAGTCCACTTGTGTGTAATCTAATCTCAGTATAAATACAGCTGTTCTGTGAAGGCCTCAGGGGTTTGTTAGAGAACATTAGTGAACAAACAGCATCATGAAGCCCAAGGAACACACCAGACAGGTCAGGGATAAAGTTGTGGGGAAGTTTAAAGCAGGGTTAGATTATAAAGAAAATCCCAAGCTTTGAACATCTCACGGAGCACGGTTCAATCCATCAACCGAAAATGGAAAGAGTATGGAACAGCTGCAAACCTACCAAGACATGGCCATCCACCTAAACTGACAGGCCGGGCAAGGAGAGCATTGATCAGAGAAGCAGCCAAGAGGCCCATGGTAACTCTGGACAACTATTAGTCGTGCACTCCACAAATCGGGCCTTTATGGAAGAGTGGCAAGAAGAAAGCCATTGTTGAAACAAAGCCATACGAAGTCCCGTTTGCAGTTTGCCACAAGCCATTTGGGGGACACAGCAAACATGTGGAGGAAGGTGCTCTGGTCTGATGAGACCAAAATTGAAGTTTTTAGCCTAAATGCAAAATGCTATGTGTGACAGAAAACTAACACTGCACATCAGCCTGAACACACCATCCCCACTGTGAAACATGATGGTGGCAGCATCATGCTGTGGGAATGCTGTTCTTCAGCAGGGACAGGGAAGCTGGTCAGAGTTGATGGGAAGATGGATGGAGCCAAATACAGGGCAATCTTGGAAGAAAACCTGTTAGTCTGCAAAAGACTTGAGTCTGGGGCGGAGGTTCATCTTCCAGCAGGACAACGACCCTAAACATACAGCCAGAGCCACAATGGAATGGTTTCGATCAAAGCATATTCATGTGTTAGAACGGCCCATTCAAAGTCCAGACCTAAACCCAATTGCGAATTTCTGGCAAGACTTGAAAATTACTGTTCACAGACGCTCTCCATCCAATCTGACTGAGCTAGAGCTGTTTTGCAAAGAAGAATGGGCAAAAATGTCAGTCTCGAGATGTGCAAAGCTGGTAGAGACATACCCCAAAAGACTTGCAGCTGTAATTGCAACGAAAGGTGGTTCTACAAATTATTGACTCAAGGGGGCTGAATACTTTTGCACGCCACACTTTTCAGTTTTTTATTTGTAATAAAATTTGAAAACCATGTATCATTTTCCTTCACAGTTATGCGACACTTTGTGTTGGTCTATCACATAAAATTCCAATAAAATACATTTACGTTTGTGGTTGTAACGTGACAAAATGTGGAAATGTTCAAGGGGTATGAATACTTTTGCAAGCCGCTGTACCTGCGACTCAACCTTCAAGGAACCATATACCTGCACCCTAGATTCTTCTGCTCTACAACACTACCCAGAGGCTTACCATTTGCTGTGTAGGTCCTGCCCTTGTTCGACGCCCCAAAATGCAACACGTCACACTTCTCTGTATTAAATTTCATCAACTATTCCTCCGCCCACCTGGCCAATCGTACCAGATCCTGCTACAATCGTTCACAACCATTTTCACTATCTGCAAAACCACTAACTTTTGTGTCATCAGCAAACTTGCTAATCTTGCTCTGCATGTTCTCATCCAAATCATTGATGTAGATGACAAACAGTAATGGGCCCAGCACTGAACCCTGAGGCACACCACTAGTCACAGGCATCCAGTCCAAGAAGCAACCTTCCACCGTTATCCTCTGCTTCCTTCCATGGAGTTAATTTGCTATCCATTCAGCTATCTCTCCTTGGCTCCCATGCAATCTAACCAGAGTAGCCTACCATGCGGAACCTTGTCGAACACCTTACTGAAGTCCACGTGCACGACGTCTACAGCTCTGCCTTCATCAAAATGATCTTCTTCAAAATATTCAATCAGATTTGTGAGACTTGACCTCCCATGTACAAAACCATACTGACTATCCCTAATCAGCTCTTGCCCATCCAAATGCCTGCATATCCTATCCTTCAGAATACTCTCCAGTAACTTACGAACTACAGATGTTAAGCTCACCTATAGTTCCCAGCATTTTGTTGAAATGGCCCTTGTTGAAAAGAGGTACAAACATTTGTCACCCTCCAGTCTTCCGGTACCGGGTTAATACAGAGGAGAAATACTCATTTAGGACCTTGCCCTTCTCCTGTGGCTCCACACAGAGGTGACCACTTTGATTCCTGGGACGTCCCAGTCCCTCTCTAGTTCCCCTTTTCCCCCTTATGTATTTATACATTCTGTTGGGATTGTCCTTAATGCTACCCGCCAGAGGTATCTCCCTCTTTGCCCTTCTACCCGCCAGAGGTATCTCCCTCTTTGCCCCTTTTTGCCCTTCTGATACCCTTTTTAAGTTTACTCCTTAGCTCCTGAAACTCCCCCAGGGATACCCTTGATCACAGCTGCGTATACCTGTCCCATGCATCCTTCTTGTTTTTGACTAACGTCTCAATTTATCTCGTTAGCCAACTTCCTTACGTTTGCCTGCTTTGCCCTTCACTGTAACGGGGACGTACACATCCTGAACTTTCTTCAGTACATTTTTAAAAACATCCTACTTGGCAAATGTTCCTGTCCCATCTAATAACCTTCTCCAATCAACTTAAACGAGACCTTCTCTCATACCCTCAAAGTTGGCCTTACCCCAGTTGAGCATTTTAACACTTCATTAACTTGCCCTTCCCAATTTCCCAATACTAGATCCAGCATTGCCCTCTTACGTGTGGGGGCCTCCACGTATTGCTTAAGAAAACTCTCCTGAACACTTTTGAGGAATTGCACCCCATCTGAACCCTTCACGCTATAATTTTCATAGTATATATTGGGAAAGTTAAAATCCCCTACTACAACAACCTTATTTGACCTGCAGCTGTCTGCAATCTCCCGGCACATTTGCTCTTCTAGTTCCTGTTGACTATTCGGGGGTTTGTAGTACATCCCCAACAAAGTGATCATCCACTTCTTGTTCCTCAGCTCAACCTATATTGCCTCGCTAGATGAACTGTCCGTAATGTCTTCCTCAGACTGAGCTCAGGGTCTCAACCCGAAAACGCCCATTCTTTTTCCCCAGAGATGCTGCCTGATACGTTGAGTTACTCCAGCTTTTGTGTCTATCTTCTAAAAAATACCATTGAATTGACAATAGAAAGAAATGAACTCCATACACAATTTAACAATCAATTTGCATCCGTTTGCAAATTACCTAGTCTATACAATTTGATCAGTGCGGATATTTGGTATTCTGCCATCTCCCCATACCCCTTGATTCCGCTAGCTCTATCTAACTTTCTTTTTAAATTGCTTCTTGTGGTATTTTGATTTTATACTTGAGTGCAAAGTTTGATATTTTTGTGACAAAATTAGATTTTTTACTTTCTTTAGTCGACGCTGGCGTCGTTGGAACCGTTGTTTAAGAAGAAGATGTCGAGCTGGTGTTAAGTCTGTTACTTTCTACTGGCTAGTTATTATTCTTGTTTTTCTCAATACATTAACCATTTCTTCAGAGCACTACAACCAGCCTTGGTGGCTAACATCAATTCAAGGTAAAAGTGTAATTATACTTTCAGATAAACATTACTAAACAATAAATGTTATTTTTGATTCAAATGGATGGAGTTGCCAATTGTCTTTTTGAGGTGCTCTATATTTTAGCATGGTCTTTTGCATTAGTTTGACTCAAGTCATGTAACGACAATGGGGAATCGTTAGAAACAGGCTAAATATGACATTAATGCATTATTAGTCATTAAAGTTTGTTTTACATTTCTGTTTCATTATAGATATTGCAAATAAAGTTCTCCTGGCACTTTTCACCTGTGAGATGTTAGTGAAAATGTACAGTCTGGGTCTGCAGGCTTACTTTGTATCCCTCTTTAATCGCTTTGATTGCTTTGTGGTATGCGGTGGAATTATAGAAACCATCTTGGTTGAATTTGAAGTTATGTCTCCTTTGGGAATCTCAGTCTTTAGATGTGTTCGGCTTTTAAGAATTTTCAAAGTGACAAGGTAAGGCCTACAATTTTAACTCCTGTGTTTGACTGTGTCCTCTTGTACGTTATATTTATAATCTTCATGCAAAACATTCTTGGCAAATGCACCTCACATCAACATCAGTATATGTAAAATACAGGCAGAACTATTTTATATCATTGATCTGCTTCCCAATGGTAAATGGAGGAGAGATTAATCAAGAAGTTCTATTAAGTAAAGCAAGCTGCAGCAGAAACATAGAAAATTATTCTCAAATGTTCTACTCACTCACTTGGTGGTGAAACAATAGTATTCAGATAGCAAGGTAACCCTTTTTATTTTACAAAATAATCTCATGTAAAATATTTCAATAAAACATTACATTTATTAAAACACAGACAATTATTTATATATTGTCAATGTTATTATTATCATTGAGCCATCTCATTTTTATTATGAACCCATCACATAGCCTGTGCCCTTTGGTGCATTGTGCCTGAAGAAAATGTGACCAGGGTAACTTCCCATGTAGCATTCCTCCAAAAGTCACCTCAGTGGCATAGGTGCGGCACAGTGGTAGAGTTGCTGCCTTACAGTGCCAGAGACACCGGTTCTATCCTCACTGTGGGGGTTGTCTGTATGGAGTTTGCATGTTCTCCATGTGATTGCGTGGATTTTCTATGGGTGCTTTGGTTTACCCCCACATCAAAGATTGGCAGGTTTGTAGGTTAATTGGCTTCTGTGAATTGTCCCCAGTGTGTGTGATAGAACTAGTATACAGGGTGATCGTCGGTCGTTGCGGACTTGGTGGGCCGAGTGGCCTGTTTTCACGCTGTATCTCTAACCCAAACTAAACTTAAGGTCTTTTGTGAAGTCCAACCTTGCTTAAGTTGATCATCTAGTGGATATTCCTGGACTTTGGTGTGTCAGGAATACAAAGTTGTGGATTGCTCCATTTGCTGGAAGCCCAGCAGATTTTGGGCAGACAGCAGGGCCTTTTCCATGAGGTTGATGGTCTGGCACAGCATTGATACTTGTCCCATGACAATAGTCCTGTTGTTTGGAATTTTGACAGCGGTTGACATTATTTCTTGATACAGTTAAACTGTTAATTGAAAAGATTTAACAGAAAAGATTTACTTTTTTTGACTCGCCAATGGTCGTGGAATGGCACTATATTTCCAACTCAATACGTTGTGCAGCTTGGAAAGCACTTTGAGCTGTTACTGTTGGGAACTTGACCCATAATTTTCCACTTGCAGTTCATCGGGCCATGATATAATTCACCAAGACTGCTTTACTCTTGTACTTAAATCCTACTCTAATAAAAGCAAATGTCCATTTTCTTTTCTGAATTGCATGAGATTCATATGATAAGACACCTAGGTCCACTCCCTAAATACAACACTTCAGTTTCTAACCATATAACATATAACAATGACAGCACGGAAACAGGCCTTCTCGCCCCTTCCAGTCCATGCCGACCATTCATTTTCCCCTAGTCCCATCTACCTGCACTCAGACCATACCCCTCCATTCTCTTCCCGTCCATATACCTATCCACTTTACTTTTCAATGTTAAAATCGATCGTGCCTCCACCACTTCTGCAGGAAGATCATTCCACACAGCCACCACTCTCCGAGTAAATAAGTTCCCCCTCATGTTACCCCTAAACTTCTGTCCCTTAATTCTCATGTCATGCCCTCTTATTTGAATCTTCCCTACCCTCAATGGGAAAAGCTTATCCACGTCAACTCTGTCTATCCCTTTCATCATTTTAAAGACCTCAATCAAGTCCCCCCTTAACCTTCTGCACTCCAAAGAATAAAGACCTAACTTGTTCATCCTTTCTCTGTAACTTAGTTGCTGGAACCCAGGCAACATTCTAGTGTCTTCTGTACTCTCTCTATTTTGTTGACATCCTTCCTATAATTAGGCGACCAAAATTGTACACCATACTCCAGAATTGGTCTCACCAATGCCTTTTACAATTTTAACATTACTTCCCTACTCCTATATTCAATGCTCTGATTTATAAAGGCCAGCACACCAAAAGCTTTCATTACCACCCTATCTACATGCGATTCCACCTTCAGGGAACTATGCACAGTTATTCCTAGATCCCTCTGTTCCACAGCATTCCTCAATTCCCTACCATTTACCATGTACGTCCTATTTTGATTTGTCCTGCCAAGATGTAGCATCTCACACTTATCAGCATTAAACTCCATCTGCCATCTTTCAGCCCACTCTTCCAAATGGCCCAAATCTCTCTGTAGACTTTGAAAATCTACTTCATTATCCACAGCACCACTTATCTTAGTATCATCTGCATACTTACTTATCCAATTTTCCACCCCATCATCTTGATCATTGATGTACATGACAAACAACAGTGGATCCAACACAGATCCCTGAGGCACCCCACTGGTCACCGGCTTCCAACCTGACAAACAGCCATCCACCATTACTCTCTGACATCTCCCATTCAGCCACTGTTGAATCCATCTTGCTACTCCGCCATTAACACCCAAAGATTGAACCTTCTTAACCAACCTTCCATGGGGAACCTTGTCAAAGGCCTTACTGAAATCCATATAGACAACATCCACTGCTTTACCCTCATCAATTTCTCTAGTAACCTCTTCAAAAAATTCAAGAAGGTTTTTCAAACATGACCTTCCAAGCACAAATCCATGTTGACTGTTCTTGATCAGACCCTGTTTATCCAGATGCTTATATATATTATCTCTAAGTATCCTTTCCATTAATTTGCCCACCACTGACGTCAAACTAACAGGTCTATAATTGCTAGGTTTATTCTTTGAACCCTTTTTAAACAATGGAACAACATGTGCAGTACGCCAATCCTCCGGCACTATTCCCGTTTCTAATGACATTTGAAATATTTCTGTCATAGCCCCTGCTATTTCTACACTAACTTCCCTCAATGTCCTAGGGAATATCCTGTCAGGACCTGGAGACTTATCCACTTTTATATGTTTATGTTTCTCTTTCCTTTATCATAGTAACTTAGTGCATATCTTTCATTCATTGGGATACTGGAGTTGGATGATCAGCCATGATCACATTGAATAACGGTGCAGGCTTGAAGGGCCAAATGGCCTACTCCTGCACCTAATTACGATGTTTCTATTTGTTCCATATCTCTTTATATCACCGTCTATATCTCTCGTTTCCCTTTCCTCTGACTCTTTTCTCCGAAGAAGGGTCTTGACCCGAAAGGTCACCTATTCCTTTTCTCCAGAGATGCTGTCTGACCCGTTGAGTTACTCCAGTTTTTTGTGTCTTACTTCAGTATTTCACATCTTTTTAAAACAAAAACTTATGCTTTCCTACATTTTACCAAAGTGGATAACTTTCCTTTTCCCACTGGTATTTTGTTTCTCTGGTCCTGAAGTTCCGTCCCATTGAAGCCACCCTTGCATCCTCACATAAACCACTCGGTTTGTCACCAACAGCAAACTGGAATATTTTATACTGGATTCCTCTGAATGTCCAAATATACCACATCTTCTGATTTCCCTTTATCCATTTTGCAGGTCACAGCCTCAAAAATCTCTGACAGATTTGTCAAACATGAATATTTTCTAAGAGCTCTGTTCCCAATTCTAAAAAATAAATTGTTGCAATGTCCCTGCTACTGTTCCAGGCTAACCGTTCTCAAGTTCCTGTTTTCTCTCTAACAGTGAGGTTACATTTATCAGAAGGCCACAAGTATAGGCTGTGGGCAACTCATTAGTTCCTGCTGTCTGAAGCCTTGTGGAAGGGTCATAGTTGTGAAAACTAAGTGTGACTGTAGCTTCCTCTGAGAGGTTATAAACGAAGCACTGGTTCCAGAGTAACCCAGCCCAATGTATTAATTTCATTTCCTATACGTTAACTATCCAAATGTGAAATATTTTAGACTCGGTTATTTTTTTTAACATCCCATGTGAAATTAATCAAAAAAGTTGAATAAATGATTGAATTCAACTAATTGTACAAATTCTGAAACTGCATGGCTTATAATTGTAACTTGATTGTAGTACGTGTCTTCTAACAACAGAATTGTTTTGCCAGGCACTGGCAGTCGCTGAGTAACCTGGTGGCCTCGTTGCTGAACTCCATGCGATCCATTGCCTCACTGCTGCTGCTGCTCTTCCTCTTTATTATCATCTTTTCACTCTTGGGGATGCAGCTTTTTGGTGGTAAATTTAACTTTGATGAAACACAAACAAAACGGAGTACCTTTGATAACTTTCCACAAGCTCTTCTCACTGTATTCCAGGTACTTACACAAAATCAATTAATTTTAAAGCAAAAATTCCTCTGAAACTAAAATGTTGTAAATTCATTACGTATAAAAGCTGACAGTTTCATTACATACAGCGCACAGGAAATACCTCCCTGGTGCTTCCTTGTGAATACCATGAAACACTGACATTTTATGGCAAGATTGGAAATAACATTATAGATTTGAAATTACAAATAGGAAGGATTAATGGGACACAACCTGCATGGAATTGCATTTATGAGGCGATGCAGCTCAGAGTTGAACTACCGTGATTTTTGTCCCGGGTGGTTTGTAATTGCTCTATCCTTGAAACATTCCATAGCATTATTATTTTCAAAAGTATAGTGAGGTTCTTTTACACAAAGCAACATATAAATAGAAACGTATAAAATAATGGTAATAATATAACAGATAAAGGTACCTGGTCTTAGTTGTGTATGTGTGGACGTTTATTATGAGTATAAGAAATAGGAGTAGACTGTGTCTTGTCTACAAATTAAATTAAAAAAACTGCAGATGTGAGACATCTGAAATAAAAACAGAAAATGCCAGATCTACAGCACATGTTAGGCAGCAGCTGTGAAAAGAGAAGCAAAGGTAATGCTTCAGTTCAAGAAACTCTGACTCCTACTGTTTCCCACAGATGCTCCATGGTCAGCTGAATGGTGGCAGGATTTTCATCTCCAGATTGATAGTTTGTAACCTAACTGATATAAATTTATTGGCAATAGATAGATGTAATAATATATTTGAATTAAAGTTTGGTTATTTTTACTAATAACTGAAGCGTCTGCATCAGTAAAAATGCATTTTTTGTCAATTCAAATAGATTTTAACTGGTGAAGATTGGAATATGGTGATGTACGATGGAATCATGGCTTACGGTGGCCCATCCTCATCAGGGATGATAGTCTGTATATACTTTATCATTCTTTTCATCTGTGGTAATTGTATCCTTACTGACTAGAAAGACACGTAGTGTACTCTGACTGATTTTATCAGTGTGAAAGGTATAGTACTGTTATTTGGTGGTGTTCATAAGATCTGTATATGTGCAGAGGTAGCTTTTCTTCCTTTTTACGTACTAATATTCTTCGCACGCCATAAACAAACAGGAATTTATTACGAAATTGTGTTGCATCTTCTACAATTCTTAAAAATCACTTGATTCAAAAGTCCTGTAGCTGCTCATTGTTGGTTTACCTTCGATCTTTAGCTTGACTATCACAATCAAGTGGGGACCATTTTACGTTAACAAATTATTCCGTGCCATTCAAACCATGAGAGATTTGTTGATCATGGCTGATGTCCAGTCCTGAAATACCAATTTAATCTGACTGTGAGCAGTGTTATGTTCAGACATTTCTCTGGTATGTATATCTTTAATATTTTATTGTGTGCTGCAGGAGCGGAAATCGCTATAAAATATGAAGGGGACACAATTTCTTGGTGGCCGCACCCGCGCGTACACACACACGCACAGCTTTGGAGGCTTCGACCGTGGGCCCTGTGGACGGTAACATCGGGAGCTGACCTGGTTGGCGACCGACCTCGAGCTCCAGCAACAGCAGCTTCATCTACCCGAATCATGGGGCTTGAATTGGCCCGTTCGCGGGGCCTTTCATCGCCCGGCGCGGCTTAAAATCGGCCGGCGGGGGCTTCAACATCGGGAGTCTCGATCGCCTGGAGGCTCTCGTGAAAGATCCCGCGGCCGATTTTAAGCCACACAAGGCGATGAAAGGCCCTGCGAACGGGCTGGTTCAAGCTCCGCTCTATGATCTTTGCTCCACCAGGGCATCTCCCTCCTCCAATCACCACGCTCAATCCTCAATCCCACCCCCCTACTTCCCCCTCTGACCGATACCTCCCTCCTCCAATCATCGCACTGAATCATCATGTCCACCCCCCCCCCCCCATTGCCTGCTAACCGACATCTCTCTCGTCTAATCAGCGCGCTCGATCATCAGTCCCACCCCCACTGTCTTGTGGAAAGCAGATATTTTTAATAGCTTTTTTTCACCAAATTTCAAAATCCGGATTACAAAACATAGGGGGGTTTGTTTCCCACCTCTCTAAGCTCCTTTCTATTGCGTTAATCTCCTCTCTAACCAGCATCTTAAGGGAAAAAGAATAGCAAAGTCAAATGTGGGTCCCTTGAAGGCAGACACGGGTAAAATTATTATGGGGAACAAGGAAATGGCTGAGAGTTGAACGGGTACTTCGGATCTGTCTTCTCTAAGGAAGACACAAACTATCTCCCAGAAGTACTGATGGACAGAGGATCTAAGGGGGTAGGGAACTGAAATAATTTTTCATTAGGCGAGAAATAGTATTGGGTAGGCTAATGGGACTGAACGATGATAAATCCCCTGGGCCTGATGGTCTGCATCCCAGGGTCCTCGGGGAGGTGGCTCTAGAAATAGTGGACGCATTGGTGATCATTTTCCTATGTTCAATAGATTCAGGATCAGTTCTTGTGGATTGGAGGATAGCTAATGTTATCCCACTTTTCAAGAAAGGAGCAAGAGAGAAAACGGGGAATTACAGACCAGTTAGCCTGACTTCAGTGGTGGGAAAGATGCTGGAGTCAATTATTAAAGAGGCAATAATGGGGCATTTGGATAGCAGTAAAAGATTAGTCCAAAGCAACATGGATTTATGAAATGAAAATCATGCTTGACTAATGTTCTGGAATTTTTTGAGGATGTGAGAAGTAAAATGGTTGAAGGGAAGCCAGTAGATGTAGTGTATCTAGATTTTCAGAAAGCCATTGATAAAATTAGAGCATATGGTATTGGGGGTAGGGTGTTGACATAGATAAAAAATTGGTTGGCAGACCGGAAGCAAAGAGTATGAGTGAACGAGTCCTATTCAGAATGGCAGGCAGTGGCGAGTGGAGTGCCGCAAGGCTCGGTGTTGGGGCCGCAACTGTTTACCATATATATTAATGATTTGGAAGAGGGAATTAGGAGCAACACTAGCAAGTTTGCAGATGACACAAAGCTGGGTGGCAATGTCAACAATGAAGGGGATGTTAGGAGGTTGCTGGGTGACCTGGACAGGTTTAGTGAGTGGGCAGATGCAGTATAATATAGATAAATGTTAGGTTATCCACTTTGGTGGCAAAAACAAGGGGGCAGATTATTATCTCAATGGGGTTAGGTAAGGGGAGGTACAGCGAGACCTGGGTGTCCTTGTACACCGGTTACTGAAAGTTGGCATGCAGGTACAGCAGGCAGTGAAGAAAGCTAATGTATTGTTGGCCTTCATAATAAGAGGATTTCAGTAAAGGAGTAGAAAACCACATCTGGAGTATTGTGTACAGTTTTGGTCTCCTAATTTGAGGAAGGACATCCTTGTGATTGAGGCAGTGCAGCGTAGGTTCAAGAGATTGATCCCTGGGATGGCGGGACTGTCATATGAGGAAAGATTGAAAAGACTAGGCTTGTATTCACTGGAGTTTAGAAAGATGAGGGGGGATCTTATAGAAACATATAAAATTATAAAAGGACTGGTCAAGCTCGATGCAGGAAAAATGTTCCCAATGTTGGGCGAGTCCAGAACCAGGGGCCACAGTCTTAGAATAAAGGGGAGGCCATTGAAGAGAAAGGTGAGAAAAAACATTTTCACCCAGAGAGTTGTGAATTTTGTGGAATTCCCTTCCACGGAGGCCAAATCACTGGGCTCTCGGGGCTGGTGGGATCAATGGATATGGGAAGAAGGCAGGCATGGGTTATTGATATGGGACGATCAGCCATGATCACAATGAATGGCGGTGCTGGCCTGAAGGGCCGAACGGCCTCCTCCTGCACCTATGTTCTATGTTTCTATTAAGTTTCACATTACAATTGATTGATTTCATATTATGGTTGGTGAGGATAAAGAGTTAATTTCTGGAACAATTGTTAAATGAACTGTTATCCTTAGCTCAGTCTTAAAGCTTGGCTGCAAATCAGTCATTAGATCATAAAAAGATGAAAGTTATTCAGTACAAATAAATAATTTAAATGCGGAATTCCATATGTTAAGATTTTCCTTAAATTATTTGCTCCAGACATTCTGCTGAATGTCTTTTTGGCTATTGCTGTGGATAACTTGGCTGATGCTGAAAGTCTAAACACAGTCCAAAAAGAAACTATGGAAGAAAGAGAAAGGAAAAGAAGGATCAGGTAATTAATTAATATACTTTAAACGAAGAGGCTTTCAGGGTTTAAAAACATCGAAGTCTCGAGAACTAATGCAATTGAAATCAAATTAAGAGTTGAAAATTGGCATCTGAATTGTGCAAGATAAATATTAATAGCTGGTGAATTTTACTTTCTTCGTCACTCTTGCTCTTTTATAGTGAAGAACACAATTATGGAAATCTGGTAAACTTGATACTCACTTTGTGTTTCCATTAATTAATAAATGCAAGTTTTTTCTCATTAATTTCATCATAAAATCATACAAGTCGATCTACAACATAAAGAAAAAATGGACATATAAAACAGAAATATTTATTTTTTGCTTACTTCATATTTAAATGTTAGTAATATATTTCTAGAATTTAATACTAAACAACTAACTTGAATCCAAGTGCTTTTCTGGTATGTGAGACATCAAAGAGGGAAAATGATAGAGAAAGTCCCTTTGGCACAAATATTTGTTGGGTCTTGTGTTTATGTTCACAAGGATTCCCAGTGCCCAACAGTTGCCCTAAAATAGTAGTATGGCAAGCATTTATAGTCACAGAGCACAAACATGCAGCATGGAATCATACAGCATAGAAACTGGCCCGTGCGCCCAACTTGCCTACACCGACCATGATATCTGTCCAAGCATGTTCCAATTCCCTGAGTTTGTCACACATCTCTGTGAACCTTTTCTGTCCATGTACCTGTCCAAATGTACCCACCTCTGCAGCTTTCTATGTCAGCTTGTGCCAGCCACCCATCACCCTCTAAAAAAGTTACCAATAGGGTTCCTTTTAAATCTTTATCCTCTTACCTTAAATCTTTGTCTTCTAGTTTTAAATTCCCTGCCCTGGGAAAAGGATTGTGACCATATTTATGTCCCTCATGATTTCATATACCTCTATGACACCGTTCCAGGGACAAACGTCTCAGCTTATTGAGCCTCTCCTTGTAACGCAAGCCCTCCAGTCCTGGTAATATCCCTGTGAAACCTTTCCAGCTTAATGACACCCTTCCTATAGCTGATAAACCAGGACTCTGCACATTATTCAAAGTGTTGTCATAATGTCAGTTCACACAATTATTTCACCTTTCAGAGGACTTATACCAAACTCATCAGAAATGTGTAAATACTGTAATCACAAAGCACACTGTTGTATTTTAAAATAAATGTAGACAATAATAACAAAGTCTTTAAAGTATTTGCAGAAAAAATATTTTGTGTAAATGGTAAAATCCTGTGAAGTGTCTTATTTCTAGAAATGCAGAAAGAAGACAAGATGGGAAGTACGAAGTTGATGGGATTGGAGAAAATGACATGAAAATACTTACTGGCACTCAGGTAGAACAAAGTAAAGTTGCAAACTATTGATTCAAATGGTACATTGGATGTCTAGTTATGATGGGAATTATTTTGTGAGAAGTAATTGATGATCGCCTGTCTTTTACGCTTGGCAGGTTTCAATTGATGACCAAGATGAAGATAAGGATCCTTACCCACCCAGTGATGTGCCAGGTATGGACAATGTCATCCATTTAATAAACAAATTCATGTGCATTAATTAAGCAATATACAGATCTTGCAGTGGTAGCTGGTGGGTAATCAGACTGACTTTATTTAGCCCCTTTCTTAAGCTCAGGATATCTAGTTTCATAGATAATAATTTATTTTGAAATGTAGTCGTATTGTTTTGCAGGCAAAGGCAGCAGCCACTTTTCCCACAGTGAAGCCTCACAAACTGCAATGAGGTGATGACCAGTTAGTTACTCAGCACCATTAGCAGATGCCTGGCAGCTGGTTGCTTGGGCTTTAACTTAGTTTCGGAAAAGTCAGGTAAGAATTCCTCTGGGCGCCAGATGTTGAGCATTGTCAAGACTAAGATTGGTAGATGTGAGGGTGAAATCAAGGCACAAGGAGAGAGGCAAGAAATTAAACTGAGGTAAAAGATTAACCATGACTTTTATGAAAGGCAGAGCAGCATTGAGAGGCAACACAGCCTGTTCCAGTTCTTATGTTCAAATGCGTACTATATGTTGTCAAATTGCAAACCTGTTTATTTAGATTTTTTCCAATATTTTCAGGAAAATTGATAAAAGCGTTATGGTAGGAATTGGTGTTGTGTTCATTTTCCTGGTTATACATTTTCTTGAAATTGAATCTCTTGCCCAATTAATCTTGCTTGAACTAATCATGGAAGGCAATTATTGAAATATGTTGCAGCTGCAACTCTTTTCAGATCAGGATCAGCAGGTGAAGTAGTTTTTATAGCCAAAGGAGGCTGAGGCATAATTGCAGTATGCACAATGATGTGTTACTTATTAGAACTAACTAGGAATAAAACCCTGGTGCTGATTTTGATGCCCTATTTGTAAGGTTTATGGACACAGTGCTCTCTTTTCACAAAGGCTGCTGCCTGCCTGGTACTTCTGTGGCTGCATGATTTTGGCCTACTTGTCCCTGGATATCAGGAAAGCTTGTGATTGCACAAAGAGCAGAACTTGCTGATTTTGAACGTTGCTAATGTTTGAATATTGGCTCCAATAAAAATGGATAACCTGCTTGTAACAGCTGGACAAGCAGTCTGATAGATTTGGAGATCGCTTGTGACTATTCAGGGGAATCTTGAGCCAAAAATATCGTGTTTGATAGTGACTTTGATAGTCATGGAAATCTTTAGTCAACTGCAGTGATACGAGCAGATACTGCAGAATAATGCCAGATGAATACCATCCGAGGGAGTTCCACTTACATATGTGCACAAAAGCGATTAAGCTGAGAACCCGTAACCTAATATAAGTTTTCCCTTTCATGTGCAGTCTGGTAATACGCTCAGCACACTTTGATTGCTAAGGAAGTTGTTGCAACTGTTACTCCATCCAAGGCAATAAAGCCAAAAATGGTACATAGTGATAATTGTTATTAAAATAACCGGGACTTCTCTCCCGTCAATCGGGGACATTGCGACCAAACGTTGCTTGTCTAAGGTCAGCAGTATTATAAAGGACCCCACACATCTCTATCATGGACTGTTCACTCTGCTGCCCTCGTGCAAAAGATATCGTAGCATAAGGAGCAGACTGTCAAGGTTTTGCAACAGGTTCTTCCCACGAGCCATCAGACTCCTGAATGCCATGTAATGGGCTGCCACCGTTGTCTGTTTTATCTTTTTATCCATTTTATCTTTTTATCCATTTTATCCTTCTGTTTATTATCATGTTGCACGGGGAGCCAAATGCAACGGAATTTCGTTTGGAATTGCATATATCGATGTAGTTCTGAATGACAATAAAGTTTGATTGATTGACCAAAGTCAAAAACTAATTTCTAAATTTAGAAATATATCAAGTGTAAATGCATTGCCATGATTGAGACGGGTTGGCAATGTTTTGATGGTTGCTGTTGACTGGAAACTCAACTGGATCAGGAGGTTGAGATGGAATTCATTTTGTGGCATAAAGTACTCACCACTTTTATTTACTGCAATAACTGAGGCATCATATCAAAAATCCAAGTGCCTTGCTCCCTTTATCTCCAGCACACGTTATGTCTTCAAAGAACTTGAATAAATTGATCAAACATGATTTCCCTTTCATAACATTATGTTGACTTTGCTTGATTACCTTGAATCTTTTCTAAGTCCCCTGCAATAAAGTAGTAGCTTCTAATACCTTTCCAGTGATGGGTGTCAACTAAGTTGCTTCTATCTGCCTCCCTTTTTGAATAATGGAGTTCCCTTTTCCATTTTTCAGTCATCCCCAGGTTACAGATTGACATTCATTTGTAACCCTTTTGATAGTCTGTACCTCTCACTAGCCACATTGGGATTGCTGGCCTGTACATTATATCGCTAAGCTGGCTGGATGTTCAAATACCTCTCTCAACGTCTCTGTACAAGCTTTAGTGTAGTTTAGTTTAGAGATACAGCGCGGAAACAGGCCCTTTGGCTCACAGAGTCCGCATTGACCAGTGATCCCTGCACATTAACACTATCCTCCACATACTAAGGACATTTTTTACCGAGCTAATTAAACTACAAACCTGTACGTCTTTGGCTTGTGGGTGGAAATTGGAACTTCCAGGGAAAGCCCACGCAGGTAGAACGAAGAACGTACAAACTCCATGCAGATAGCACCCATAACTTGATTTGAATGCTGACATTGTTTTGTCTTTAAGCCTCTTGCTTGGTGTCATCTTTAATAGATTGACTAAATTATAAATGTAGTGCTTTCTTTAATAATCCATTGCAATAGTTTTTAATTCTGATATTCCGACTAGTTCTTTTAGATAGCAATTTATAGCTTTGTTACAACACTCAAATAATGAGTTATTTATTTATTATTGCCTTAATACAATCTGGAAAGAGTTTTGTTTTATTGAGTAATTGAGATTGATCATCACTAAATCACACATTGTTAACCAGTAAGTGACATTTTTATTTTTATTCAAAAGTATTCTATTTGAACTTGGCCTCTTGGATAAAAGGAAGTGTGCAAAGCTAAAAGGACGGTTTTCAAAAAACACTTTGATCATAAAAAACTCTTATTTGCTGCGGTAAGAAAGGGTCAATATTTGATTGCTTTGTATGATCATTTGTTTGAAGATGATGATGATGAAGATGAACCAGAAGTCCCCGTTGGGCCTCGACCTCAAAGACTGGCGGACCTAAATCTCAAGGAGAAAATCGTGCCCATCCCGGAAGGGAGCGCTTTCTTCCTATTTAGTAATACCAACCCGTATGTATGGCAATGCACTTTCATAGTCAACATTAGTTTTGAAATTCAGCTATCAATCATCAGTTTGTACAATTATTCAATTTATTAAATTTAGCTTGCAGAATGTTGTGATAATCTGCTTCGAAATTCATGTTGTCTCCATACACTCATAAAATTATATCCCACAGTCTGTAATTTAAATTCCTTTTGACTTTTAATACCAAAGCAAAGTACTGCAGATGTTTGATTTCTGAAATTTAAAAATAGGTCAGGCAGCATTGCTGAATAGAGGAAAAGTTAATACTGAACTGCTGAAAGGCTATGAACATAACATAGTTTCTAGAAAGCTACTACTGACCAGCTGAGTATATTATTATTAACTTAAATAACTGTCCATATTTTGCTCTTTTTTTTACTTTGGTGGATTTTAAAAGTATCTGTATTTTACAACACAGAAATTAGGCTAAACTCTCATTATTGCTATCACTAGTAAGAAATATGATTATCAGCTTCAACAACCCAAGTTCAATCCTGACTTTGGGTGCTGATCAAGTGGTGTTTGCACAATTTTTCTCTTACTGCAGCAGTTTCCCCAGAAGCTCTGATTTCGTCCCACATCACATAGGTATGTACGTTAATTGGACACTGTAAATTGTCCCTAGTGTGCATTATGGTAGAATGTGAAGGGAGTTGACAAGAACATGGCAGGAATAAAATGGGATTAGTGTTACAATAATGTACATAAATTGCACAATGTTGCCTTGGACATGGTGGGCTGTTTCCATTTTGGATGCCTTTATGATCTTAAGTTGTAATTATTGTTTCTTGACACCATAATACCAAAGCAAATGCATTTGGCATTAGCTTATTGTGATTGCATAAGCTTAATGCAGCAAACTTTAATGTTATGTGTGCTTATGATTTTTTTTTGTTGCTTTTCTTGAGAGTATCACATTCTGTTATATCCACGAATGGATTGAAACTTTTAAGTTGCTGGATAAAAAAGGGCAATCAAAGCACACAGACTATCCTGTATAGTTGTAATGAATTATGTTTTAGAATTAAAACATTCATAATCCACCCACGTCTGAGATAGATTAAAAACAAAGAAAATTAATTTGATGAGTAGTGGAGGGTGGGTGGAATCTGGTCAAATCTTTGCTGAACCCCCGAGAGGGATTTAAACTGTTCAAGCTTTTCCCCATGGCAACCCTGTCATCACCTATTCACAGATATTCCCTTTGTCCTATCCATCCTTCCTCCATCCTCTCTAGTTCGATGCTGACTTGCTTTTTCTCCTTCCCAGTTTCAATGTTTTTTCAATCTGAAATATTAACCTTTTCGCGGATACTGCCCGAGTTGCGAGTGCTTGCAGCATTTTCTATCTTTTAATTTCAGATAGTACCTCCTTTTTCACCAGCTCCCCTGGAGTTGGTGAAAAGGTAAGGATTTCTGAACGAATGCCGTAAGTCAAGAAAATGTAATTGCATTAAAAAAACGTTATTTTGTATGGATTGTTGCTGTATTAGTTGATAAAATTATTTCCTGTTAATGTATTAACCCATGGGTTTTTAATAACATTTAACAATAATGACTTTTAATGTTAAAAAAATGAAAAATTAAAAAGATGCCGCTTGTCCCGCTGAGTGACTCCAGCATTTTGTGTCTACCTTCAATTTAAACCAGCATCTGCAATTCTTTCCTGCACATTATAAAAATGTTATTATTTAAAAAACGTGGTTATGTTGTCCCCTTTTCCCTCCGCTTCTTCTGAACTGAGCTGGGCAAGTGATCTTTTACAGATTACAGAGCTTGCTACAAGTTTAATAAAAATTAAACAAAAATTGAAAATTATCTAGCTAGGCTACGTTTTGGAAGAGAGAGTGTGAGGGTGCTCGAAGATCCTGTACCGGAAATGGTAACTCTATCCATTTCTCTCTGGGTTTCCTCCAAAATAAAAATTATAATTTTTTTAAAATTTCAGATTTCCACCATCAGCAGTCCTTTGGTTTTCAGTCACTAAAAAGAGTTGAAGCAACTATGTCTTAAAATAATTTTGGAAAGCTAATTTATTGGCACACTTCCAGCACAGACCCAGACCAGCTCTGAGGATTAGCAGAGATTGGCCTTGGAGCTATGCTGTAATAACTGTGGCAAGCTGCTGATGCTTATCACATCTCCAGTGTCACCTTGGTTGAGTAGCTTGCTGGAATCTTGGCTTCATGCCTTGTCAACGGAATCCTGGCAGGGGCTGGGTTTTGGAGAATTATAGGATAGAGTGATACAGTGTGGAAACAGGCCCTTTGGCCCAACTTGCCCACACCGGCCAACAGGTTCCAGCTACACTAGTCCCACCTGCCAGCATTTGGTCCATATCGCTCCAAACCTGCCCTATCCATGTCCCTGCTAACTGTTACTTAAATGTTGCCTTAACTACCTCCTCTGGCAACTTGTTCCATACATCCACCACCCTTTATGTGAAAAAGTTGCCCCTCAGATTTCCATTAAATCTTTTCCCCTTCACCTTAAACCTATGTCCTCTGGTCCTCGATTCACCTACTCTGGGCAAAACTCTGTGGATCTACCCAATCTATTCCTCTCATGATCTTATACACCTCTATACGATCACCCCTCACTCTTCTACGCTCCAAGGAATAGAGTCCCAGCCTGCTCAACATCTGCCCATAGTTCAAGATGGTGGATATGATTATGGGACAATGACAACCTGGAGTAGTATTGTGAGCTGGTAAATTAATACTCTATAATTATAGAACGTAGAACAATACAGCACAGGAAGAGTCCCTTTGGCTCACCAAGTCTGTGCCCAACATGATCCCAATCTTAAGGTCATGTGATAGAAGTAGAATTAGGCCATTCGGCCCATCAAGTCTACTCCGCCATTCAATCATGGCTGATCTAGCTCTCCCTCTGAACCCCATTCTCCTGCCTTCTCCCTATAACCTCTGACACCTGTACTAACTTGGCCTCCACAGCCTTCTGTGGTAAATTCCTTCCTAAAATAACGTCCTTTAATTCTGAGGCTATGACCTCGAGTCCTAGACTCTGTCACAAGTGGAAATACCCTCTCCACATCCACTCTATCCAAGCCTTTCATTATTCTGTATGTTTCAAATATGTCCCATCTCATTCTTCTAAACTCTAGTGAGTACAGGCCCAGTGCCGACAAACGCTCTTCATAGATTAAGCTACTCAATCCTGGGATTATTCTTGTAAATCTCCAGAGCCAAAACATCCATCCTTAGATATGGTGCCCAGAATTGCTCACACTATTCCAAATGAGATCTTACCAGCGCCTTATAGAGCCTCAGCATTACATCCCTGTTTTGTATGCAAGCTCTCTTGAAATAAATGTGAACATTGAGTTTGCTTTCTTTACTATCGATTCGACTTGCAGATTAACTTTTTGGGAATCCTGCACCAGCTCCCAAGTCCCTTTGCACCTCTGATTTCTAGATTTTCTCCTCATTTAGAAAATAGTCTACGCCTTTATTCCTACTACCAAAATGCATGACTCCACACTTTGATGCACTATATTCCATCTGCCATTTCTCTGCCCACTCTCCCAACCTGTCCGAGTACTTCTGCAGAGTCTCTGCCCTCTCTACACTACCTGCCCTTCCACCTATTTTTCCACCATCCGCAGGTCACAAACCCTTTAATCCCTTCGTCCAAATCCTTATCTACCTGCACATGTTCCATGGCCCATTATCTCCTGCCCGTCTATATGCCTCAACGTCTCTTAAACGTTGCTGCTGTTTCTGCTTCTATCATCTCCCCTGGCAGCATATTCCAGGCACAAATCACTCTCTTTATAAAAAAAAACTTGCACATTTCTTTTTGAAACTTTTCTCCCTCTGCCCTCTTTTATTTGACATTTCCACCCAGGGAAAAAGACTGACTATCTAGGGATCTAGTCATGTTATGTACTTTCTATCAGGTCATTCTTCAGCCTCCAATGCTCCAGAGAAAATCCTTTTCAGACCTCTCTTTATAGGTGATGTACTACAATCCAGCTGACATCCTGGTCAACCTCTTCTGCATCCTCTCAAGTCTCCATGGAACTGTGCACAATACTCCAAATGTGTCCTCGCCAAGGTTTTATGTTTGCAAAGTGACTTGCCAACTTTCATTCTTAAATGCCCTGATGGATGAAGGCAAGCAGGTTTCACACCAACTTTACCAGCCTCCCTATCGGGGAGCTGTGGAATCCACCACAATTAAGATGCTTTTCTATGTCCTTTGTGGCAAATGAGCACAAATTAAAAAAATGTCTGTTTTCAGACCATCTCCTACATCATTTTCCTGTTATGCACTACAGTTGCAGATCCAACTCTGGTTGCCATGAATCAAGGGCAATGGTGTTAAAGTTCTTGCTGGCAAAGCTTAAATATGTTTCTGATGTTGTGATGTTATCACAGTCAACCATCGTTATTATGTGTTAGTCAAGGGGGGGGGGGGGTTTAGAAAATTGTAATTGAACACAAATAATTATATTTATCTTCAAATAGTTGTGGTGCACTAAGTAACATACGATTCTTTATATATTAGGATCAGAGTCTTCTGTCACAGACTTATAAATCACGGCATCTTTACCAATCTGATCCTGGTGTTCATTATGCTCAGCAGCATCTCCTTGGCAGCCGAGGATCCCATACGTAATCATTCCTTTCGTAACAATGTAAGTAGATGACATAAGCGGACGTTTCATTTTCAGTCTTTATAACTCTTGCATTCCTTGTGCAGATTTATGTGAGCAACAAACTCTACTGCCATGATCATTAATGATTTTGAGTACTGTATATTTTTAAAAGAGGATATATGTCACCCTTTAATAGTTCTGACATTACATTTTCAGCACCATTGCTCAGCACAATTCGTGTTTTTAAAGCCAAAGGAAAAATTGGCTCAATAAAAATAAATAAAAGAGCACTCAACAAGCAGATGTAATATAATATGAAAGAGTGAAATCCATTTAAAATGACTTGCATTTATGTTTTTGCTCATGGATGGAAATTGCTCATTTGGATTTCTAGTTTTATTATTATTCATTTTCCAGGATGTGGGAATCGCTGGCAAGGCCAGCATTATTAAAGCCAAGATCGATAGGTTCTGGGCAGGAGAACGGGGTTGTGGGAAAAAATAGATCAACCATGATGGAATGGACGAGTCAGACTCGATGGGCCAAATGACATATTTCTGGTCCTATGTCTTATAATTCTTGCTCATCCCTAATTGTCTTTGAAGTTGATGGTGAGCCATGTTCTTGAAATACTGCCATCCTTATGTTGAAAGAACAAATACATTTCCAAGACAGGATGGTGTTTCACTTGGAAGGGAAATGAAGGCAGTGGTGTTTTTATGATTCTACTACCGTCAGGTCAGGTTGTGGAGATGGGTGCCATGTAATCCCGTGCTACCTGCTCCATGGTCGGATTGTCGGCGACTAAACCGTCTCCCCCACCTGGTTTGCCAGATGAGGAGGGAGCTGTGGACCCCTAGCAGGACCAAAAACAAGACCTGTCAAAGGGCGGATGAGCTTTTAGCCTCATTAGAAGTTGCGATCACAGTCGTACATAGCATTGTAAGGAATGATGATAAAGCACACACACCAAAATCCTATACTTACAGCAGCGAAGATCCTCAGGAGCTGGAGGACAGAAATGTGCAGTGCGTCCGTCACTGTTCCGTCCTGTTCTTAATGATGGCAAAGGTTGCAAATTGAGAGGTGGTGTCAGCGTAGCGGTGTCAGAGAATCCAAACCATGGTGACGCCCTGTAAAATCAGGCTGTATGATTGTACTCTTGCCTGCTGGAGATTGCCATTGCTGAGCACCAATGCAGTGCAAATGTGACATGTCCACCCACCTGTAGGTTGTTTAGACTTTACTTACTGCAGGAATGGCTGCTTTATCTGCTGAGGAGTGAAGCGATAACTGATTCTAATCTGATGAGTTTTTTGTTGGGTAACATTTGCTTTCTTTTCTATATTCATACTTGGGAGGTGGGCCTAGATGGCAAAGCTGGCATTGGTTGATCATTGCTAATTACTCTAAAGATAATGGACAAATCTTGCCAAATTGCTTTGCTCTTGAGAAAGTTTTCTTGCGATGCTATCAAGAATGGAACAGGAACATAATCAGGTGATTAGGTGAGGAACCTGGAGTTGTTGATCTTCCATGCACCCTTAGCTCTTATTCTTCTGTGCATTGGAGTCCAATGTGTTTGTTCTGGGCAACTGCAAAAGCTTTTGTGAATGTCTAGCAAAGGAGCATGGAGGCGTTGCTGATTAACAAGCTGCCAATAATGACACTGTAGCATTGTAGAGGTTTGGGCTATTAGACCAGGTGAATTCATGGTATAATATTAAACTTGTGTTATTGCTTTTACAATCATCAAACCAGACATAGAAGTTGATGTCACATGTGAATTGTGTCTTATACTGTAGATGACAGAATTTGTGGCGTTAGAGATCTGTTATATGCAGCAGAGTACCCAGCCTCTTATTCACTACCATCAATATGTGATGGTGTTGATTCTCAGTTTAGTTATGGACCATTGGATGTTGACATCTTAACATAACAATAGCAGTTCACTCAGATGACCCGACATGAAATAGATGCTCAAATTATATTTTAAAGAGATTTGCTTTCTGATGTCCATCAACAATTTTCCCTTAAGCATTGTCCAATTTCCATGTTATGCTGAACATTTCTATTCTGCCTTTTCAGATTCTTGGTTATTTTGACTATGCTTTTACAGCGATCTTTACTGTTGAAATCCTATTCAAGGTAATACACTGTTTGGTTCTCTTGCCTTAATGAATGATTAGAGTAAAGCTAACATTTTAAAATCATTTGCTTCCTTTCCAGATCCTAGGCTATGCAGATTATGTCTTCACTAGTATGTTTACTTTTGAAATCTTGATGAAGGTAACAGAGGGCCAGGTTGCTGTGTGTGACAATTGATGGGGCTACGACCTCTTTGCACAAACATTTCACTATAGCATGATGCACGATTTCTGAGTGATGTTTCTGCTGCACTCAATGGCATATCTTAATCCACTGCCACACTCCACCGTGAGCCATTGTTTGAGTCATTGGCCAGTATAAATCTTGTGAATGCAATTCTTTCAATCTGTTGACATGTATGAATGTCTGTGGACTGAACTTAAGTAATTCATTAATAATTATGCATGTAATTTTGTTTTCAAGCATACAATTTTTCTTGTAATTACATAATATGTCAATTGAGAAACGTGGGTTTAATTATGTTCCTTATGAAAAATTAATATAGTGTCAAACTTGAGTTAGGGTTATGTTTGAGAGAACAACCTGCTCCTTTTTACTTTACATTGTTCCAAGTTTTATTCACAAGATGTACAAAAACAATCTTGTATGTAGTAATCAGCTATAGATTCACGAATATCTCTCAGGACATCCTGTTGAGCAGATTGCAAAGCACATAAATTTCAGTTTTGCCTGTGGGTTGTATGAGAATGTAAAGATAGATTAATAAAGTGTCTAGAGGCATTTACCTCTACTGTCCATTAAATCATTAAAGTAATTGCTGCATAATACAAATTTACAGAAGTATGTGCAATACCATACAAAAGTTCACCACTTTTTCCAGCAATCTTTTTCTGCAATATTGAGATAGTTCCAAGTTTTGTGCATTATTTAAACACAGTGAGAACTTCATTCACTATGACTAATGAGTTTGTTTCCATTGAAAAGTAACAGAACAGTAAACTATTTAATGATAAAAGCAACAGAATACATCTGTATTTTAAATGTTGGCTTTATACTCGATGCAGCCATGTGGCCATGATCTCCCTGAGTGTGATCTGCTCTCTGCCTGTATTATCCATTCACTTACATTTATATTCTCTGGTCGGAGAAAGTTAATCCCATTGCCCCGTCCTCGTGAAGCAGCAGCACCTTTAATGCCACATCTGAGTCAAGTGATCAAAACAGTGCAAGAAAGACACTTCAAAGCAGAAATGTAACGAGATCCTTTTATTGATCAAGTTCCATTAAACAGGTCTAAAATTTGTAAATAAATATGCAGATATCAACCAGAACACCTGAATATTATTTAAAATGAGGGATTCAAGTAAGCCATTAACATAGGAAATTAATGGGTGCAGACATAATAAGATACTAAATGGAATGTTTGATAGGAGATTCTATATATAATATAAACTCGGTGACATGCCAGAGCAGATATATATTTATTATTCTAATTGTTTCCTTCAGACCATCATTAAATTTCACTGACGTGCCTCACCTGGTGCACTCCAATCCAAGTGGCTCCGCAAAAAATGACATATTTACATTATGTTATGTAACTGGAAAGAGATACTTTTGAAAAATAACTAGCACTGATGCAAAGCTGAGATTTTAACCATTACACATGGAATTGTCATGGCAACAAGGATTGAACCTGACTTTCTATTTTGCTCATTATATCAGTGCAGAATCTTGACAAACGATTGAAAGAACAACCTGCTCCTTTTTGCTTTACATTGTTCCAAGTTTTATTCACAAGAAGTATGAACAGTTATGTATGTGGTAATCAACTATAGATTTACGAATATCTCTCGGGACATCCGCTGAGCAGATTGTAAACTAAATTAATAAATACTTAAAGTCTTTACAATTCCCTAGTTTTCACAAGATTACTTTCCTCTTTAGTTTAGTTTCCTAATAAGTTGGGAAGCAGAGGCAAATTCTTTCTTCGCCGATGATTTGCCTTTTCCTTGTGTGAGCTTGATGGTTTCGGCATGGTGACTTTCTATCTTGAATCAGTGCCAGCATTGGCAGGCTGCAACGACTGCAATACCAAAACATTGGGTTGTTATTTTAGTATCTTTTCATTTCAGCAATTTGCAACAAAGCTTTTAACTCCTCAAAAGCTGTGATGAATGGTAGCTAAGATGTAAAACTATTTTCTTAATTAACTCTTGACACTTTTACTGATAAAAAGCCAATAGTCTCTTACTGAGGCTTGGAAAAGCACAATAGACTTTGGCCATTGTTTACTATTTTGCAGAAAAGAATTGTTGCTCATGGTTGTTCAGTGCATCTGAAATTGAAGGCTGTGTCTGAGATTTTCTTGATGAAAGAGAAAATCTTATCCACATGCATATAGCTTCAGAATAGGATTATGGTTTGACCATTGTATAATGTTATTTGCTTTATTCATACTTCAACGCTATTTATAGATTAAACTTGACAAATGATTTGAAAATTGCAAGTTAAATTTTGGCCAATAATATTCATATGTTTAATGAAGGATAGATTGGGCAGTGAGGAAGTCATCTTGGCTGGTTTAGTAGCCAGGAAACCATGCCGAATGGGCTTCTTGTCTGTAGGATTGAATGTTTTGGACTTTGTTTCCCAATTCTTCGCCAGCTTTCTTAAGTGGCACCAGGCATGGGTAGGGAGCAGATCAATGAGAAAGAGGGAGGGCCAAGTGGGAGTGGAGTATTTTGTCATGTATATCAAAATGGAACAATGGAATTCTTACTTGCACCATTGGTTGAAGGGCATATCAGAAATCAAAAGGATACATCAAGCAGATAGATTAGGAAATGGGTAGACAATAGGTGCAGGAGGAGGCCATTCGGCCCTTCGAGCCAGCACCGCCGTTCAAAGTGATCATGGCTGATCATCCCCAATCAGTACCCCGTTCCTGCCTTCTCCCCATATCCCCTGACTCCGCTATCTTTAAACGCCCTATCTAGCTCTCTCTTGAAAGTATCCAGAGAACCGGCCTCCACCACCCTCTGAGGCAGAGAATTCCACAGACTCACAACTCTCTGTGTGAAAAGGTTTTTCCTCATCTCCGTTCTAAATTGCTTACCCCTTATTCTTAAACTGTTATGCCTGGTTCTGGACTTCCCCCAACATGTTTCCTGCCTCTAGCGTGTCCAAACCCTGTATAATCTTATATGTTTCAATAAGATTCCCTCTCATCCTTCTAAATTCCAGAGTGTACAAGCCCAGCCGCTCCATTCTCTCAGCATATGACAGTCCCGCCATCCCGGGAATTACTCCCTCAATAGCAAGAATGTCCTTCCTCAAATTAGGGGACCAAAAAGGCACACAATACTCCAGGTGTGGTCTCACTAGGCCCCTGTACAACTGCAGAAGGGCTTATTTGCTCGCTCTTGTTATGAAGGCCAACATTCCATTCGCTTTCTTCACTGCCTGCTGTACCTGCATGCTTACTTTCATTGACTGATGAACAAGGACCCCCAGATCTCGTTGTACTTCCCCTTTTCCCAACTTGACACCATTTAGATAATATTCTGCCTTCCTGTTTTTGCTACCAAAGTAGATAACCTCACAATTGTCCACATTAAACTGCATCTGCCCACTCATCCAACCTGTCCAAGTCATGCTGCATTCTCATAGCATCCTCCTCACAGTTCACACTGCCACCCAGATTAGATTACTGGGGCTAGGATGCATGGGGTGATGAAGAAATTGGTAGAGTTGGAATGACAAGAGTGGAGGTTGAGAAAGATCAGCCGAGGGTCATTTGAGGGCAGCATGGATACATTTGCAAAATCTGCGTGTTATTTTAGAACATGGCAAGCTGATGCAAGGAGTTATAAGTGGATAGCTGGCAAGTGGGACTCCCAAGTCCAAAAGTCCAAAAGCAACTTTGGAAATGCTTGTTAAATTTTGTTCACTGGCCTCTTTGGGTTTCAGCTCTGGGATACCCAAACAGTAATTCAAATCCTTGAGTGGCGGGAGGATCAACTTGCTATACCTATTTTTGTATTTTGAACTTGCTGTTAAAATCCCGTACCCCACTCCCCCCCCCCCCCCCCCCCTCCCACATTAAAAATGCTTTTCTAATAGTCCAAAGTTAACAGAATAATGAACAAAGCAATAACACTTTCCTTAACATGATTGAAACATTCAGTGAGGTAAAGCAGCGTTTATTGGGGTGGTTTACCCGATCAAGCTGCATCAAGGTGTTTTCAGTTTAATGAGTAGATGTAAAGATCCTTTCAGGAGCATTTTAAAGGAGATTGAGGGAGGTTTAGAATAGAATTGAAGGGCCGTATGGCCTACTCCTGCACCTATTGTCTACGGTACAGAGGGGCACCAAAGACATAGGGGCTAAGTGATCAATGGCAAACAATTAATGCTGGACATATATACCATTGCCACAGACGGCTGTGGAGGCCAAGTCTGTGGATATTTTTAAGGCAGAGACAGATTCTTGATCCGTACAGGTGTCAGAGGTTATAGGGAGAAGGCTGGAGAATGGGGTTAGGAAGGAGAGATAGATCAGCTATGATTGAATGGCGGAGTATACTTGATGGGCCAAATGGCCTAATTCTACTCCTATCATTTATATACCGTACCATAAATTAGAAATTCCAACTTTCAATAAGACCATGGATTAACTGATTGTCACCTCAATTCTGCATTCTTGCTTACCCAAGGTAACTCAGCATTGCATTGCTTATAAAAAAAAATATATCTACCTGGAGAGCTAATAAATACCATTGGACTATTGATGAAACTGAGTAAATCCATTTTATCTTCATTTGCTTTCCTTCTTTAGATGATGACATATGGAGCATTTTTACATAAAGGTTCTTTCTGTAGAAATTACTTCAACTTGTTGGACATCTTGGTTGTGGGTGTATCACTTATTTCCTTTGGAATTCAGTAAGTATCTGTTTCTGGTAAACAAATATAAGCAATTTATCCTTACAAATTATATACATGTAGTGGTGCATTTTCTATTTTGATAAGAATGCATCTGATTTAAAAAATAATTAATTGCTTAGGAATGTGCCTACCCTTAATAATTGTTATTTTAAGTATTTAATCTTTAAAAAATATGATATTTTGACTTAAACCTGTAAAAACATATTTGGAAAAATTAATATTTATTGAAAAACTGTGCAAAGTTTAAAATAGCTTGGATGACAATACCCATTCCTTCAGAATTTTATTATGTCCTCCTCCGCCTCCTCCTCCTCAGGCAGCCCCTTGAGAATGACTTGCTTTTTCTGCAATTCCCTGGCTTCTGGGGTGACTAATGCGTCCTACGCAGGCTTTACAGATTCTGTCATCAAATGTCTTCTTAATCTTCCTCCTTGCTTTTCACATATGCATCCGGGTGGATTTTCATTATGAATTCCTGAGTGCACATTTATAATGGAATAACCATTGTAAACTACTTTTAATGCAATGAGCCACCCTCTCAACAAATGCACACTAACGCTGCTTTATGTGCTTCATGCATCTGAGCTTGCACAGCAGAGAAATTCATCAATCCTGATGACCTCCAATTCTTTGCTTGCTGATTTGCCTTGACATGGTGGTTTAATGTTTAGTCCATATTTAATATTAAAAAAATAATGAAAGTAATTTTAATTTAACTTCACCAGAAATTGAATGTGATTGAGCAGACCACTGATTTATTTGCAGCTAAATATTGTTCTCCAATTTGAGGAAAACCACCTCATATTTCGCTTGGGCAGCTTACACCCCAGCAGAATGAATATTGGCGTCTCTAACTTCAAGTAACCCTTGCCGTCCCTCTCTCCATCCCTCCCCCTTTCCCAGTTCTCCGACTAGTTTTACTGTCCTTGTTTACATTTTATCTCTGTTTGCTTTACTGTTATCTTCTCCAAGCTAACAATTATCCATTCTACACCGTCCTTGATCTCCGAACCCCTTTGTCTCATATTCGCACCTTACACTTCCTTATCTCTGTATCTCCCCCTCCCCTGACTCAGTCTGAAGAAGGGTTTCAACCTGAATGTTACCCATTCCTTCTATCCAGAGATGCTGCCTGTCCTGCTGAGTTACTCCAGCATTCAGTGGGTTAGCATATGATTAGCGTTTAACAGCACTGGGCCGCTACTCTAAAAGGTTGATGGGTGACCTCATTGAAACTAACAGAATAATGAAAGCTATTGATAGAGTGGATGTGGAAAGGATGTTTCCACTGGTTGGAGATTCTAGGACCATAGATCTTAGCCTCAGAATTAAAGGGTTCTCTTTTAGAAATGAGGTGAGGAGGAACCTCTTTAGTCAGAGGATAGTTAATTTGTGGAACTCATTGCCTCAGAGGGCTGTGGAGGCCAACTTAGTGGATATTTTTAAGGCAGAGATAGACAAATTCTTGATTAGGACGGGTGTCAAGGATTATGGGAGAAGGCAGGAAAATGGGATTAGGAGGCAGAGATCAGCCATGATTGAATGACGGAGTGGACTCGATGGGCCGAATGGCCTAATTCTACTCCTATAACTTGTGAACGTGAATTTTGTTTCTATTTTCGGTTTAAACCTGCATCTGCAGTTCTTTCCTACTAGATATTGTTCTCCACTGATTCCTGAATTAGGTTAGACTCACTCTGGATTCCTCCGTTCTCTTGATAGCGAATTTGCACGTGCCAATAATTTTCCCTGCTTTTCCACTCCATTAACAATCAGTGCTACCTCTATTGCTCAACCCCACCCTCTCACTTTCTTCTTCAGCACTTTCTTTCACCTCCTGCTGGTCTCATTTTCTACTTCTCTCCACCTCTTTCCTTCTACTTTCCCCATTTCTCTTCCTTCCCTTCAGCTTCTTATCTCATTTATCCCCATCTTCATTTCTTGTAAACCAAGATGATCACAAGTGCTCCTCCCACCATGTCCATCCCTCCCTAATGATACCTATTCTTTATTAATTAATGATTGCCATAAACCACTGATGTTTATTTATTTTGCAGCATTTGAGAGAAGTTTTAATGAATGTTCCTAAATCCATAAATCATCCATGTGTCCTTGGGAGCATCTTATCTTTAATTAATTTCCCCCGTTGTCCTCTGTCTTTAATGTTCCCATCTGGTTCACATCTTAATGAAGCATTCTATGTTTTTATTACTTAATTTATTTTCTTCTGTAAAGCCAATCTTTGATTTATCAAACCCTAAAACCTATTGAACTAATCTTACTCATTGGCAAACATAAGTTCTTAACCATCACCTATTTTTTGTTGGTTTTTTTGGCTATGCTCTTCCTGAGTTCCTACCTCCCATTCTCTTCACATGTTCCCCAGACACTACCTTTATTGTCCTTCGCCATCCCAGCTTCTTCTTCACATTGTCCATTTTTCTTTTTAGTACTCACCGTTTTGCCTTCATTGCTGTATTTATTACTCAATTTATTGTTATCATGTTTCTGTTCACTCTGTGAGCTTCGTATGAAAGAGGAATATCTTTGCACCCTGGTATATATTATAATAAACAAATCTGATCAGAAATAGGCCATTTAGCCCATCAGGTCTACCCTGCCATTCAATCATGGCTGAGCTTTCAACCCCATTCTCCTGCCTTCTCTCCGTAACCCTTGACACCCTTACCAATCAATTATCAGCCAAGCTTATCAGAATGCCTTAAATACCCATTGACTTGGCCTCCACAGCCATGTCTGGCAAATAATTCCACAGATTCACCACCCTCTGACTAAAGAAATTCTTCCTCATCTCCTTTCTAAAGGTACATCCTTTTATTTTGGCGCTATGTTCGCTGGTTCTAGACTCTGCTACAAGTGAAAACATCTCCACATCCACACTCTCCAGGCTTTCACTATTCTAAACACCAGCGAGTACAGGCCCAGTGCCTTCAAACGCTCGAAATATATTAACCAAATAATTTCTGGGATTATTCTTGTAAATCCCTGGACCCTCTCCAATGTCGCTACCTGTCCCTCCACTTATCTTCGTATCATCCACAAATGTAGCCACAAAGTCTTCAATTCTCTCATCCAAATGTTTTATGCTGAGAGGATGACAGTCTGTCTGTCTGTCATGCTGACTGTCATATGCTGAGAGAATGAAGCGGCTGGGCTTGTATACTCTGGAGTTTAGAAGGATGAGAGGGGATCTTATTGAAACATATAAGATTATTAATGGTTTGGACACACTAGAGGCAGGAAACATGTTCCCGATGTTGGGGGAATCCAGAACCAGGGGACACAGTTTGAGAATAAGGGGTAGGCCATTTAGAACGGAGACGAGGAAACATTTTTTCTCATAGAGAGTTGTGAGTCTGTGGAATTCTCTACCACAGAGGGCGGTGGAGGCTGGTTCTCTGGATACTTTCAAGAGAGAGCTAGATAGGGCTCTTAAAGATAGCGGAGTCGGGGGATATGGGGAGAAGGCAGGAACGGGGTACTGATTGGGATGATCAGCCATGATCACATTAAATGCCGATGCTGGCACAAAGGGCCGAATGGCCTACTCCTGCACCTATTGTCTATTGCCAAATCATTGGTATATAATATGAATAGTAGCAGCCCCAACACCGACCCTTGCGGAACACTGCTCATTACTAGTAGCCAACCAGAAAAAGCCCCCTTTATTCTCACTCTTTGCCTTCTGCCATTCTGCCAGCCTTCTGTCCTTGCTAGTATCTTCCCTCTTATACCATGATCTGTCCTGAATTCCTCCTGATCACTTTTTCCCAATGTTTTAGATGTGATTTAATCTTTGCACAAACTGGAAAATGTACCATGGGAGCTGCAGTGTTCTGATTGTTGAACCCTAGAGTTTGTGTAATGATTACCCAATCATCGGTTAGAAAGGCATTCAAGACTCATGCAATTTGTCATTTGTTAGAAGCACAAAGAAATTCCCAACAATTAAATAACATCATTGTGACCAGAGTAGTTCTTACCCCTATTTCAGAAACAAATCTGTAGAAATGTGATTATATCATGCCTTAAAGCCTTCAAGATTTTTCAAAGTGCTTCACAAAAGAGTGAACATGAATTTTTGCTTCTTTTCACACAGGTCTAGTGCTATTTCAGTGGTGAAGATTCTTCGTGTCCTAAGGGTTTTAAGACCACTTCGAGCAATCAATAGGGCAAAAGGACTAAAGGTTTCACTTAACCATTTTCTATATACCTAATTTCATTGTGGAAATTTAAAAGTTGTAATTTTATGTTAATGCTATTTTTGTTCTTTCCCTTTCAGCATGTTGTTCAATGTGTATTTGTTGCTATTAGAACCATTGGTAACATCATGATTGTTACAACTCTTCTGCAGTTCATGTTTGCCTGTATTGGGGTTCAGCTGTTCAAGGTAAATGTGGATCAGACTTTACCTGCATTTTTCTTCCAATTCAGACTCAAGTTTAAAAATCCATTTTAGCCTAAAACAAAATACATTAATTTTTCAGGGTAAATTCTACCGCTGTACAGATGAAGCAAAACAATTTCCTGAAGATTGCAAGTGAGAAACATGAAACATATATCTTTGTAGTGAACATTTTGTTTTTGACTCTGATTTGTCTAATGAGCTATTGAACCACCTTATTTGCCTGAATGTGAAACATGTTTTTTTAAAGTTCTTCTGTGGTTTTCTTGGATCAAGTCAAGTTGAGTTCATTGTCATCTGCACAAGTAAGATGAGGTACAGATACAATAAAAAATCTTACAGCAACATCGCAAAGACATAGACTCAGACTATACAGAAAAACATAAAAAGTACATCAATTACACTTAATTATTACAAACATCATTTATTTTAAGTGAGAATGTGGGAAATGTGGAAGGACTTTCATTGTAATGTTGTAGATGTATGTTAACTTATGATTATTGCATGCAATTAATGAATTGGGATAAAACAAAATAAGTTAATATTTCAATGACATCTGTTCCTTTAACATAGGGGGACTTTCATTCTTTATAAAGATGGTGAAGTAGATCAACCAGTCATTCGTGACCGAGTTTGGTACAACAGTGATTACAACTTTGACAATGTCCTTTCAGCAATGATGGCACTGTTTACAGTATCGACCTTTGAAGGCTGGCCGGCGTAAGCAGATGTCTTTATTTTTAAAGACAGAGATAATCTTGAAAATTAATGTGAAACTATTCCCTTAATTTTACTCTCAGAATTGTATGTCTATTAGCAATGATTGTTACACTTTATCATGCGTGTGAGTAAACAAATATTAATTGCTCTATCAGTTGAAACAAGTTAACGTGAAGCAGAGGTAGATCAGATCCTTGGAGTTGATTTACACTGCGAGGTGAAACCCCAACCTTAACTTGTAATGGAAACGTATCTTTAACTGTGTGGATGTGGATATGCTTAACATCTCAGAAAGATGAATGCAGATATTTCAATTCCCTCAGAAAGTATCTGCAGTGATTGATACATGTAGTGACGCTATAAACATAATCAGAAATAATCTTATTTGCATCAATAAGCGCTTTAGTCTCTGTACTTATCTTGTTTGGCTTATTATAGCTGCAATTTCATGGTATTTCTCTGTTATGTCAAATTTGCCTTTTGGTCGATTGACATTTTTGTTGAAAAGCAAAACAAAAGCATTTTCTGGAATAAAAATAGATCTGGAATAAATGCAGAAAATGCCGTAAATAGCTGGACATGTGGTTGGCTGGGCAGCATTTCTGGAGAGAGAAACAGAATTAATGCTTCCTATCAATGACTCATCCTCAATATTCTGTCCACATCATCAATACTCTATCCACATCATCAATACTCTATCCACATCAACTTGAGAGATGTCAGCTGAAGGCACAAAAGCTGTGCCACCTTTCCTCAGCTAGTATCAACCTCACCTGTTCTTCCAGTTTCTCTTGGTCTCCAGCCTTTCACAGATATTCCCTTTGTTATAAAAAACAAACTGTTGAGGAAAAGCTTCTCACTGTACCTCGGTATACATGATAATAAACTAAACTAACTAAGTCAGCAAATCAGGCAGCATCTATGAAGGGAAATGGACAGTCGACAGGGGAAAGGCCTTGATTCAAAACATTTTTGCCCCCGATTCCTGCATCTGCAGTCCCTTGTGTCTCCATTCCTTTTGCTGTCTCCACTGCTTCCCCTTCTCTGCAAATGACAAATTTCTTGATTTTTTTTTTAATTCTCAGTTTGATTAAAAGGAATACCTAATGCAACTTCATTTCTCTCTATAGATGTTGCCTGACAGGCTAAGTATTTCTAGCAGAGTTTTAAAGAGTTTGAGTTTATTGATCAGAACAGTTAGTGGCTTGTCTAATTGAACATTAAAATGTTTATCCATTATCAGTAAACATTTATCTTCATTGAAATGGTTTTGTATAAAAATATTTGTTTGTACTCTACATGATATAAATATACATCTGGTTTAGGAAGAGATACAATGAATATGTTAAGTTTGAACAAGGTGTACACATTTTGACATGGTGGTAAGGGCATTTCTTTGATTGTTTTTCAGACTGCTATACAAAGCAATAGACTCAAATGGAGAAAACATTGGCCCGGTCTACAACAATCGTGTGGAGATTTCTATATTCTTTATTATTTACATTATTATCATTGCTTTCTTCATGATGAACATCTTTGTAGGTTTTGTCATCGTCACATTCCAGGAGCAGGGAGAACTAGAGTACAAAAATTGTGAATTGGACAAAAATCAGGTTAGAAATCACGTTGAATTGCCTGTGCTAACATATATGCTGAGTTGGTGTAGTGCACAGGAACTTCCTAAATGATTGTAATTTACTGATCAGTAAAGGTGGATTTTAGCTGCAATTTCATTGTTGGTGGAAGTGATTTCTAATTTGTTAAATTTACAGTTTTAATCCCCAATTGTGTTAATGATATATGTTCTTAGAACTTCATTCATGTGACATTTGAACACAGAATAAACAATCACGTACCCTATGTTATAGTCAATAGATGTTCATGTAACATCATGTCCAATCCTGTGGCATTCCCTCCCTCACTCAACCTGTTGATTCCAGTAAGGATGCAACGGCTCTCACTGGCTCTCCACTCCGCATTGGACCACTTGGACAATAAAAACACTTACGTCAGGTTGTTGTTTGTAGACTACAGCTCATCGTTCAATACCATCATCCTCTCCAAGTGGTTACCAAGCTCACGGAACTGGGTCTCTGTGCATCCCTCTGCAATTGGATCCTCGACTTCTTCATCCACAGACCACAGTCTGTTCGAATTGGCAAGAATACTTCATCCTCTGTAACAGTCAGTACAGGAGCACCTCAAGGCTGCGTGCTCGGCCTCCTGCTTTACACACTCTAGGCCTGTAATGAGTCGAGTCATACGCACGTCAAGGTACAACACATGTTTATTCAAGTTCACTCACAGCATTCATCTGCATGGCCTTACAGTAAACTAGCAGCTACACAGACTAAATAATTAAGCAGATTTCTGATAATATACAGAGAGATTTGGGCCATTTGGAAGAGTGGGCTGAAAGATGGCAGATGGAGTTTAATGCTGATAACATCTGGTGCTACATCTTGGCAGGGCAAATCAAAATAGGGCGTACATGGTAAATGGTAGGGAATTGAGGAATGCTGTGGAACAGAGGGATCTAGGAATAACTGTGCATAGTTACCTGAAGGTGGAATCGCATGTAGATAGGGTGGTAAAGAAAGCTTTCGGTGAGCTGGCCTTTATAGATCAGAGCATTGAATATAGGAGTAGGGAAGTAATGTTAAAATTGTACCAGGCATTGGTAAGACCAATTCTGGAGTATGGTGTACAATTTTGGTCGCCTAATTATAGGAATGATGTCAACAAAATAGAGAGAGAACAGAGGCAATTTAGTAGAATGTTGCCTGGGTTCCAGCAACTAAGTTACAGAGAAAGGTTGAACAAGTTAGGTCTTTATTCTTTGGAGCGCAGAAGGTTAAGGGGGGACTTGATTGAGGTCTTTAAAATGATGAAAGGGATAGACAGAGTTGACGTGGATAAGCTTTTCCCATTGAGGGTAGGGAAGATTCAAACAAGAGGGCATGACATGAGAATTAAGGGACAGAAGTTTAGGGGTAACATGAGGGGGAACTTCTTTACTCAGAGAGTGGTGGCTGTGTGGAATGATCTTCCTGCAGAAGTGGTGGAGGCAGGATCGATTTTAACATTTAAAAGTAAAGTGGATAGGTATATGGACGGGAAGGGAATGGAGGGGTATGGTCTGAGTGCAGGTAGATGGGACTAGGGGAAAATGAATGTTCGGCACGGAAGGGCCGAGAAGGCCTGTTTCCGTGCTGTAATTGTTATATGGTTATTTGGTTATAAACTGTATAGTAGGCGGAGCTTCTACTAATAAGCACTACAATTGGTTAGTAAGAAGTAACCAATCTACAATACCCATGACTGTGTAGCCGGACATAGTCCGAACTCCATCATCAAGTTCGCTGACGACACCACTGTTGTTGGACGAATTACAGATGGTGATGAGTTAGAGTATAGAAGTGAGATCGACCGATTGACCAAATGGTGCCAGCACAACAACCTGGCTCTCAACATCAGTAAAACCAAGGAACTGATTGTGGACTTTGGAAGGGGAAAGATGAGAACCCACAATCTTGTTTATGTCAATGTGTTGAAGGTGGAGAGGGTCAAAAACTTCAAATTCCTGTGCATATTTCCGAAGATCTTTCCTGGACCAAGCACACTGATGCAATTATAAAGAAGGCACATCAGCGTCTCTACTTCCTGAGAAGACTACGGAGATTCGGTATGTCAAAGAGGATTTTCTTGAACTTCTACGGGTAGAGAGCATACAGACTGGTTGTATCATGGCCTGGTTCGGCAACTTGGACGTTCAGGAGCGGAAAAGAATGCAAAAGGTTGTGAACACTGCCCAGTCCATCACCGGCTCTGACCTCCCCACCATCGAAGGGATCTATCGCAGTCACTGCCTCAAAAAGGCCGGCAGCATCATCAAAGACCCACACTATTCTGGCTGCACACTCATTTCACCATTACCATTGGGAAGAAGGTACAGGAGCCTGAAAACTGTTAACGTCCAGGTTCAGGAACGGCTTCTTCCCTGCAGCCATCAGGCTATTAAACACAACAATGAATAAGCTCTGAACTGCAACAGACTATTATTATAATTGCACTATATTTGTTTATTTATCAAGTGTGCATATATACACACTGAACTTTTTTCTGCCGTTATGTACTATGTTTACATATTGTGTTGTGCTGCATCAAGCAATAATTTCATTGTCCTATCTACAGTAAAACACTCTTGACTCTTTCTTGAATCTTTACACAGGACTCAATCTCTGCTCAAGCAGCAAAGCAGGAAGCAGGCTGCTAAATCTTTACTTCCATGTCAAGTATATTTGTTGTATGTAAGGAGACCAAAACTATATATAGTATTCCGGGTGTAGTGGCACTTGTATGATTAAACCTAGCAAAACCTAGCATAATCAAGGACAAGTCTCATCTTGGTCACTCCCTCTTCTCCCCTCACCCATCAGGCAAGAGGTATAGAAATGTGAAAATGCACTCCTCCAGATTCATGGAAAGTTTCTTCTCAACAGGCAACTGAACCATCCTATCAACAACTCGAGAGAAATCCTGAGCTACTATCTACCTTATTGGAGACCCTCAGACTATCTTTGATTGGACTTTACTGGACTCTATCTTGCATTAAACGTTATTCCCTTTTTCATGTATCTGTACACTGTGGACGGCTCGATTGTAATCGTGTGTTGTCTTTCCACTGACTCGTTAGCACACAACAAAAAGCTTTTCACTAAACCTTGGTACACATGACAATAAAATAAGGTAAACTAAATTGCAGTGAGACTTCTTTACTCTTTGTTTCTTCTTGTAATAAAGGTCCATTTTACATCTGTCGTCTTATTAAAATGCACGGACATCTTGGCCCCTTCGAAAAACAACACTTTCTAACCTGTCATCATTTAAAAAAATACTTTCTTCTGTTTTCTGCACCAAAGTGGGTGACTTCAGATTTTTCCATATTCCATCTGCCATGTTCTTGTTCAAGGACTAAGACTGTCCCCTTTGAGACGCTTTACATTCTCTTCTCTTACAATCCCACCACGTTTTCTATCATCAGTGAACTTCCAAATATAATATACATTCTCTTCAGCCAAACTGATCTACATTTTGAATAGCAAGGGCACAGGCACTGAGCCCAGCCTGCCACCCTGAAGAAGGCCTACTTAGTCCCACTCTTTGCTTTCTGACACCAAATTCTCGATTCATGCTAGTATTTCACGCCTAATACCACATACTCTAACCTCTATACCAATCCTCTGCACACCTCATTCAAATATTTCTAAAAATATCAATCTACCACATCTGCTAGTACCCTCCCCCACACCTCACCTATTCTGCCAGTCAAAGAATCCCAGTAGATGAATAAAATATTATTTCATATTCTTAACTCCATGCAGACGTCAGTAAATCTTATTATCAATAAAAAATAAATACATTTAAAAGCAAGAAGCAACAAGAGTGTAAGGCTATTGCTGGCGCTCGAAGAGCGAACACACCCAAATGTACCATTGTCATTACCTTCATAAAACGTAATATTTGTATTAGATTATTATTGCCGTGAGTACCAAGATACATTGAAAAGGTTTGTTTTTGTGCTATCCAGTCAAATCATGTCATGCTATACACTAGTACAATCAGGGAGGGAGGGCTGATATGGCTCAGTCGCAGTGCTGATTCAACGCAGAGGTTGATAGATGTCTCTGTGTATAAAATCATGAGAGGAATACATCTGGTAGACATACAGAGTCTCTTGCTCAGAGTAGCGGAATCGAGGACCAGAGGACATAGGTTTAAGGTGAAGGGTAAAAGATTTAATAGGAATCTGAGGGGTAACATTTTCACTCAAAGGGTGGTGGCTGTATGGAACAAGCTGCCAGTGGAGGTAGTTGGGACTATCCCAACATTTTATGAACAGTTAGACAGGTATATTGATAGAACAGATTTGGAGGGATATGGACCAAACGCGGGAGGGGGGAGACTAGTGTAGGCCAGTGTGGGCAAGTTGGGCTGCAGGACCCGTTTCCAGGCTGTATCACTCTGTGACAAGGGAATTGAAGATTAGGATTTGGGTGGAGGCAGTGCTGCAAAATGGAGTTGAGGTAGAAGATTGATGATGGACTTCGACTATTTTCCAAATGCCTCAGAAGTGAAAATGATAATTTACTTAAGATTTCTTTCATTACATTGCAAGTTTCAACTTTATAAATAGTAGCAGACAAGTTTGACTGTTTCATGATTCAAATCTATTCTGTCTCTGCAGCGCCAATGTGTAGAATATGCTTTGAAGGCCAGACCGCTTCGCAGATACATCCCAAAGAACCCCTACCAGTATAAGTTTTGGTATGTGGTAAACTCAACTGGATTTGAATACATCATGTTTGCCCTCATCATGTTGAATACTCTATGCTTGGCTGTGCAGGTAGGAGCAATATTATTAATATTAGATATTAGACACACTGTGTTTGTGTTGATAATTTATGGTTCAGGAAATATGAACCAATTGGTTCAAACTGTATTGTTTGCTTAGTAATTTATAATAGCTTATTTTATCTGTGTTGACGCATATTAAACTTTAACTGTATGTTACTCATGTCAGTGGCAATGAGGCATAAAACTATGACAATGCTGAAATAAAAAAGTAAGATTAGAATTTATATAGCACCTCTTTTCTTTGCCTGAAAGATGCCTGAAAGTGTTTATAACACTCACATAATTTTGAAGTCCAATCTTGTAACAAAAAATAATGCAGTGGCTATTTTGCATGTGGCGAGCTTCCCAATTGCTTTGAGTAAACTATTCCTTCGACTTTAAACCGAAAGCTGCTGCAAAACACAAATATTGCCAATATTTACCTTATCCTTTCTCGTCTCCTAAGTGTAAGTTTGAGTTTTCCATATAAATGCAGCAGTCCTAAGCTTGTTGCCTGAACTTCACCCTCTCTGCACAAGACCTTCTGTGGTGGAGCACGAACCTGTAGCATTTTCCGTGCTGTTTTGTTGGAGAATCTGCCCGTTTTACCTTGTGGCAGGAACTGATAGTTCATTGATTGAATGGAGAATGAAAAGACACAAAATACTGTAGATGCTTGAATCTTGAGCAAAAAACAAAATGCTGGAGGAATTGAACAGGTCAGGCAGCATCAATGGAGGAATTAAAAATCACTTGGGCTCCTTTATGTCCTCAGAAGCAATGCTATCCTGGTAGAATGTAGCCAACGGACTGATGCAAAGGTATCTGTGCGGCGTGTTTCAATATATCGGGGAGCTGCTGACTGACTGGGAGACGTGGATTTCATTGCTTTCCAGTCACCTGCCTGACCCACAGATCGGGGCTGGTTTGTGGATGTGGAGGTGCTGAGGTTGTGGAGAATGATTGTAGTCATCACTTGCTGTTGGCGGTGCTTTACATCCTGGAGGAGAACGCTTATCTCTCCTAGCTCATAGGAGTTTAAAAATTAATTTAAAACTTTTCTTGGTGACCCAGGAGTCCTTCACGGTGGTCCGTTCGACTCCTGTCAAATTCTTAAATTTAAAATAAATCAGGTTATAAATGAAAATATATAATGTATTTAAGAAAGAACTGCAGATGCTGGTAAATCGAAGGTAGACACAAAATGCTGGAGTAAGTGGGTGAGGCAGCATCTATGAAGAGAAGGAATTGGCAATGTTTCTGGTCGAGACCCTTCTTCAGACTGATGTCAGGGGAGGGGGCGGGACAAGGAAAGAATGTAGGTGGAGACAGTAAGACTAGTGGGAGAATTGGGAAGGGGGAGGGGATGGAGAGAGAGAGAAAGCAGGGGCTACCTGAAGTTATAACGTTCATACCGTTGGGGTGCAAACTACCCAAGCAAAATATGAGGTGCGGTTTCTCCAATTTTTCCTGGGCCTCACTCTGACAATGGAGGAGGCCCAGGACAGAATGGTCAGATTGGGAATGGGAGGGGGAGTTGCTGGGCCACCGGGTGATCAGCTTGGTTAAGACGGATTGAGCGGTGGTGTTCAGCGAAACGATTGGCAGGCTTGTACTTGGTGTTGCTGATGTAGAGAAATTGACACCTGGAACAGCGGATACAGTAGATGAGGTTGGAGGAAGTGCAAGTAAATGTGTGTTTTACTCAGCCAACCAGGAGGCCAAAAAACGCTGAGCTCCAATCAGTCTGAAGAAGGATCCCCACCCAAAACATTGTATGTCAGTTCCCTCTATTGCTGGTACCTGACCGCTGGGTTATCCCTGCACTATGTGTTTTTGTCATGATTCCAGTATCTGCAGTTCCTTTTGACCACATATGTGTAAGATGTACAGCAAACAACACACATTATCCTACCTACTTCTTTGTCAAAACAGTATTAAAACCAAACATTCAACCCACTATCCAAAATTGTAAATTGCAATCTAATAATATGATGTTATATGGCATTGAAACGTTTTTGTTTGTATTTTTAGCACTATGAGCAATCGCCATTTTTCAACTACACAATGGATATCCTGAACATGGTCTTCACTGCCGTGTTCACTGTAGAGATGGTTTTGAAACTCATAGCCTTCAAACCAATGGTAAGAATTTTTTATACTATGAAGTGAAAAGCAATAGACAAATATCTACGTCAGCAGATCAACTGTAAATTCTTTAATATATTTAGCAAGGAACTTGTAGGCGATCTTTCATATTTTAATTTTTAAGCTAGTAAAGGCATGCTAGTAAGATATTAACAAAGAAACATGCAGAAATGTATAATGCTCATATTAAAGTCAGATGTCAAATATATGACAGACAAAATAAGCCCCAAGTTGAAAAAAGATCTTAATTTACAGTGTGTTTGCAAGTAGATTTATTAAGATGCAGTTTTTCAACAATTTGTTAAGAAGACTTGGGATACTTAAATTGTTGTTGCTGTTACTATAATCGATTAATGTCATTGTATTGTGGCAACCTTCAGATATACAAAAGATATAAATGTATAAATATTTACCATTGGGTAAATTTAAATGCAAAAATTGTAAAGGAATAATAATGAGGTTTTGCAGAGCTATTTTCATATTGAATTTATACATAATCTGAATAAATCTGCAATCCAGATTCGGATGCATGGAAATACAGCTTACTGCATGTATGGGAATGAATAAAATACAATACAACATGGAATGGCTACAACATTTGGAATTTTCCTTGCAATTTAGACTGAGGTTACTCCAAGAACCTTGGTCTAAATGATGGTGTTAACCTTGATGCAATTACTGGCACTTGTTGTTAGGTTTCCAGTTTGGCATTTGACCAGCATTATCCACGATATCAACAAGAACAAACAAACAAATAAATAAAGTTAAAATCTTGTAAAAAATGAGTGACTTAAAAACACAAAATCTAGTTTGTGCACTTATTTCCATATACTTTGCACTTTACATTTGTAGCAGTTTTTTTCTCTGAAGTACATTGGTGACTCAGAGTATTCTGAAATCACACCACCCCAACTTTCCCTCCCAAAAAACTTAAAGATGGCATCCTAAAAGATGTTTTGTATATCAGAACAATCCAGATCATAGTACTAGGGGATCAGTTCTTTGTCCTTTGTCTGCCCACTTCTAAATTGCCATTTTCAGTGATTTAGAGAACTCTTCAGATACTCTGGATATAAATTCTACAGACATGTCTCATAACACAGTGGTGTATTTAATGTCTGACGAAGGGTCGTGACCTAAAACATCACCCATTGCTTCTCTCGAGAGATGCTGCTTGAGTTACTCCAGTTTTTTGTGTCTAATATTTAATGAATTGTTTTTTTTTCGTCAAAGGTTTCACTTTGGTTACTTTCATTGTAATATGTTATTTATCTTGTGATTTACATTAGTATCTAATTTATCTGGAACTCTCTTCAGATACACTGTTGTTATATTTACAGTTTGACTTTGATTTTGCCTTTTGATAATCTATAAACAGCAATGCTGTACAAATTCAGTGCAAATGGAATGGCCAAATATGTAGCACAAATTATCTCAAATACAAATTGGAAAATAAACTGGAAACCAATTAATAAAAATAAGTTCAGCTTTCCATCATTATTGTCAATAAATGGTGGGGATTTACTGTTAAAATGTATCTTATTTTGCATATGAATGCAGTAGATTAGTTATATATTTTGCATATTCAGGTGGTAAAAGTAAGAATTTGCACATTACTTCAGTCAATCTATTATTTTGTGTGAGATGTTTTGGAAAATGAAGTGTACTAGGAAGGCAAATACTGAGAGGACATAAGTAGACACGGGTCTTCACGTCTGCTTTGCCATTCATTTTATGCTTGCATTATGATGGCATGTATGCCATGATCTGAGTTAATGGTCTATAGCAGAGCCAATCTCTGGGAAGACCAGCATCAAACAAAGACACATCATTGAAAATCAACTACTTAAAATACTGAAGTTGGAAAGACTGGGCAGGTCAGGCAGCATCTGTGGAAGCACAAATAGAGTTAACATTTCAGATTGAAGAAGCTTTGTCTACCGGCATCTATCGCCACGTTATTCTTCCAACACTTTTCCCATTCCTTCTTTCCACAGTGTTGCACGTCACCTCAAATAACATTTCAAACCACATTCAATCCTCACCAAAAGTTTAACTGCAGCTTGCCCATATCCCACCACCACCTCCTCTGAGCAGATATCAATGATGAAATTCTCCATTGTCTGCACTTTGATCGATTAAGAAAAAACGTGTTTGAAGATGGAGACTTATGATCTGGCCCAAAACACATGTTTTTTCTGGGCAACAGTGAATCCTGCCCTCTGATATTGTTCCGAGATCTGGGTTACTTAGAGCAGAGGACTTGGAATATATGATCAGCACTGTCTCTGTAATATCCTTCAAATTCATTGAAAGATTAAGTGAATGGTGTTAGTCTTTACATAGAAACACAATAAACAAATTTGAAGCATCATACACCTGTAAGTTAGACTTCATTCAAGATTACAGAAGGATAAATAACATGGGAGCAATACAGTTTGGTGATATTCAACTAAAAGCAAACAATACAGTGATGGCAAAACAAATGCTTCTTGTTGGTTACACAAAAAGCTGGAGAAACTCAGCGGGTGTAGCAGCATCTAAGGGCTAGTCTGAAGAAGGGTCTCGACCCGAAATGTCGCCTATCTCCTTTGCTCCTTAGATGCTGCTGCACCCGCTGAGTTTCTCCAGCTTTTTGTGTAACCCTCGATTCTCCAGCATCTGCAGTTCCTTCTTTAACACAAATGCTTCTTGTTGGTAATTGCTTCTAAGGTCATATGACAGTCAGTTTACAGTGGGATGGGCATGTTGTGGGTAAAGAACCTAGAGCAAGATTTGGCTGTTAAGATTTGGGGTTAAGATTGGTTGATTGGAAAGTTTGGAGGATATATTTGGCAGTTGGGGGTAGAATTATCATTTGATGCACATGAAGGTCAGAGGTTGCAACAAAAGTGACAACCATATACACAATTCCAATTAGTACATGGCTCCACACTTGAAAATATGGCCTCCAGCACAATTTTCTAAATGTGTGCCATTTATAAGATGCAATTACTGTTAGGGTAATTACAGTACTCAGAAAGCAAGTTCCAGTTATCCAATCACATCTTGATTTTGTTTGTCAATTCAATACATATGAGCAGAGAAATAATGCTATCCTCAACATGAGGGAGTAATCCTCTTAGACCTGATTTAAATTATACTCTTTTGTGTAATTCTTCTGGTCACTCTTGAATCCATCCTATTAAGGATGAAACTATTTAATTTTGTTGAACAAAGTCTGTCAAAACAAAATTTATTGGATTTAATTTGGTTTAATGCTTCCATTGCAAAGAGAATATCCTTAAACTTTTCATTCTAAGGTTAAATGTTATGCAATAAAAAATGTGAACTTATTCCTCCTGGTAGTATCCATTAATTATATCTGATGGTTAATTCTGACTTAATTTAAATGTGTTCTTTTAATTTGTCTTCAATAAAGTAATATTTTAATGTGCAAATTCTTACATTCCACAAGTGTTGCATTTCTTCCATTTACTGAGTTTTTAACTAACGCTTTGTATTAGGTGTGTGTGAAAAAAAAGGAGAGATGGCTAGTAAGTGTATTTACCTGACTTTTGCAGTGCTTTCTTTTTTTGTTTGTCAGCTACTAATCATGCATGGTTTCTTAGGATTCTAGTTGGCGTGACTTGTCCATATTTGCCTCCCTCTGCTTTTCCTCATTCACCCTCTAATTCTGATTGGGTGTGGAACTTTTCTTCTGCTCTTTAGTGGTTGAAATTAGAGCAGTCCACCTGCTTACTTCATGTCACCAATCATCGTGTCAATCCTTTAATAAATAACAGTGAATTAAATAAGCTAAAGTCGTCATACTACATATCACCTCAACGGAATTCTTGAGTTTATGTCAATGAACCATTGTCCAAAAGAGGGAGAAATATTATTTAAAGACTTTATATTCATTTTGACAAATGTGCTACTTGAAAACAATTTTAGTTTCAAATTAATGTCCAATTTCCAGATTTTACACCTTCCAATTGAAAGTAATAGAGTGGTAAAGCCACGCAGCACAAAAACAGGCCTTCAGCCCTCCAAATTTGTGGCACCCATTTACACAAATTCCATTTAATATTCTTCACGTTCACATTAACTCCCCCTAGACTTTACTTCTCTCTACACCCTTAGAGCAACTTATAATGGCAAAGTGACCCACCAGCCTGCATGTGTTTGGACTATAGGAGGAAAATGGAAAACACAGAGGTTATCCTGCATAAAAGGGAGAGCATGCAAACACTACACAGACAGCTCTGGAGATCAGGATGGAACCCTGGTCACTGAAGCTGTGAGGCAATAGCTTTAATAGCTGTGGCACAGAGCTTCACCAAAGCTGCACCACCATGCCTCGTTATATTTTGTAAAAGTACTGAATAAAATAAGGTAGAAAATATTTAACATTAATTAGAAATCATTACTGATTAATTGTAACTAACATATTTTCTGAAAATCAAAAATTACAGCAGACGCTGGCGATTTGCAAATAAATAGGAAGTCTAGAAACACTCAGCAGGCCAGGCAGCATCAGTGGAAAGATAAATTGTGAATGTTTCAGCACTTCGATGAAGGGTCCAGGAGTTGTTTCTGTTTCCACAGACACTACCTGCCTTGCTGAATATTACCTAGATTTTCTGTGGCATCTTTATTTTGCCTTGAGAAAGGCAAAGCTATTGGCCACAAACCTTTGCCATTAGCTGCAAGCTACATTAAAATTAATCCAATAAAAATTTAGATCTTCCCATGGGTAACAGTAATCATAACAATTGTTCAAGATAGACACAAATGCTGGGGTCTCGCTTAGTTACTCCAGCATTTTGTGTCCATCTTCGGTTTAAACCAGCATCTGCAGTTCCTCCCTACACATAACAATTGTTCATATGCTTGTCCCACTAGATTACATTTATTTTTTCTTAAAACTAATCTCACGTATATATCAAAGTAAATTTTAAATAGCGGTACCGTGTGATCAGCTTGATAACCCATTAAATTCCTGTCTAAATTATTCTTTAAAACTTTATTGATTTTGTTTCGTGTGAAAAATAACTAAAGATACATTCATTGCTCAATGTGTTAATGTAAACATTTGCCCCCTACCTACCTTGTGTAGGGCTATTTTAGTGACTCCTGGAACGTGTTTGACTTCCTCATCGTTATTGGCAGCATTATTGACGTCGTACTCGGTGAAATTGATGTGAGTACTGTACCTTCCCAGAAACCATTCTTCCTCCCCTTTAGTAACACAAATGTTATCACTGGACAAGTCACAAACAGTTGTACCCGCTTTTAGGAAATAAAGAACATCCTTCTAAACCTGACTTCTCTCACTTTTTTTCCAGTCTTTTTTTTAGAATGCTGAGAAGGTGAACTTCACGAATCTAAAGCGAGCATGACTGTGAAAGCATTTGTCTCCAAAGAAACCTTCACTGGTTTCACTGTCCACTTTAAATGCTCCTTGTATAATTCTGTCCTATTTCTGACAGTAACAATATTGAACAAGGTCACTATTGTTATTATCTTTTCGGCTTTACTGGAAATAATTCTAGAAATTAGAAGTCAGATATTTTATCAGTTTTGGTCTTAAATTATTTCATAAATAGTGTGCAATTGTACATCAAAACAACAAGAAATTAAAGTGGAGTTCTTAGTGAAACAGTTTTTAGTATATTTATAATAGTTCCATAACATAAAAAACCATAAAACGTGGACAAAAGTCCAAAATACTTCTGCTTTCACAGTAGTGCAAAGTACAGCCAACTTTATCTTGGTTGTCATTGTATTTGTGTTGTAACTCTTGTACTCTCTTGTTACTTTATTTCAATTGTCTTTCTCATCCCTTTCTGGACCTATTGAATGTTTACATTCGCAGCACTATTTCGCTGATGCATGGAACACTTTTGATGCCTTAATTGTTATTGGTAGCGTCGTTGATATTGCTATCACAGAAGTTAATGTAAGTAAAGGCTATCTGTAACTGCCCCTCCAAATTGTCCTTATTCCAATATCGCAAAACTTTGACATAGACGTTCAAAATCTGCTGTTTTTATGTGATCAATTATTTCTTTGCTTTAGCAGTGAGTTTTTATGTTGAGGCAATATTTTTATACTCCAAGTTAAGTTACATAGAATGGCAATAATATTAATTATCTACTCAACATTTTGCTTAGTGATTCTGTTGAAGCATTTTGCAATTCACAGTGATCACAACTGATAGCATTTGATGGACAGTGCTCTTTAGTCTCTTTATACTTCTTCAATTGAACACATGTAGATCAGTGGACCAGTTATATGTGGATGTTGGTTGTGTCCAGCTAATTCAAAAATTACCTCCAACTCCAAGTGTTAAGATAGGAGTGTGATAATAACATTGCAAAAGTAATTAGATGATCTCCATTATCATTATTCTCTCTTTCTTAAACCAATAGATTATGGTAGAAAGCTTTTAGTGATTGGTTTGCTGGAGTTTATATACCCAAGCCAGAGACCAAGTAAATAAAATGAGCAGAAGCAAACCACAATTTTATTATTTTAATTATAGCAGAACCTAAAATTATCTTCAATAAAATCACTCATTATTTTCAAATCGCTAATGACAAGATCATATAATTAATCTTTTCCGTTTCTAATTTGCTGTACAAGTTCTCAAGCAGCAGTAGAATGAAAAATGTATCTGTAATCTTTAATGTGTAAATATTAGTAATATGGTAATATATGTTGATTTACAACGAATGAAAATATCTACAAAATCCAAAAATAAAAATTAAACTACAACTTGCCCTAAAATTGATAGAAACAGAGAAACATAGAAAATAGGTGCAGGAGTAGGCCATTCGGCCCTTCGAGCCTGCACCGCCATTCAATGTGATCATGGCTGATCATCCAACTCAGTATCCCGTACCTGCCTTCTCTCCATACCCCCTGATCCCTTTAGCCACAAGTGCCACATCTAACGCCCTCTTAAATATAGCCAATGAACTGGCCTCAACTACCTTCTGTGGCAGAGAATTCCAGAGACTCACCACTCTCTGTGTAAAGAATGTTTTCCTCATTTCGGTCCTAAAGGAATTCCCCCTTATCCTTAGACTGTGACCCCTTGTTCTGGACTCCCCCAACATCGGGAACAATCTTCCAGCATCTAGCTTGTCTAACCCCTTAAGAATTTTGTAAGTTTCTATAAGATCCCCCCTCAATCTTCTAAATTCCAGCGAGTACAAGCCGAGTCTATCCAATCTTTCCTCATATGGAAGTCCTGACATCCCAGGAATCAGTCTGGCGAATCTTCTCTGTACCCCCTCTATGGCAAGGATGTCTTTCCTCAGATTTGGAGACCAAAACTGTACGCAATACTCCAGGTGTGGCCTCACCAAAACCCTGTACAACTGCAATAGAACCTCCCTGCTCCTATACTCAAATCCTTTCGCTATGAATGCTAACATACCATTTGCTTTCTTCACTGCCTGCTGCACCTGCATGCCTACTTTCAATGACTGGTGTACCATGACACCCAGGTCTCATTGCATGTCCCCCTTTCCTAATCTGCCACCATTCAGATAATAGTCTACCCTCATGTTTTTGCCACAAAAGTGGATAACCTCACATTTATCCACATTTTACTGCATCTACCATGCATCTGCCCATTCACTCAGCCTATCCAAATCACCCTGCAGCCTCCAAGCATCCTCCTCACACCTAACTATACCCCCCAGCTTGGTATCATCTGCAAATTTGGAGATGTTGCATTGAATTCCCTCGTCCAAATCATTAATATATATTGTAAATAGCTGGGGTCCCAGCACTGAGCCTTGCGGCACCCCACTAGTCACTGCCTGCCATTCTGAAAAGGGACCGTTTACTCCTACCCTTTGCCTCCTGTCTGCTAGCCAGTTCTCTATCCACATCAATACTGACCCCCCAATACCGTGTGCTTTAAGTTTGTATGCTAATCTCTTATGCGGGACCTTGTCGAAAGCCTTCTGAAAGTCTAGATATAACACATCCACTGGTTCTCCCTTATCCACTCTACTAGTTACATCCTCGAAAAATTCTATCAGATTTGTCAGACATGATTTACCTTTCGTAAATCCATGCTGACTTTGTCCAATGATTTCACCACTTTCCAAATGCGCTGCTATCCCATCTTTAATAACCGACTCTAGCAGTTTCCCCACTACCGATGTTAGACTAACTGGTCTGTAATTCCCCGCTTTCTCTCTCCCTCCTTTTTTAAAAAGTGGGGTTACCCCACTTGGATAGTGAAAGGAATTTACCTATTTATTTATAATACTGCATAAAAAAGGTCTGAGCTAGCAAATTGTACAATAGAACATGATCCCAGAGGAGAGTCACAACCGATCATGAACATTTTTATTTACATCCTATTGACTAAAAGTGGAAAGTTTATTAAATGTTTATTACTCCGAACAGACTCTTAGTTTGTGTTTAAAATCTAGCACTTTACTAAGATACATAGATGCCCCCAGCCACTGCCAAATTTGATTAACGCAGGCCTGAAGGCATTTTATTAGTCCTATGGCATACTGCTTCCCCATTACTTATCTATCCTTTTTCCAGGATTTAAAAAATATTTCCAATATGTGCATTGAGCTTCTGCATTCCACTCACTTGCACTGAACGCCTAGACTCATTTCTAACGGTGGTTGCTCTGGCCCATACTTTCATGGCTTTCATTTCCGATTATTTCAATTCAAATCCGTTACTTCAGACTTAGTCTGAAATTTGTTTTACAGGCCTGAGATTAAATCTGTTCTGCAACTTATTTAACTCCTTGTAAAGCAAGTGTTCATCCGAAAGAAAACTATAAAAAGAGAAAGATAAACATTCTCTGTTTTAAAATAGGCCTGTGAGGCCGATACATGTTTCAAAGCCAATTTACCATTTTCCCATAAATTCTGGGCTACCACAGCATGATGGGCGGAACAATTATGTTAGTGACTCTGTAAAATGGCAAACTAATTTAAGTACAAATTCAGACATTAGATATCTGTTGCAACTTTATAGTTTTTGTTTAACTTGTCCAATTCAAATATAGTATGAAGCTAATGTTACACCTATGGCCATATTGTTTTCTTAAAACAATTGATTAAACTCCAGCTAGTGAAAGTGAGAATAACTTTGATTAATTATCTCATCCGTGTTTCTCTGTGTTGTCAAAAAAACATATTCCCCCTACAGAGATTGCTGACGACCTCATAGCAGCATTGTTAAAGGCAAATGTTTTAAAATATATTCTAAAATTGGAAAGAAAAAGTGAACAGTCTATATTCTGAAAGTCAAAAACTCACTGGTAAAGCCCCTGAGTAGAATTATTGTACTTGTCCCCACTTGTACAGGTTCTCCATTTGTTTGGTAATCTGCAGACTGACACTATGACATTTAAAATGCTGTGAGTAATTAATAAAAGGCACAGGATTGGAATGGCACAGCCATACAAAGAATTTCCTGCTGTCTTTTTGTGAAAATAAAAATGTTATCAATTTCCCTTTTTACTGTGAAGAAAGCTAGGGATATAATATTCAAGGGTGCCTTCCTGTGGGTTTTGTTCACATTGGGTAATTATGATGTATTCATTTGTTAAACGTGTTCCTAGACTTATTCTGTCCACAGCAATTTAATATTTCATTCATTTTATGTGAAACTCCCCCCTCCTCCCTCCCTTTCCCATCAATACCTTGGTGACCATGTAAAGAAATTGAGATGAAATTCTTGCTTTGCTTCAGCACAACAGAACATAGTAGGCATGACTGCAGAACAGATCAGTGTGTCCATATACCATTATATAAATATATACACACATGAATAAATAAACTGTTAAAGTGCAAATAACAGATTAATGTTCAGAGTTTTGTCCAAGCCAAGTTTAATAACCTGATGGCTGTGGGGAAGTAGCTATTCCTGAACCTGGTTGGGGAATTCTGGACTGGAGAATTCCAAAGATTCATCATCCTCTGATTGAAAAAAATTTGATCATCCCAATCCTTATGGCGCAACCCGTATACTGAGATTGTGACCTATTCTTCCAGACTCCTCATCAAGCAGAAGCATCCTTTGTGAGACCTATAAACATTTTGAAAGATATCTTCTCATCCTTCCAAACTTTGCAGAAGATAGTCCTGGTCTACTTAATTTCTACTCGTATAGTAACTCTGCTCAAAAACTGTTCAGGTGAATTGTCTTTGCACTCCCACCATGGTAAATCTCTTCTTAAGTAAGGAGACCAGAATGGTACATAATTCTCCATGTGCAGTCTCACTAAAGTGCTGCATAACTGCCTGTACCCAAATCCTATAGTAATACCAAAAGGCCAATATACCATTTGCTTTCCTACTTGGCTGCTGCACTGAAGATGGATAATGGTATGGAAATGTGGTTAAGCATATATCTATAGTGGAGCTTTGGGTCTAGCTTTCATCGAATTTACTTTTAGTTAATTTTGCAGATTATGCGAAAACCCATCCATATTTTACAAAAACTGTAATGGGTTTTCTAATTCTCCTTCATGTTAAATCTTTTTTTTAGAATCTTATCAAGGCAAGTATATGCTCTGGGTTTCATGATTAACTACCATGCACATTTGTTTGTATTTTTTTGGGCACATTTTATGATAATTGTTTACACAGAGTTTCACATTTGAAGCATTTAATTATGGTCATGCAAGTTTTCTTCTCTCATAAGAAGTTTAGAGACATTTTCCAATTATCAATTTGGTATTCACACAGCTTATCTATTTTATATTGTTTGTATCAGTCTTCCGGTTAAATAATAGCTAAAAGGAAGGAAGATACTTTAGTATTTTTATTTTTAAATATTTGATTGCAATATATTGGTCAAATATTTGCAATATCTTGAAACCTTTCAGAAATTGCCGCAAAATCTTGAGTTGATTTCAAATTAAATTTGAAATTTGAAATTTCACATAAGCAATTTTGATGTGCTTATGTGAAGTTAAAATGTTTTCCACAAACAAGATATGTTGTTTGGAGAGGACGAGCTTCCATGGCTAGCAAAGGAAACAGCTTTATGTTTCTACTCTCAGTAAACACGTCAATGTATTAATGTAAAATGGTTCTCAAATTGGCTCTTTTACGATTGTGATTGTAAAATTTAGAGTACTTATCACAACATTGAGGTTCTCTTTAGTCTTAGTAGTGAAAGATTGTTGACCATAATTCCAACACTTTCTTTGGCACAGTTTTTTTGCATGATCACTTGGATAATAATCACTTATATAAATTAAAATAGTAAGAATGAAAGCACTGTTAATTGTTACCAGAAATCATTTTCTTTAGTCTGTTGTCTATCATGTTATACTCTCAGGCTGCTGGAATCTGATATTCATTGATTTCTAGACATTCAGTCAGCAGCTTTAAACAGTGACTGGATGACAGAATAATGATGGGATGGATGGGGGAGCTGTGTCATTGAATAATGTCTCATTTCTGTTTGAGATTTGAAGTGCAAATATAAGCGGTAATTCATTTGCTGATGATCTATTTGAAGTTAAGACATTTTCAAATACAGTATCATCCTGCATTTTTTAATTATGTATTAATCATGACATGTAGTTATTGCATTTTAAGTAATGAATTAGGTTGAAGTTCTAATTAAGGTTACACCAGGTGAAATAAGAAGAAATTTGAATGCCAACCTGAGTGATTTCTGGAGGTTTAGCCCTGAAATCCTGGAAATAACTTGGGTTTCATTCGTGTTATCCAAAGATCATTCATAGTTATAAATAGAAATTACCATTTGATTTGGCAATAAAAATCAACCAAATATTTAAACAATTTATAGCAGCCTGTGGGATTCTTTGCATTTCTTGTTAATAATTCAGTATTTGCATTAGTTTCACTAAAATAACTGGAGCATATACGCTGCCAAGATGACCATTTAATTTTTATCATTTATTTAATTTTAATTTTATGTGCTTACTTAATTAGTACAGTGACGCATTAGAAATAAAAATATTTAAACATTCATAAATACATTTAAGGACATAAATAAATACATTAGGATATCTCTGTTTCCAAGAGGTCGATATTTGTAAAACAGACCACGGACAATTGAAGTCAATGCACCAACATCTTATGCAACTGTGACATAACATTCCAACATCACTACTTAATTGCCTGGATGTTGAATGCCAGCACGCCAAGAGCCTTCTTCATGACTATGAGGTGCCACATTCTGTGTACTTGTACTTCTCGAGACCCCTGCTTCACAACACTCACAAAGGCTCTACCATTTACTGTGAAGGTCCTGCCCTGTTTTGACTTCCCAAATTACAACACCTCACACCTATCTGAATTAAACTCTACTAGCTATTCCTCTGGCCATTTGCCTAGCTAGTTAAGATTCTGTTGTAATTCTCGATAACCATCTTCACTGCCTGCAATACCACCTATTTTAATGGCATGTACAAAGTTATTCGATTTGCCTTTTACATTCTCATCCAAATCATTGATACAGATGACAAACAGCAATGGGCCTAGCAGCAATCCCCAAAGCACACCACTGGTCACCAAACAACCTTTCACCACCACATTCTCTTTCCTACCAATGAGCAATTTTTATCTTAAAGGAATTATTCTAATGTAATATATATTTGATGTCATAATTAAATATTTCCTTCATTTTCTTTCAGTCGTAAGCTATTAAATTAATTTAATTTTCACATTTTCATGGAAGTTAATTAGCAAATTTACAGACAAATTTTACCAATTTCCTTTTACAGTCATTTTTAACATGTCTCTATGTATTAGTGTCTTCTATTATATGTATAGTTATTCAACAGACAGTATTTCTGATTTTGTAGATTGTTATTAATGTTGATACTAATAATTGATTTCTAAAGCTCAAAGATTATTTTCAACCATTATGCACTGATAGCTGCATGTATTTGGCATCACACTGCATCTGCATGAATTTATTGGATTCACTCTTCACCACGCATTTCCCTTTCCCATTTCTTACCCTCTCCGTGACATAGATATGAACTTGGAATAGTTCCATTTTTGTTTTCTGCATTCAGTTGCTGTGACAGAATGTGGGGTGCTTGGGAGAGAAATAATTCCAATCTGTCTGCAAAAAAAATCAACTAATTTTTCTTCATAATGTTCAAATTACTTATTATATAGTTGGCCTTGGGTCAGCCTTTGAATGTCATGGTCAGTAAACTAAACCTTAATCATATCAATAGCTTTTGAGTGTTTAACTATTTGTGTCAGTACAACATGTAATTTTTAGATTTTGTTTTGCATGAACCTGTTTTACAACATATATTCTGCATCAACATATGAACTTGTCTTCTTTATTAGTATTGAATTTTAAAATGTGGTTACAACAAACATGCTTGAATATTATTATTTGACCATGTGGATTTGGATTTGAACACAACATGGCTAGTGTTATCAATGCCTCCAATGCTAGTAAAACTTTATGGATTTGAAATATTAACATATTATCTGTATAAATCAAAATGCCCCACCAATGCACCTGATATCGCTGGTCTCAGACCGAGCCTTAGCAGACTGTTGGAGCAAAACCACTGCTAACCAGTGTTTCACCAAACATGTTCCTGGTGCCCCCCCCCCCCCCCCCCCCCCCCCCACCCCTCAGTAGAAATTCATCCCAGGCTTGTGACACTAAACCCCTATTCATCATAATGCATGTGCATGGTGCTCTGCATCTGGAAATTGGTACCATTGAAGGAATGGTTGAGGTACTATGGAATCCATGTCCCTAAGCGTTACTATTTAACAAACTGGGGTACCAAGGTGGAGCAAATAGAAATTCCCAAATAATTTGAACATCTGGTATCTGGATTCAGTCCAGTTGCAACAGAGATGTCAGGAGCAATGACAAATAGTCTGCAAAAGAATTAGAGTTTAAATTGAAATTAATTTTCAATTTAATTATATGAAGATGAAGTAAAAATAATTAAATATCTCAGGCAGCAAAAGTTCTTATTTACGTATATGAAGTCGTTTTCTCAGGTTTTTAGATGTAGCCAATGGGATGGCAAATAGGAATGGCTCATTCATTATTAGCCCCTCAATTACTGATTTGGTGTACAGCTCCTATAGTTGTTGCTCAGTTCCCTTGAGATGCTATTGTTTCTAACTCCTTTACAAGTATACGAATTCTTAAATAAAATCACAGAAATATCAGTAAAATTCATTTTTTACAATTTACAAAATATTTCTTAATTTTTCATGCACCTTGAAAGTTTACATCATCAAGAGTGACTATTACAGCAAATGAAGTATCAATGTTACATTGGCACTATGCACCAGTGGCCAGCATCAAGGGGTGGCTTGACTGAAGAGAAACCTGGCCGAATAGAAATTAATTAATCTTTACCTTTTACACTCTGAGAAAAACTGCAGTGCTTCACAAAAGTAACAGTCTGAAGAAGAGTCCCGACCTGAAATGTCACCTATCCTTTTTCACCAGAGGTGCTGCCTGACCCGCTGAGGTACTCCAGCACTTGGCGTCTATCTCCGCAAACCTAGCCTGGTTCACAAGAATCGTCTCCAGCATTAAGGCCAGCCTAGTTGTTTGAGGTTGCGCAGCCCTGGAGCCATCCAGCTCTTTCTAGCTGCAGTTCATAAACTTGTGCAATTGAACTTTGTCCTCAAAATGGAACACCCGACTAGCAAACAGCTGCATGAGTTTCCCACACGGGTCAGCCACCCATTTATATCTCCAGGAGACAATGGTATCCCACACTGGTCAGCCATCTATTTTTCACCCCAGAAGATAATGGCATACATTTTTTATTTAGATGTCTTTTTTTAAATTCTCATTGATTCTGCTTAAATTTAAGTTATTAATTCATTTTATTAATTTAAATGTTCATTTCTAAAGCCTTTTGCAAAGCCAACAGAGGCACCCCCTACAGGGGAACCTGGGGTAAGATACAAATAATGTTTTCTGTGTTTACCTTGCATGAATGTTTTCTTATTAATTTCAATCTAATATTTGTTCCTGACTTTGTCTTTGACTTCCTAATGTTAATCATCTTTAATCTACATACTGTTGTTAACAATATGTGATTCTATATAATAAATTTTCAGAATTGTATTGAACCACTTGAAAATTGAAAACTTAATTGAAAAAAATTGGTTGTGACAGGTGACATAAGTTTTCTGAAAATTTACCCTTCTGTCGTGTAGTCTTTCAGATCACTCTATGCTTCTGCAGGACATGCAGTCAAGTAGGATGGTGATTGAGGGAACACCTTGTGTCCTTTTGTGATTACCTTTCTGATTGTGTTCCCCCTCTTCTTAAAAACATTTAAATTTCTTATGAGTTCATTTTGACTGAATGTGTGTGTAATTCCCTTTATAGAATTCTGAGGAAAGTTCCAGAATTTCCATTACCTTCTTCCGTCTCTTCCGTGTAATGCGTTTGGTGAAGTTACTGAGTCGTGGGGAGGGGATACGTACGCTGCTATGGACATTTGTCAAGTCCTTCCAGGTACTCTTTGTACAAAGTCCAATTAATATTGACCTTTACATTGAGTTTAATTAACTATAACAAAATATATTTTTTATTTACTATTGATTTTCTGTATAGTTTCTAAATGTGAACCATTTGAGCAAGAATTAAATCTGGATTTAAAGGTTTTCGATTAGAAATAGATTTCCGTATTTACTGAATGTAAATTTACACTTTCCATTTCAGTTTAAATAATTTGTGGCCATATAGTTATAAAAATACCAGCGCAAAAGGATGTCATTCCTCTTATAATCTTGATAATGCTATATTTTATTGGCCTTGTTTTCTGAGATCCAATCCTCCATGCTAAGTTAGAATATTAGAATATGGCACGACAAAACTTACCCAAGGAACAGGCATAAATATAACAAGGGGCTGACATAATCACAATAAGCTTTGCTAGACGTACATGTTATCCAGCTTCTGGTTCGTGGTAACACTGGCAAGGCCAGCATTTATTGTTCATCGCTGAGTGCCAATGGCTATGTACAAGTGCAAGAAGAGCGATATCATTATCTTCAGTTTGCATGTATGGAAAATGTTTTGTTCGGTGTCAGCCACTTTAAAATAAGAAACTTCGGTTATGTTAACTGAAGTCAATGTCCATTATTAGGTTGGCATACCAATGGTTTTATAAATCATTTGGATTGAGGGAAAAGGAAAAGCAGTTTGTGCAGAGTTGAATTACATTGTGAGTTTGTACTTCATGTGTAAAACTCCACTCATTGGGAATGTACTTTGGGAAGTTGGGCCGGCGTTTAAGTATTTTCCATTAATTCATGGTTCAATAAACAAAATGACTGGTTAATATGGTAAAGATTGTTGAAAATGTTTCATAAATATTAACAGAATAGCTTGTTATATTTGTGTCAGGATATGGAGTATAATTTTAGATATCAAACCTAACAGAAAGGGTATGGATTTGGGGAATTATGTGTGGAAGACTATTGGAAAGTGAATGATGCGTCCAAAGTTTGGGTGAAGGCGTGCATTTCTCGAGTCCCGATAGTGAAAGTATTGAGTAGCATTGAGTAGTGGCAGTATGAATCCTGTGTTTGGTTTGTGACCTTTCAGTGGAACATGTACTTTATCAGATAAGAAGACAATCTTTGGGTCCAGAACAGTTACTTTCTTTCTTCTCTGATGTTGCTGCAGCTGAATATTTCAGCATTGTCTTTTTTTATTTCGCATTTCCATCTTTTGTTTTTGCTTTATTAATAAAGTTATTTTCCTTCTCAGGCTCTTCCCTATGTTGCCCTTCTGATTGCCATGCTGTTTTTCATCTATGCTGTGATTGGCATGCAGGTAATCCATGTGATTATGTCTGACACATTATTGATGTAAAGTGTAAAATAGTTTTAAGAAAATATTTGATTCAGTGTTTCATTATTAATTTACTGGAAGGGCGGCACGGTGGCGCAGTGGTAGAACTACTACCTTACAGCACTTGCAGCACCGGAGACATAGAAACATAGAAAATAGGTGCAGGATGAGGCCATTCGGCCTTCGAGCCAGCACCACCATTCATTGTGATCATGGCTGATCGTCCCCTATCAATAACCCGTGCCTGCCTTCTCCCCATATCCCTTGACTCAGCTAGCTCCTAGAGCACAATCTAACTCTCTCTTAAATCCATCCAGTGACTTGGCCTCCACTGCCCTCTGTGGCAGGGAATTCCATAAATTCACAACTCTCTGGGTGAAAATGTTTTTTCTCACCTCAGTCTTAAATGACCTCCCCTTTATTCTAAGACTCTGGCCCCTGGTTCTGGACTCGCCCAACATTGGGAACATTTTTTCTGCATCAAGCTTGTCCAGTCCTTTTATTATTTTATATGTTTCTATAAGATTCCCCCTCATCCTTCTAAACTCCAATGAAAACAAGCCTAGCCTTTTCATTCTTTCCTCATATGACAGTCCCGCCATCCCAGGGATCAATCTCGTGAACCTAAGCTGCACTGCCTCAATCACAAGGATGTCCTTCCTCAAATTAGGAGTCCAAAACTGCACACAATACTCCAGATGTGGTCTCACCAGAGCCCTATACAACTGCAGAAGAACCTATACTAAAATCCTCTTGTTATGAAGGCCAACATTCCATTAGCTTTCTTCACTGCCTGCTGTACATGTAAGCCAACTTTCAGTGACCGGTGTACAAGGACGCTCAGGTCTTGCTGCATCTCCCCCTTACATAACCTAACCCCATTGAGATCATAATCTGCTCCCTTGTTTTTGCCGCCAAAGTGGATAACCTCACACTTATCTATATTATACTGCATCTGCCACGCATCTGCCCACTCACTCAACCTGTCCAGGTCACCCTGCAGCCTCCTAACATCTTCTTCACAGTTCACACTGCCACCCAGCTTGTGTCATCCGCAAACTTGCTAGTGTTGCTCCTAAGTCCCTCTTCCAAATCATTAATATATATGGTAAACATATATACCATACCGTATAGCGGCCCCAACACCGTGCCTTGCGGCACTCCACTCGCCACTGCCTGCCATTCAAAAAGGGCCCGTTCAGTCCTACTCTTTGCTTCTGGTCTGCCAACCAATTTTCTATCCATGTCAACACCCTACCCTCAAGACCTTGTGCTCTTAATTGTAGTCACCAGTCTCCCGTGCGGGACCTTATCAAAGGCTTTCTGAAAGTCTAGATACACTACATCCACTGGCACCCCTTCATCCATTTTACTTGTCCCATCCACAAAAAATTCCAGAACATTTGTCAAGCATGAATTCCCTTTCATAAATCCATGTTGACTTGGACTAATCATTTTACTGCTATCCAAATGCCCCATTATTACCTCTTTAATAATTGACTCCAGCATCTTTCCCACCACCGAAGTCAGGCTAACTGATCTGTAATTTCTCTCTTGCTCCTTTCTTGAAAAGTGGGATAACATTAGCTATCCTCCAAACTGATCCTGATCCTGAATCTATTGAACATTGAAAAATGATCACCAATGCGTCCAATATTTCTAGACCCTGGGATGCAGACTATCAGGCCCAGGGGATTTATCATCGTTCACTCTCATTAGCCTACCCAATACTATTTCTCGCCTAATGAAAATTTATTTCAGTTCCTCTGCCCCCTTAGATCCTCTGTCCTCCAGTACATCTGGGAGATTGTTTGTGTCTTCCTTGGTGAAGACGGATCCAAAGTACCTATTCAACTCTTCTGCCATTTCCTTGTTGCCCATAATAATTTCACCCGTGTCTGCCTTCAAGGGACCCACATTTGACTTTGCTACACATTTTCCCTTAACATATCTAAAGAAGCTTTTACTGTCCTTCTTTATATTCCTGGCCAGCTTCCCTTCATACTTCATCTTTTCAGCCCGTATTGCCCGTTTTGTTTACTTATGTTGTTGTATGAAAGTTTCCCAATCCTCTGGCTTCCGGCTACTCTTCCGTGTGTTATACATCTTTTCTTTTAGTTTTATTCTATCCCTAACTTCTCTTGTCAGCCATGGTTGCCTCCTAATCCCCTTAGAATCTTTCTTCCTTTTTCGAATGAAATGATCCTGCGTCTTCCGGATTATGCCCAGAAATTCCTGCCATTGCTGTTCCACCGTCATTCCAGCTAGGATCCCTTTCCAGTCTACCTTGGCCAGCTCCCCTCTCATGCCTTCATAGTCCCCTTTGTTCAACAGCATCACTGACACTTCCGATTTAACCTTCTCCTTCTCAAATTGCAGATTAAAACTTGTACTTGAAGACTCAGGTTCAAGTACAAGTACAAGAGAGTTTATTGTCATGTGTCCCAGATAGGACAATGAGATTCTTGCTTTGCTTCAGCACAACAGAATATTATAGGCATAAATGAATACAGAACAGTGTGTCCATACACCATTGAATATATATATACACACAAAAATATGCATATAAAGTGCAATAGGCTATTAAAGTTCAGATTTTTGTTTGAGTTGCGTTTAGTAGTCTGATGACTATGGGGAAGTAGCTGTTCCTGAACCTGGATGTTGTAGATTTCAGGCTTCTGTACCTTCTACCTGCAGGCAGCGGAGAGATGAGTGTGTGGCCAGGATGGTGTGGGTCCTTGATGTTGTTGCCAGCCTTATTGAGTCAGCGACTGTGGTAGATCCCCTCGATGGTAGGGAGGTCGGAGCCGATGGTGGACTGGGCTGTTTACAACTTTTTGCAGTCTTTTCCGTTCCTGGGCGCACAAGTTGCCGAACCAAGCTACAATGCAACCGGTCAGTAAGCTCTCTACTGTGCACCTGTAGAAGTTCGAGAGAGTCCACCTCGACATACCGACTCTCCGTAATCTTCTCAGGAAGTAGAGGCGCTGATGTGCTTTCTTTATAATTGCATCAGTGTTCTGGGACCAGGAAAGTTCTTCGAAAATATGCACACCCAGGAATTTGATGCTCTTGACCTTTTCCACTTTTTAAAAATATAAACGGGACTGTGGGTCCCCATCCTACCCCTTCCAAAGTCCACAATCAGTTCCTTGGTTTTGCTGGTGTTGAGAGCCAGGTTATTGGTCAGTCGGTCGATCTCACTTCTATACTCTGATTTGCCACCATCAGTGATTTGTCCCACAACAGTGGTGTCGTCGGCGAACTTGATGATGGAGTTCGCACTATGACCGGCTACACAGTCATTAGTATAGAGTGAGTACAGTAGGGGGCTGAGCACGTAGCCTTGAGGTGCTCCCGTGCTGATTGTTATCGAGGCTGACATGGCAGGCAGTGGCGAGTGGAGTGCCGCAAGGCTCGGTGTTGGGGCCGCAACTGGTTACCATATATAGTAATGATTTGAAAGAGGGAATTAGGAGCAACACTAGCAAGTTTGAGGATGACACAAAGCTGGGTGGCAGTGTGAACTGTGAAGAGGATGTTAGGAGGTTGCAGGGGGACCTGGACAGGTTGAGTGAGTGGGCAGATGCGCAGCAAATGCAGTATAATATAGATAAATGTGAGGTTATCCACTTTGGCGGCAAAAACAAGGGGCAGATTATTATCTCAATGGGGTTAGGTTAGGTAAGGGGGAGATGCAGCAAGACCTGGGCGTCCTTGTACACCGGTCACTGAAAGTTGGCTTACAGGTACAGCAGGCAGTGAAGAAAGCTAATGGAATTTTGGCCTTCATAACAAGAGGATTTTAGTATAGGTTCTTCTGCACCAGTGGCTCTGGTGAGACCACATCTGGAGTATTGTGTGCAGTTTTGGTCTCCTAATTTGAGGAAGGACATCCTTGTGATTGAGGCAGTGCAGCTTAGGTTCACGAGATTGATCCCTGGGATGGCGGGACTGTCATATGAGGAAAGATTGAAAAGACTAGGCTTGTTTTCATTGGAGTTTAGAAGGATGAGGGGGAATCTTATAGAAACATATAAAATAATAAAAGGACTGGACAAGCTTGATGCAGAAAAAATGTTCCCAATGTTGGGCGAGTCCAGAACCAGGGGCCAGAGTCTTAGAATAAAGGGGAGGTCATTTAAGACTGAGGTGAGAAAAAACATTTTCACCCAGAGAGTTGTGAATTTATGGAATTCCCTGCCACAGAGGGCAGTGGAAGCCAAGTCACTGGATGGATTTAAGAGATACAGTGGCTTGCAAAAGTATTCTTACTTGAACTTTTCCACATTTTGTCACGTTACAACCACAAACGTAAATGTATTTTATTGGGATTTTATGTGATAGACCAACACAAAGTGGTACATAATTGTGAAGTGGAAGGAAAATGATACATGGTTTCAAAATTTTATTACAAATAAAAAACTGAAAAGTGTGGCGTGCAAAAGTATTCAGCCCCCCTGAATCAATACTTTGTAGAACCACCTTTCGCTGTAATTACAGCTGCAAGTCTTTTGGGGTATGTCTACCAGCTTTGCACATCTAGAGACTGACATTTTTGCCCATTGTTGTTTGCAAAATAGCTCAAGCTCAGTCAGAATGGATAGAGAGAGTCTGTGAACAGCAATTTTCAAGTCTTGCCAGAGATTCTCAATTGGATTAAGGTCTGGACTTTGACCTTAAAAGGAGTGAACGCACGAAAGGCGGCAGGCCCTGATAACATACCAGTGCGGGTGCTCAGGGAATGTGCTGATCAGCTGGCACATGTCCTTACGGACATATTTAACACCTCGCTGAACCAGGCTGTCGTCCCATTATGTTTCAAGACTGCCACCATCATACCAGTGCCAAAAAAATCCAACATACAATGTCTCAATGACTACCGCCCTGTAGCACTCACCCCCATAATGATGAAGTGCTTCGAGAGGCTGGTCAGGGACCACATTACCTCCAGACTGCCCTCCACACTCGACCCATACCAGTTTGCTTACAGGCCAAACCGCTCCACAGAGGACGCTATATCCTCCGTACTCTCATCTGAGCCTGGAACATTTAGAGGAGAAAAACACCTATGTGCGAATGCTGCTCGTCGATTTCAGTTCAGCATTCAACACCATTATCCCCCAGCACCTGATAATCAAACTGGTTCCATTGGGCCTCGGCACCCCCATGTGTAACTGGCTACTGGACTTCCTCACTGACAGACCCCAGTCTGTGAGGGTTGGAAATAACACCTCCAACACCATCTCTCTGAGCACCGGCTCCCCTCAGGGCTGTGTCCTGAGTCCACTGCTGTTCACACTGATGACTCACGACTGTTGTGCCAGGTTTAGTCCAAACCACATCATGAAGTACGCAGATGACACAACAGTGGTGGGCCTCATCAGGGACGACAATGAGCTGGCTTACAGGGAGGAGGTGAAACAACTGGTGGACTGGTGCAATACGAACAACCTGATCCTGAATGTCGAAAAAACAAAGGAGGTTATCGTCGACTTCAGGAAAACCCAGCACAGTCCCACACCACTTCACATCAATGACAGCGATGTGGAGGTGGTCAGTAGCACAAAATTCCTGGGGGTGCAGATCACTAACAGTCTGACCTGGTCGAATAACATCTCATCAACAGTTAAGAGAGCGCAGCACCGGTTGCACTTTCTGCGCCGGATGAGAAGAGCTCATCTCCCCCATCCTCACTACTTTCTACAGGGGCACCATAGAGAGTATTCTGACCAGCTGTATCTCTGTCTGGTTTGGGGACTGTAGAGCCTCCGACTGGAAGTCTGTGCAGAGAGTGGTGAGGACAGCGGATAAAATCATCGGGACCTCTCTCCCCTCAATCGGGGATATTGCAACCAAACGTTGCGTGTCTAAGGGCAGCAGTATTATAAAAGACCCCACACATCTCCATCACGGTCTGTTCACTCTGCTGCCCTCGGGAAAAAGATATCGCAGCATAAGGAGCAGAACATCAAGGTTCTGCAACAGCTTCTTCCCACGAGCCATCAGACTCCTGAATGCCGTGTAATGGGCTGCCACCATTGTCTATTTATCCTTTTATCCTTTTTATCCATGCCTATCCTTCTGTTAATTTATCGTGTTGCACAGGGAGCCAAATGCAACGGAATTTCGTTTGGAACTGCATATATCAATATATTTCTAAATGAAGTTTGTTTGCCTTGACTTGACTTTGACTCGGCCATTCTAACACATTAATATGCTTTGATCTAAACCATTCTATTGTAGCTCTGGCTGTATGTTTAGGGTCGTTGTCCTGCTGGAAGGTGAACCTCCGCACAAGTCTTAAGTCTTTTGCAGACTCTAACAGGTTTTCTTCCAAGATTGCCCTGTATTTGGCTCCATCCATCTTCCCCTGAAGAAAAGCATACCCACAGCATGATGCTGCCACCACCATGGTTCACAGTGGGCATGGTGTGTTCAGGGTGATGTGCAGCGTTAGTTTTCCGCCACACATAGCGTTTTGCATTTAGGCCAAAAACTTCAATTTTGGTCTCATCAGACCAGAGCACCTTCGTCCACGTGTTTGCTGTGTCCCCCACATGGCTTGTGGCAAACTGCAAACGGGACTTCTTATGGCTATGTTTCAACAATGGCTTTCTTCTTGCCACTCTTCCATAAAGGCCCGATTTGTGGAGTGCACGACTATTGTTGTCCTGTGGACAGATTCTCCCACCTGAGCTGTGGATCTCTGCAGCTCCTCCAGAATTACCATGGACCTCTTGGCTGCTTCTCTGATCAATGCTCTCCTTGCCCAGCCTGTCGGTTTAGGTTGACCGCCATGTCTTGGTAGGTTTGCAGTTGTGCCATACTCTTATCATTTTCGGATGATGGATTGAACAGTGCTCCGTGAGATGTTCAAAGCTTGGGATATTTTTTTATAACCTAACCCTGCTTTAAACTTCTCCACAACTTTATCCCTGACCTGTCTGGTGTGTTCCTTGGGCTTCATGATGCTGTTTGTTCACTAATGTTCTCTAACAAACCTCTGAGGCCTTCACAGAACAGTTGTATTTATACTGAGATTAGATTACACACAAGTGGACTCTATTTACTAATTAGGTGACTTCTGAAGGCAATTGGTTGCACTGGATTTTATTTAGGGGTATCAGAGTAAAGGGGGCTGAATACGTTTGCACGCTACACACTTTTCAGTTTTTAATTTGTAAAACAATTTGAAAACCATGTATCATTTTCCTTCCACTTCACAATTATGCACCACTTTGTGTTGGTCTATCACATAAAATCCCAATAAAATACATTTATGTTTGTGGTAACGTGACAAAATGTGGAAAAGTTCAAGGGGTATGAAAACCTTTGCAAGCCATTGTAGTTAGATAGATCTCTAGGAGCTAGTGGAGTCAAGGGATATGGGGAGAAGGCAGGCACGGGTTATTGATTGGGAACGATCAGCCATGATCACAATGAATGGTGGTGCTGGCTCGAAGGGCCGAATGGCCTCCTCCTGCACCTATTTTCTATGTTTCTATGATACATTTCCACCAATACGAACAGACTGTGGTCTGTGAATGAGGAAGTCGAGGATCCAATTGCAGAGGGATGCACAGAGATCTAGTTCTGAGAGCTCGGTAACCAGCTTGGAGGGGATGATGGTATTAAATGCCGAGCTGTAGGCAATGAATAACAGCCTGACATATGAGCTTTTTCACCCGACTATGGGTGCTGTTTGTACGGAGTTTGTACGTTCCCCCCATGACCATGTGGATTTTCTCCAAGATTTTCGGTATCATCCCACACTTCAAAAATGTTCAGTTATGCAGGTTAATTGGCTTGGTAAATGTAAAAATTATTCCTAGTGCATGTAAGATAGTGTTAGTGTGTGGGGATTGCTGGTCAGTACTGACTTGGTGGGCCGAAGGACCTGTTTCTGCGCTGTATATCTGTATCTACTCCAAAAGGTAATGCAGCTTCATTTTTTTTGGAAGTTTTCTAAAACAGACATCCAATAGATATTTCATAAATGCATGCTCATAAAGGCATTTAACTTTATTGCAGTATCACTCTGGAAATATCGATGAAGTTTATAATGAGCGGCAAAATATTAGTATCTCACGGTTCACTCTCAGGCAACAAATCTGCGTGTACTTATTGGAACTAAAGAATATTACTTATTTTTTCCAGACTTTTGGCAAAATTGCCTTGCAAGACCACACACAGATAAACAGAAATAACAACTTCCAGACTTTTTTCCAGTCTGTTCTACTTCTTTTCAGGTACAAAAATAATGAATTCATCATTACATTACTATACTTTATTAATTATTGGTTTTATTCTGAAAAGGCCAGCCTTATCATTTTCACATTTTTGTTTATAATGTGGCTATGTGACTGAAGAAGAATGGAGTAATGATGATGCGAAAAACATATTCAAAAATGTATTATTAGCAGCTGGACAATTTAAATTTGGTTGATTCAGCTGGAGTCAGAAGCTGTGCTCAGTAATGAAAACCCAATCTTGTACATCCATTGTCAGAACAGGACATAGCAGAAGGTATTGGAGCAACAGCGTAGTGGCGCAGCAGATAGAGCAGCTGCCTCACAGTGCCAGAACCCTCTCATCAATCCTGACGACGGGTGCTGACTGTGGGGAGTTTGCGTGGTTGCAATCCCTGTGATTGCGTGGGTTTCCTCCGGGTGCTCTGGTTTCCTCCCACATCCCAAAGATGTGCAGGTTTGTAGGTTAATTGGCCCTGTGTAAAATTGCCCCTAGTGTGTAGGGAGTAGATGAGAAAGTGGGCTAACATAGAACTAGTGTGAATAGTCAGCGTGGACTCAGTGGGTTAAAGGGCCTGTTTCCACGCAGTATTTCTAAACTAAACTAATTGGAGGATATTAGCTATAAGGAGAGGTTGGACAAAAATGGATTTTCTCTGGAATGTTTAAGGTTGAGAGAGACATGGTAAAAGTATTAAAAATTATGAGGGACATAAGGTTAACAACCCAAACCTTTTTCTAAAGGTGGAAACATTAAGGATTACCGGCATAGCTTTAGGGTGAGAGAGGAAAAGTTTAAACGATATGTGCGGGGCAAGGTTTTAGACAATAGACAATAGGTGCAGGAAAAGGCCAATCGGCCCTTCAAGCCAGCACCATCATTCAATGTGAACATGGCTGATCATCCACAATCAGTACCCTGTTCCTGCCTTTTTCCCATATCCCCTGACCGCTATCTTCAAGAGCCCTATCTAGCTCTCTTGAAAGTATCCAGAGAACCGACCTCCACTGCCCTCTGAGGCAGAGAATTCCACAGACTCACAACTTTCTGTGTGAAAAAGTGTTTCCTCATCTCTGTTCTAAATGGCTTACCCCGTATTCTTAAACTGTGGCCCCTGGTTCTGGACTCCCCGAACATTGGGAACATGTTTCCTGCCTCTAGCGTGTCCAAACCCTTAATAATCTTATATGTTACAATTAGAGCCCTCTTCTAAATTCCAGAGTATGCAGGCCCAGCCGCTCCATTCTCTCAGCATTTGACAGTCCCGCCATCCCGGGAATTAACCTGGTGAACCTACGCTGCACTCTCTCAAAAGCAAGAATGTCCTTCCTCACATTTGGATACCAAAACTGCAAACAATACTCCAGGTGTGGGCTCACTAGGGCCCTTTTCAACTGCAGAAGGACCCATTTACTTCTATACTCAATTCCTCTTGTTATATAGACCAACATGCCAATGGCTTTCTTCACTGCCTTCTGCACCTGCATGCTTACTTTCATTGACTTTTGCACAGAGAGTGATGGATGCTTGCAATGCATTGCCAGAGGTGGTGGTGGGGGCATTTAGGAGGCTTTTAGATAGGCGCATGAATATGCAGGGAATGAAGAGATATGGATCATGTGCAGAAAGAGGAGATTGGAACTTGGAATCATGTTCAACACGGACATTGTGGGCTGAAGGGCCTGTTCCTGTTTTGTTTAGTGACAAGTGAATTACTTACCACTTCCAAAGTTTCACAAAGTGCAAGACAGGATTGTGCTGCAGTATTCTCCATTTGCCTGGATGAGTGCACCTCCAACAATAGTCAAAGTTGCCTCTGTTCCTCCACTGGCACTATACACCCCCACAATATGCAGCATGTGAAAGATGCATTGCTGCAACAACCATGGATCTTTAACTGCAGCTCTTGGGCTGCACGACTGGTGCAGCAGTAGAGTTGCTGGCTTACAGCACCAGAGACCCAGGTTCATTTCCGACTACGGGTGCTGTCTATACGGAGTTTGTACATTCTCCCAGTGACTGCGTGGATTTTCTCTCAGATCTTCGGTTTCCTCCCACACTCCAAAGACGTACAGGTTTGTAGGTTAATTGGCTTCTGTAAGAATGTAAATTGTCCTTAGTGTGAGGGGCAGTGTTAATGTGAGTGGATCGCTGGTTGATACGGATATGGTGGGCTGAAGGGCCTGTTTCTGCATTGTATCTCTAAACTAAACTCTTAGCCTCTATATCTGAAAGGTAAATGACTTCAGGTTCACATTAGCACCAATATTTGGAAGTTACATACAGCCTTGAGTTTCAAATAAATTGCTGCCCTTTTATGGTCAATTGATTGAAAAAAAAAACCTTTCAATACAAAGAGTGTGACCGTTCATAAAGACCACTCAAAGAATCGGTGATAAAAGTCGTAAATAAATGTAAAATAAAATATACCTTTTGTCTATGATGCATCATTACAAATCTATCTCTCCCTCCCAACCACATTCTCATGCCTTCTCTCCATAACCCCTGACACTATTGCAATCAAGGGTGTTCAGAAAGCTTAAAATCTTTAAAACTTTAAAAGAAACTTAATTTTCTTTTCAAGTCTGAAGAAGGGTCTCGATCTGAAACGTCACCCATTCCTTCTGTCCCGCTGAGTCACTCCAGCATTTTGTGTCTATCTCAGCTGGATAAAAATCGTACAAGCTCCACGTTCCTGTCAGATCGCTTCCCGGACAGTATAAGATGAAATTTAGCTTTGATATGTCCTATTTTTATATAAATGAGCAGCTCATGTGAATATTAAGTTATTGTTAAAGTGTTCTGATTTCTACAGGTGTGCCACTGGAGAAGCCTGGCAGGAGATCATGCTGGCATGCATGCCTGGAAGGCGATGCGACCCAGAGTCCGACTATGGTCCAGGGGAGGAGTATACCTGTGGTAGCAACTTTGCTATTATATATTTCATCACGTTTTACATGTTGTGCGCCTTTCTGGTAAGTGGTTTTTGTACCTGATTTTTAAAAAGTGTTGACTTCAATTTTGTTATCTTAGAAACCTTATCTGCCTTCTGATTTAACTAGATGATATGTTATTGTTGCAGCAAACAGGAAATTAACATTTTCAGACAGCTCAGCCACCACAGTAGGACATCCAAGTTGCAGAACGATAAAAACTGTGTTGAAGTAACTATTCTCATCTTATGTAATGGTGAAGGAGGCAATAACATTGACGTCAATGTTGGTGGACAGGGGTCCAGATTTGTAGTTTCTTCATCACAAACCAATGAGAAAGATATCAGGAGAAGGGCTGAATGGGCAATGGCTTTGAGAAGCCTGTCTTCATGCACTATTGACGTTTACATATGCGGCTTATACCCTATTTTGTTTTAAACACAAAATAATGTTACCTGGTCTTTGTGAAATGTGTAATTTTTAGCGACCAATTTGTCATGATCGGGGCATCACTTAAGATATGAAGGTTAGATTCACTCAGGCCTGACACCCAAACTCATCTGACATACTCACTTGACACACTCACTTTACGTGCTTTGTTCATGACCACACATTTCACAGCTGCCCATCAGGCTGTCAAGGACCATTAAATAATTTTTAACTACCTTTGTTTAGTACAAACATGAAAAAAAAAACAAATCAAAATTAAAAATAATAAAAATCATAAATAAATGTAAAATAAAATATACCGTTTGCCTTTTTAATTAATGTTGGTTTAATTAAATTTTAATTAATGTGGAGAACATGGATTGGTAACATTTTGGGTTGGGACCCCACTTCAGACAGTTTGTAGAGGGGAGGGTGGTAAGAAAACTAGAGTCCTCCCCACGCACACAGTCAATCGGAAGAAGGGTCCCGACCCATACTGTCACCTATCCATGTTTTCCAGAGATGCTGCCTGACCCGCTGCGTTACTCCAACATTCTGTGAAAGGTCACCTATCAATGTTCTCCACAGATGCTGCCTGACCCGCTGAGTTAATCCAGCACTCTGAAACGTCACCTATCCATGTTCTCCACAGATGCTGCCTGACCCGCTGAGTTACTCCAGGATTCTGTGTTCATTTGTGTAAACCAGCATCTGGCAGAATTGGGTCATTCAGCCCATCAAGTCTACCTGCCATTCAATCATGGCTGGTCTATCTTTCCCTCCGAACCCCATTCTCCTGCCTTCTCCCCATAACACCTGACACCTGTTCTAGTCAAGAATCTATATATCTCTTTCTCAAAAATATCCATTAACTTGGCCTCCACAGCCTTCTGTGGCAATGAATTCCACAGCTTCACCACCCAGCACCACATCAAGTGTGAGGCTGCAGAGCATCACCAGATCCAACTCTGAAATGCATTTCATAAGCAGCAATACATCTGCTGTCAGATAGTGAACCTGATGATGTTTTAACATTGCATCCAGCCCTACCCACCACATTTATTACATTAAAAGTGTTTTAATTTAATAGTGGGTTTTAATACCAATGCATGTTGTGTATGTGTTGTTGTCAAATTTGGCATTGTGATTCCTCTTGGTGGCGCTATGTGGTAAATATCTCTGCCGTAGTCTTGTTTTTCATTATAAACTGAATTCCAGGAGTTTTAGAAAGGAGATGTACACTGAGAAGATTTGCTCGTCGTACTTCGGTCTTTGAAGTATTGAAGTAAAAATCCAAGCAGCGCTAATATTATAAACAATGTATTAGTTGGTTTCCTTGCACACAGCTTGCTTTGTAATATTAATACCATGTCACCATCAGAATAGGAATTGCCACTGTTGTCAACGTTATATTTGGATATGGAACTTGTCATTCTGTTGTTCACTAAAATGAAATATGCCAAAACAGACCAATAAACCCATCTCCCTCTGTACCTCAGATTATAAACTTATTTGTGGCTGTCATCATGGACAACTTTGATTATTTGACACGAGATTGGTCCATTCTGGGCCCTCATCATTTGGAAGAATTTAAGAGAATATGGTCAGAGTACGACCCAGAGGCAAAGTAAGTACCTTTCATTCACTTCAGCCATGTATCCTGTCTCATTAGTACATTATGTATGGATCAAACCAATATGCCATACAATATGATAGAACTTTATTTATCCCAGGGAGGAAATTGATCTGCCAACAGTCATAAAAACACAAAATACACAAAACACAAAATACCTGAAACATTAAATTAAAGTGACGAGTGGAAAGGCTTGATGTGCAAAGATTGGGGGGGAAGGGAAGGGGAGTCAGTCTCAGTCCACCCCACGACAGAAGGGGGAGGAGTTGTACAGTTTGACAGCCACAAGGAAGAAGATTCTCCTGTGGCGTTCTATCCTGCATCTTGGTGGAACCAGTCTGTTGCTGAAGGTTATTCCTAAGGGCTCTAATGAATCTTCCATTCATTCACTTCATAGAAAATTATGATCCTATATACAAATTCCAATGTAGGCACAGGTGCAAAGTCCAGTACTGGAAGACAGGTTTGTAAACGCGTTAATGAAATGGAAATTTCAAACTTTTATAACACATTATGAAAGACGATGCACTGCAGTGTTACTGGTGAGATAATTCAGTGAAAGAAAGTGCACTCCTGCCAATTCAGGAAATAACATTCAATTTAAAAAAATCAGTGGAAAAAATGATATCAGTGAAAAATACCAGGAAACCTTTGCATTGGTTTGTGAAGTGAAGAAAACTTATGATCCTTACACAATTGAGATTTGATGTGACTCGGATGTAGCGTGATAATTGATCTGGGTTAATAAAACGTCCATTAAAAGCTGCAGGCATCCAAGTAGAGGGCTCACTGCTGCCACCTGGGGACAGCTCGGGACGTCAGTCTGGCCTCGTTTGGAAAACAAATAATGAAGTAGAAAATGGATTCAAGCATTCATGTTGCTGAGCTTTGATATATATTACTTCTGGCTAACCTGAATTTCATTTCCAAATATTTACCAGCGGTGCCAAATCACTGTTTTACCCATTTCAAATTGACCTCAATATCCTTCTATAATTTTACAGCGTTTCCAAGAATAGTTATCTTTGAGTAGTATCTTTATAACTTAACAGAAATATATAGTCTGAAGAAGGGTCTCGACCCGAAATGTCGCCTACTCCTTTTCTCCATAGATGCTGCCTCACCCGCTGAGTTTCTCCAGCATTTTTTGTCTACTTTCAATTTTTCCAGCATCTGCTGTTCCTTCTTAAACAGAAATATATAGGTAAGACCATACAGCATCTGTGCCTCCTTCATGTGGCAGATAGGAATGGCTCGATTGTGGTCATGTATTGTCTTTCCGCTGACTGGTTAGCACGCAACAGAAGCTTTTCACTGTACATCGGTACACGTGACAATAAACTAAACTGAACTGAAGTGTATTTTCAGTATGAGTGAGAAGGTTACAGCTAAGATATTCTCACAGGAGAAGAATTCAAGTCCCACTCCCAGCCTTGGAATTGGACATTAGCGGATTCACGGAGGCCCACCATCTCTTTAAAAACCCCTTCTACAATATTAGATTGCCCAAATACAAAGAGAAAAGTCAGCAGCATTCTGGAAAACCAGATCCACATGGCTGTCTTAAAACAATCCTGCTAATCAAAGCGGATTACCAGTTTTTTGGAGCTGGGAGGACGGGAGAGGTATTCCCATTGCCAGAATAAAATTATACTTCCCTCCCTGTAACCCCTGGAATGTCTGCACTTTCATCTTTTGATACCAGATTCATAGTTCTTTACATTCATACTTATTAGCACAATTCATTTCCAAGTAACATGATGCAGGAAAATCATTCTTAAAAATAAATTTAATTTAATATCAAGGTAATTGTTCACATGAGTCATCTTCACGTACTTCTGATAACATCAGTTTTTGGGAAAACTTGTGAATGCTTGTAACAATTATGTTAAAGTTGTACAGTTATTAGAGAAGAAAAAATGGTCGAGTATAATCACTTGGGTTACACAAAAAGCTGGAGAAAGTCAGCGGGTGCAGCAGCATCTAAGGAGCGAAGGAAATAGGCGACGTTTCACTCGTTGATGTACAAGACAGAGTTACATACAAATTTCTACCCAAATACACACTTTAGTTGGCAAGTCATCTTTGTTGGCCCTGGCCTCGCAGATGTACCTGATACTCTAGGTCTGTTCTCTTTTCTGTCTTCCCATGCAGTCGTGAGCCTGCGTCAACCTTTATTACTTCATAAAAGAGGGAAAGATTAACTAGGAATCTGAGGGATAACTTTTTCACACAATGGGTAGTGGGTGTATAGAACAAGCTGCTAGAGGAGGTAGTTGAGGCTGGGACTATCCCAATATTGAAGAAACAGTTAAACAGGTACATGGATAGGACATGTTTGGAGGGATATGGACCAAAGGCGGGCAGGTGGGACTAGTGTAGCTGGGACATTTTGGCCGGTGTGGGCAAGTTAGGCTGAAGGTTCTGTTTCCACGCTGTATCACTCTATGACTCTAAAAGAGAAAGACTGGTCAATCAATGTCCACATATGGACCAACAGTCTCCACTTAATTTCAATGGCTCTCATGGTCAAAAATGCCACTGCCACTCAAGAACACAAGAGACCTTCTTAGCTCCATACAGGTCAGCACCTCATGGTAGTTTTGCAGCTGTTTACTATTATCTCCCTCACACAGATCAGTTACAACGCATTACTATTCTTCCTGCAAAAGTCACATTCCTCATACACCTTTCCCAGTTTCACCAGTTTCATAACTACAGTAATTGAAATGCTGTACATGCTGTAAATCTGAAATAAAAACATGCTGGAGATATTCAGCTGATTATGAGCATCTGTGAAGAGAAAAACAATTGTTCTCTCAGGTAAATAACATTTGAAAATGGACAGACACGGTTGTTTTGGTTTGTCGTTTTTTATAGCACATAGAAAGCCTGCTTAACCTTACAATATTTTACTCAAATTCACAACTAAAATATCAAGGAGGGTTTATTTGATATTACTAGATGGTTATAGTAACAGAGAATAACATTGGAGGACTAGGTTATCAATTCCTACAACTTAGTAATTTTTCTGAATTTTGAGTGGATGAGCAATCAAAAACATTTATTGGCAGTTTTCAGGAAATTTAACATAATTTCCGATCCAACCCATTGATGTGTTCATGCTTTAAACTTAGACGCTGATGGTGATATGATAATTATCTGGGAGCCTAGAACTGGATGGTGGGCTTTGTTATTCTATTCTTATGGGTGACAGTTGTGAAAGTTTGAAATTAATATTTCACAGAGGAAGAATAAAACACCTTGATGTGGTTACATTACTTCGACGTATTCAACCACCTTTGGGCTTTGGAAAGCTTTGTCCGCATCGAGTGGCATGCAAGGTCAGTAAACTATGAATGTACGTGGAAATTAAGATAATAGCAGCTCTGGAGATCTGACATAAAACAGAATATCCTGACGATACTCAGCATGTCAGGCAGTATCTGTGGAAAGAGAACAGTTAACATAACTGTCTCTCCATCCACAGATGCTGTCAGACTTGCTGAAAGTTTGCAGTATTTTCTGTTTTTACTATAAACGTAAATGGTTTATTAATTAGTGATGATTTGCTGTAACCGAATACTGAAAAAAAATATTTTCGATATGAGACAAATTAGGTAAGTATTGAATCTTTACATTTCACCTGGCATAGTCTCGTAGATTACTAGTTGATCCGAAAAAATAAATCGGCAGCACATAGTCAGTTTACAATTAATTTTAATGATATTCCAGTGAAAGTTCATAAAAGTTATAATTGGCCAACATCAACGATCTTATGTATTATGTTAGAGGATTATAGTACTTAAGATAAGAGGCTCTGGTCTCCTAAGTCTTTCTAATTGTATGCCATCACCCATTATTACTTGTGACATAGAAATCAGCCTTCCTAGTTACAACATGTGGGATGCTTTGCATTGGAGGCTTGAATTAATTGGTATAGGCCAAAAAATATGATTATTGTTCTGAATTTCTGACTTTTGAGTTTGAATCATTTTTAACTGGAACTAAAGAATGTTCACATTCATACAGCACAGAAACAGTATCTTTGGCCCTCCTCATTCATGCTAACCAAGATGTTCCATCAAAGCTAGTACCATATCCCGGGAATAATAATAAACGACTATGGGGAAAATCATACCCAGTTTTTGAATATAGTAATTCATAGTAATTAGAATATAGTAATTTACTTCCAAATCATAGTCAGCTGAAACTGATTGCCAATTTTTTAACAGAAAATAGCTTTAAAGTTTAGAGTGTACAACTAAAATTTTACTAATTTCTAATTTCAGAGATTGGTAGCCATGAACATGCCTCTGAATAGTGATGGAACTGTGATGTTCAATGCAACCCTTTTTGCCTTGGTCAGAACAGCTTTAAAAATCAAAACCGAGGGTAAGATCTGGAAATGGGCCTCCTTTAATCAATGTCTACATGCCATGCCTCTTCACTTGCACACTTGGAAACTGTAGTAAAGTCATTTTTCAAACAATGTCATATTTTCAATACTGTTATGTGTAAACTTTCCTTAACGTTAGAGAATTCACAAGACATATGGAAATTTGGCCTGATTTTATTTAGTTGCAAAGTGAAGTGTGGGTGGAGAATTTACAGTTGGTAAAAGAAACAAACATTTTTGTTCCTGATTCCAAAACATTGCCTTAAATTGTTTTTAAGATTCAAGAATATCAGATCTCTAGTCAGGACAAAGATGAAGTTAATCTACAAAATGGAGTCATTATGCACGAGAGGTTTATGTGCCAATTTTGCTGGGCTGGGATTGACTTAGCAAGGCAGTAAGGAATGTGCAGGTATGACAGGATTTAAGGCATGGAGTAAGACATTAGGCAGGGTCTGAAATTACATTGAGATTATTTATTTTAGATAATATTTAAAGCTACCTATAAGAATCAAATATGAATTTTAATGGTGAATTAAACCATCAGCATATGAAAAGGGGACAATTTTGAATACTTGGAAGAGCTTATATTGCTTTAGCTTGGTCTTCATTAGAAACATAGAGAATAGGTGCAGGAGGAGGCCATTCGGCCCTTCGAGCCAGCACCACCATCCATTGTGATCATGGCTGATCGTCCCCAATCAATAACCCGTGCCTGCCTTCTCCCCATATCCCTTGATTCAACTAGCTCCTAGAGCTCTATCTAACTGTCTCTTAAATCCATACAGTGATTTGGCCTCCACAGCCCTCTGTGGTAGGGAATTCCACAAATTCACAACTCTGGGTGAAAATGTTTTTTCTCACCTCAGTCTTAAATGCTCCCCCCCCCCTTTATTCTAAAACTGTGGCCCCTGGTTCTTGACTCGCCCAACATTGGGAACATTTTTCCTGCATCTAGCATGTCCAGTCCTTTTATAATTTTATATATTTCTATAAGATATCCCCTCATCCTTCTAAACTCCGGTGAATACAAGTCTAGTCTTTTCAATCTTTCCTCATATGACAGTCCCGCCATCCCAGGGATCAATCTCATGAACCTACGCTGCACTGCCTCAATCACAAGGATGTCCTTCCTCAAATTAGGAGACCAAAACTGTACACAATACTCCAGATGTGGTCTCACCAGAGCCTTATACCACAGCAGAAGAACTTATTTACTCCTATTCTGAAATCCTCTTGTTATGAAGGCCAATATTCCATTAGCTTTCTTCACTGCCTGCTGTACCTGCTTGCCAACTTTCAGTGACCGGTGTACAAGGACACCCAGGACTCGCTGCATCTCCCCCTTACCTAACCTGACCCCATTGAGATAATAATCAGCCCACTTGTTTTTGCCACCCAAGTGGATAACCTCACATTTATCTATATTATACTGCATCTGCCACGCATCTGCCCACTCACTCAACCTGTCCAGGTCACCCTGCAACCTCCTAACATCCTCTTCACAGTTCACACTGCCACCCAGCTTTGTGTCATCCGCAAACTTGATAGTGTTGCTCTTAATTCCCTCTTCCAAATCATTAATATATATGGTAAACAGTTGTGGCCCCAACACCGAGCCTTGCGGCACTCCACTCGCCACTGCCCGCCATTCTGAAAAGGGTCCGTTCATTCCTACTCTTTGCTTCCTGCCTGCCAACCAATTTTCTATCCATGTCAACACCCTACCCCCAATACCATGTGCTCTAATTTTAGTCACCAGTCTTATCGAAGGCTTTCTGAAAGACTAGATACGCTACATCCACTGGCTCCCCTTCATCCATTTTACTTGTCACATCCTCAAAAAATTCCAGAAGATTATTCAAGCATGATTTCCCTTTCATAAATCCATGTTGACTTGGACTAATCCTTTTACTGCTATCCAAATGCCCCATTATTACCTCTTTAATAATTGACTCCAGCATCTTTCCCAGGTTTGGTCTGGTATCCCGTCCCACCTCTGCAGGTGCAGCCTCTCCCCCACTATCATCACCATCACCTCCACGAGGCAGCCCCCCCCCCCCCCAACACCACAGCTGCAGCACCTCCTATGCCGGCATCTCCTCAACTGTTCTTTACGTCGGACGAGGTGAGAGCTGTGCTGAGGAGGCTGTGCCCTGGTAAAGCAGCTGGCCCTGATGGTGTTTGCCCCAGGCTACTGAAAGTTTGCGGCTCAGCTGGCAGTGCCTCTCCAGACCATTTTCAACCTGAGTCTCCAGTTGGGGAGGGTACCAGGTCTGTGGAAAACATCATGTCTCATGCCGGTTCCCAAAGTAGGGCAGCTGACCGAGATCAACGACTATCAATGGCCCTTACATCTCACATCATGAAGACAATGGAGCGGCTACTTATTCGTCTCCGGAGCCCACAAGTCCAGCACGCACTCGACCCACTACAGTTTGTGTACCAGGAGAAGATTGGTGTGGAGGACGTAGTCTTATACATGCTGCACCGGATTTACTCCTTTTTGGATGAACTGGGTGGCAACATGAGGATTATGTTCTTCAACTTCTCAAGTACGTTCAACCCCATCCAACCCATGATTTTGAAAGACAAGCTTGAGAAGTGGAGGTGTATTCCACCTTTATCTCCTGGATATACAACTACTTGACGGGTCGACCACAGTTTGTTAAGCTGGGGGACTGTGTTTCCGGGACAGTGGTGTGGAATGTTGGAGCCCCACAGGGAACGGTTTTGGCCCCGTTCCTCTTCACCCTGTTTACTGCAGACTTCAAATATAAGTCTGACAAATGCCACATACAAAAATATTCAGATGACACAGCGATTGTGGCATGTGTAAGGTACGGACATGAGGAGGAATACAGGGACTTGACCAGTGCTTTCTGTGTCTGGAGTAAAGAGAACTGTCTCATCCTGAATACAACCAAGACCAAAGAGATGGTTGTTAACCTTGGCAGGTCCGGTTAACACTGCAGGGGTGGACATTGAGGTGGTGCAGACATATAAATATCTGGAAGTGCACCTTGATAACAATCTGGACTGGTCAGTCAACACCGATGCCCTCTACAAAAAAGGACAGCGCAGACTCTTTTTCCTCAGAAGGCTCCGATCCTTCAATGTGCGCAATTACATGCTGTACCTATTTTACTATACTGTGGTTGCAAGTGTCATTTTCTACGCTGTTGTATGCTTGGGCAACAACATCAGTGCAAAAACCAGCAAGAAGTTGGTCAAGCTGGTGTAACGAGCTAGCTCAGTGCTGGGGGGGGGGGGAGAGTGGACTCTGTGGGGGATGTGCTTGAGAGGCGTATGAGGAGCAAGTTGCAGACCATCCTCGACAACTCCGGGCACCCCCTCCATAAAATTCTGGAGGGTCAAAAGAGAACCTCAACCGTGTTCTCTCCCTGTGCTGCAGAACGGAGCGGTTCAGGAGGTCTTTCACCCCTGCAGCCATTAGATTTTATAATACTGACTGTTATGCTGTATGGGGATACTTTGCATTTTTTATAGTTAATCATTGGGTCTTTTTAAGTATTTATTGCTTTCAGGTATTGTCCATATTGTATTTTATGTATTCTTTGTCTAATTTCGTTCTGAATGTGTGGGTTTGTTGGTTGTTGACTCTTGGACATCAGAATTTCCCTGAGGGGATCAATAAAGTATATATTATTATTATTATTATTATCACCACCGAAGTCAGGCTAACTGGTCTGTAATTCCCCGTTTTCTCTCACGCTCCTTTCTTGCAAAATTGGATTACATTTGCTATCCTCCAATCCACAGGAACTGATCCTGAATCTATTGAACATTGGAAAATGATCACCAATGCGTTCACTATTTCTAGAGCTACCTCCCTGAGGATCCTGGGATGCAGACCTACCCAATAATATTTTCCGCCTAATGAAAGTTTCTTTCAGTTCCTCTACCCCCTTAGATCCTCTGTCCTCCAGTACATCTGGGAGATTGTTTGTGTCTTCCTCAGTGAAGACAGATCCGAAGTACCTGTTCAACTCTTCTGCCACGCTGCCATTTTCAACTGCATCACTGACACGATTTAACCTTCTCCTTCTCAAATTGCAGATTAAAACTAATGATATTATGATCACTACCTCCAAGCGGTTCCTTTACCTCGAGTTCTCTAATCAAATCTGGTTCATTGGACAACACTAAATCCAGAATTGCCTTTTCTCTGGTCGGCTCCATTACAAGCTGCTCTAAGAATCCATCTCGGAGGCGTTCTACAAACTCTCTTTCTTGGGGTCCTGAACCAACCTGATATTCCCAGACTACCTGCATATTGAAATCCCCCATCACCACAGTGGCATTACCTTTGTTACATGTCAGTTTTAACTCCTGCTGCAACTTACACCCTACATCCTGGCTACTATTTGGCGGTCTGTCGATAACACCAATTAGTGTCTTCTTGCCTTTGCAATTCCTCAATTCAATCCACAGTGACTCTACCTCGTCAGTCCCTATGTCTTCCTTCAAATCAGAGAATAATGAAAGTCTGTTTCATGGGATACTCGTCTTTGTGGAACGTGCTGCTGAAGGTGGTAGTGGAGGTAGATATGATTGTGGGATTTTATATGGACAAGTGGTATATGCAGGGACTGGTGTGATATGGATTATGCACAGGCAGAGGAAGCAGTTTATGGCACCATGTTCAGCACAGACATTGCGGGACAAAAAGCCTGTCCCTGTGTTGTACTGTTCTATGTTTATTGAGGCATGGTTGGATAGTAAGTTAGTAGAGATCAGTGAGAGTAAGAATGAGGGGTGACATTGGGCTCCTCAAGCTAATGCCCGTAACATTTGAAAAATATTGCAGCCACACACACCATGTATAAAGGTTTATCATTGTGTACTGCTTTCCACACAAGTTCACCAAGCAAAGTACTACAGAAGCAGGTAGAGTAAAGAGGAAGATCAGGAAATTCCAGCCTCTGTATAATATTTGGAAACACTTTCTAACAACATGCATTTGCATTATTGGATAATTAATATAATTCATGTTATCCTGTTATTACTAGTCTGCAATGTTACTAGATGTGATCTTGCCAATGTTTCTGTGATAATATATTATTTGCATAGACATCTAATCATGTGTCACGTTTTGCTGTTTATATTCTTTATATAGATGTTTCTGTAAATAAGGGTTCCAACCTGTGACATGGATGGCCAAATCTGAAAGATATTAAATCTTAATGAAATACCACAGGATTAAAAATGGCCAACCTATGATCCTTTTGAGCTAATTTGTGATAAAAATCGACTAATATTTGACCAAAATGTAATACTTTGAAAATTTGAGAAAAAAAACGAGAGAAAAAATTATTTATAAAACATATAAGACATTTGGGACACTTACTGATTTCGAAGCTCCCCTTACAAAATGTCGGCACCTAACCCACCACGTGGCCCGTGCTTCACGCCAGGGCCATCGCGTTGTTTGAATTTTCTTTTAAATCGCAACGAGTGCAAACGAAACCCGTTATAGCTTTGACAACAGGAGGGACAACAGAGTGAGGCTTCGCTAAAATCAATGAGCAAGCTAGATTTTTATTTCAGGATTTTAAGTTCTATTCATTATTAAGTATTTCAATGGAAAGCTTAAACACAAAATATAAACAATAAAAAAAGAACCAATAAATATAAAAACGGGTCATACATGACACATTTCACACGTGACCAAATGGGCACGCTACTCGCGTTCTGCTGCAAAAACATGGGGCATCAGAAAATGATCAGCCATGATCACATTGAATGGCGGTGCTGGCTCGAAGGGCCGAATGGTCTACTCCTGCACCTATTGTCTAAAACCATTTAATCAGGTGATAAATGATAAAAATCTTAAGCATAATCAGAATTTGGCTTGTACAGTTATTTAATTACAAAATTAATGTAATCTTTCTGGTATAAATCAGCCTAAGGATTTGATGAAATCCTGCTTGACAAACGTCACCAAAAAAGGTAAGAAACACAGGGTCAAATCTGATATTTTTCTTTGTAAAAACAGATTTATTTATTTTCGCATCTGATATTTTTCTTTGTGAAAACAGATTTATTTATTTTCGCTTCATCTCATTATTTTGCCTATACACCATGACCTATGCTACTTAAAATACAGGATATGAAACAATGGAAATATTACATTAAAAACAGGGATAAAACCTGGACGTTTGGAGTCCAGTTTCACGACTGAGTGCTTTATTTACGGAAACACCCATATATCTTTTTCTGTATGATACTATAGAAATGTAATTGTTGAAATTGCTTTTACGTTTTATGCTTTTGCAAATTGAATATCAGTTCATGAATATTACAACAAAAAATTGGGGAGGTTTTGGTGAAAAGGAAATGTGTTATTTCTGTTTTTAACCACACAAGTCATGGAGACGGCAATAGTAAAAGCATAATTGGATGAAAATCCACTGCCTAAAATTTCCTTGCACCTTGTAATGTCATGTTAATCAGTGGTTGTAAAAAATGTGGATTAGCATGGGCTAGGTGCTTGGAAATTCAACCTTGCCCAGCAATTCCTCCAGCAGCCATTTGCCATTCCCATAGTTTGCTGTGGCAATGCAGAAAGTGTGAAGGATATCAATTAAGTCCAGGAACAAGTGTGAAAGTTTGTCGTTGGAAGTGGGATTGGTGAAGGTTAATTACTGCAGATTGGTGGTGGCAATGCCGATGATTGAAAGTCAGGTTGAAGATGTGTTTCCAGAGGAATTTATTGGGCAGGAATTGCATCCTCACAGGGTTTCACCATTCAGGTCTTGGTCTGCAAGATTGATCATATGCACCCAGACTTGGCAAGTCCATGCAGTGGGAGTGCTAGCAGTGAGTGGAGGGAATAAGGGCTCCTCAGCAAAATCCAGGTCATCGACTTTCCATTGACACCATCTACACCTCACGCTGCCTTGGCAAGATCACCAGAATAATCAAGGACCAGTCTCACCCCAGTCCCTCTTTTTTTCCCCCTCTTCCTTCAAGCAAGATGTACAGAAGTTTAAAAACACGCCTCCAGATCCATGGACAGTTTCTTCCCAGTTGTTATCAGGCAACTGAACCATCCTCTCATCAGCTAAAGGGTGGTTCTGACCTCCAATCTACCTCATTGGAGACCTTTGAATGATCTTTAATTGGACTTTATCTTGCACTAAATGTTGCACCCGTTATCCTTTCTTTGTGCAATGTGGACGGCTTGGTTGTAATCATGTATGGTCTTTTTTTTCACTGGTTAGCATGCAAACAAGTGGACCTTTTCTCGGTCCACATGATAATGAACTATTCTTGGAACACATGAGAATAATAAACTAAACTAAATATGCTTAAGGAATTGCTAAATGACTGAACAGCTATGCAAACATTATCAGTGTTAGAAACGTAGAAAATAGGTGCAGGAGTAGGCCATTCGGCCCTTCGAGCCTGCACCGCCATTCAATATGATCATGGCTGATCATCCAACTCAGTATCCTGTACCTGCCTTCTCTCCATAACCCCTGATCCCTTTAGCCACAAGGGCCTCAACTACCTTCTGTGGCAAAGAATTCCAGAGATTCACCACTCTCTGTGTGAAAAATGTTTTTCTCATCTCGGTCCTAAAAGACTTCCCCCTTATCCTTAAACTGTGACCCCTTGTTCTGGACTTCCCCAACATCGGGAACAATCTTCCTGCATCTAGCCTGTCCAACCCCTTAAGAATTTTGTAAGTTTCTATAAGATCCCCCCTCAATCTTCTAAATTCTAGCTAGTACAAGCCGAGTCTATCCAGTCTTTCTTCATATGAAAGTCCTGCCATCCCAGGAATCAGTCTGGTGAACCTTCTCTGTACTCCCTCTATGGCAAGAATGTCTTTCCTCAGATTAGGAGACCAAAACAACACAATACTCCAGGTGTGATCTCACCAAGGCACTGTACAACTGCAGTAGAACCTCCCTGCTCTTATACTCAAATCCTTTTGCTTTGAATGCTAACATACCATTCGCTTTCTTCACAGCCTGCTGCACCTGCATGCCTACTTTAAATGACTGGTGTACCATAACACCCAGGCCTCGTTGCATCTCCCCTTTTCCTAATCGGCCACCATTCAGATGATAGTCTACTTTCCTGTTCTTGCCACCAAAGTGGATAACCTCACATTTATCCACATTATACTGCATCTGCCATGCATTTGCCCACTCACCCAGCCTATCCAAGTCACCTTGCAGCCTCCTAGCATCCTCCTCACACCTAACATTGCCCCCCAAGCTTCGTGTCATCCGCAAACTTGGAGATGTTGCATTCAATTCCCTTGTCCAAATCATTAATATATATTGTAAATAGCTGGGGTCCCAGCACTGAGCCTTGCGGTATCCCACTAGTCACTGCCTGCCATTCTGAAAAGGACCCGTTTACTCCTACTTTAGATGGTGGACTGCAGAAGTGGGGCACCGTTGTGTATGGCTGCTCTGCCTGCAGTCCGTCCTTTCACCTTTTTTTATTTTTAGTCCTGTTAGATCAAAATGTTTGTTGTAGGTCTTTTATGTGCTATTGTGGGGGGAGGGGAAGGGGGAAACTTTATTTCTGCGGTTTTCCTCCGAATCGCATCTTCGCCCTCCCCGTGCGGCCTACCAATGAACTGTAAGCTCCGGAGTGCGGAGACCGCCGACTCAAACATTGAGGAGCTGTGGCTGCGGGCGGGCGGCGCTGGATTTAAAACACCGCGGAGCCTGGGATCCGAGATCGCCAGAGTCGGAGCTCCAAACGAGCGCGGCCATCAGGACATCGGGTGCCGCGGTGTCCGGGGAGGGAGCGGCCGCTCCGGACATTTCCATGCCAATGAGGACTTTACACCCAACGTCGGTGTTCTATCTTCGCAGCAGATGGGCCGACAACATCGGGCCGCTGTTGTAGTGACTGGCTGCGGAGGCCTCAAATAGGCCCCGACCTCGGGTGGACTTGGAGGAGGAGGAGGACTGGACTTTTTGGTGCCTTCCCTCACAGTGGAAAGTGTTGATTCTGCTGTGGGGGGATGTTCAGGTTTAATCCTATGGTGTATTGTGTCTTTTTTCTTATTTTTTATTTTATATGGATGTATGGTAATCTAATTTTTTTTCTCTGTAAAGCACTTTGGCTTCAACATGATTTGATTTAAAAGTGCTATATAAATAAAAATTACTTACTTACTACTCTTTGCTTCCTGTGTTGAAACACATTTATGAACATCACCATACATATAAAGTGAAAAATAAAAGAACTGGATTTGGCCAACTTTGCACAAAATCTACACCGTTGTTGTCATTTGTACATCAGTAGTTGGAATCTCATCCCCAAATTGATGAAGTATGTTAATTCTATAAGATTAATGGTGTGTCCTTGTTATTTATGAATATCCATTTATGTGGTATCTCTTTAAAACAACTAAGTTGGCAGACTGAAATATCGAATACAACAAACTGATTCACATGTAGTTGTAGAATAAGAATAATAAGCAAACATGAGTTTATGCATCAAGTATGTTTTCAATTATTCTTTACCTGTATTTCATAAATATCATACCCAAATCTTGAATTCTTCTGGAAATTAATGATTTCCAGTCCTTGCACCATTTCAAGAGTAACAGATTCTGTTGTGTGTTGTTCCTCTTTTGTTGCAGGTAACCTCGATCAAGCCAATGAAGAGCTGAGAGCTGTTATTAAAAAAATCTGGAAGCGAACCAGTATGAAGTTGCTAGACCAGGTGGTGCCTCCAGCTGATGGTTAGTGCTGTGATGATCACATTTATTTCATTGTTCATTAAATTAGGTTTTCCAAGAATTGTAAGCTTAATATAATTTTGCCTTTGAGTAATGCGGAATTAAATTCTTCTTTAGTAAATAGTCCTATGTAAAACATTTTTCTTTGCCGGACCTCATTGATTTTGTGTTTGTGAGGAAATATGCATGAAGATTCTAATTCACTTTATGTTCTCAGTTGAGGAACAACAGTGGTCTGCAGACAAATCTAATTGTTTTATTGAACTGTATTTTATGGAAAATTTGTTGTTTATTCACCAGTATATAAGTTAATGAAATAAAATGGTAAGTGCGCTGGAGATATGCTATTGGGAGTAACAATAAAAGTAACAAACTTGTATTTTAAAATAATATATATTTAATTGTTTATAGCTGTTAAAATCCTCATACATCAGTATTCTTTCAATGATTTTTGCTTAATGCTTCTTTTAATTAATTAATATTTTTAGAGAATGAAGTTACCAGTTGCTTCAGATTAATTTCTCAATGCTTGCATGACACCGGTGGAAAGTAGCATGCAATCAATAACATTTCAACTTTTTTGCCTGAGCTTCTCCGCAGCTTCAGCCATTTTCTTCTCACAATCTGTAAGAATATTCTGAAGCAATTCTGTTTTAGGTTGGTGGCATGGAACTTGTGTTGCCTCTTGCCAACTGTTTCCCTAAGATTTCTTTGAAAGGGAGACCCATGCTTCAGAAATATTCCACAAAGCTAGTTCTGCCTGTTTGCATGTCTTGGAAATCAAAATGATCAGGAGGTTTCTCATCTTTATAAAGCTTTGAAGAATGATGCTTGTGTGACAATAGGTTGACAGCTGGTTTTCAAGCATGCTGGTTGTTGAGCAAATAGATGCTGTAATTGACAGATTATTAGCCTTTACACTTGTGTTCATCGCATTTGTTGTGCTAACCGTACGAACATTTTGAATCAGAACAATATTTGTTGTGAGATGGGCACACACAGAAAATAACCCAAATTAAACACAGCAAGAAACAATCAGTCATACACTTGACGAGAGAAGTTTGAACAATGCAAAACCAGGAAATACTACTGTCGAAACTCAGCGGGTGAGGCAGCATCTATGGAGTGAAGGAAATAGGCAATGTTTTGGGTCGAAACCCTTCTTCAGACCTTGTCTACCGTTGATTTTCCAGCATCTGCAGTTCCTTCTTAAACAATACTACTGAAGACTCTTTAATACCAACAAAATGTATTATATCAATTCTGTTGATTGACATACTTACACAATAATACTTCACAAGGACTGTAACACTAAATGCCCTTGTAGGAATTATTTTAGCCTGCAAACCTAAGAGGTAACTTACAACTTGTGCAATTCTGACTGAATTTCATCAATGCCACATTTAAATTCTCAATCTGTTTTAATGTTTGGAATGAGTGGCATCTAATTTCTCATCACAACTTCCACATTTTCAATTCCACATCTGTCCATTCCTTACATATGCTTCCTGACCCGCTGATTCTACAAGCCTTTTGTTTTCTGCTCTACAATATTAATTACTCGCACTTCTTCTTGCGATTGGCGTGCACAGCCTAACGTTGTCGGACAGCTTGTTCTATTTGATCTTATTTGTTTGTGCATGCCAGGTTGATTGTATTTGTCAAAACAGGGCGAACCATGTGAAGGTTGCAATCTTCCACCCCAATTACTCCCACTACCTCACCTTGTCTGCTGCTGATTTATTTTCCACACCTTTGTTACTGTAGTCTTGACTAACTCTATGCACTTTGATCCAACCTCCCTCATTCCATTCCCCGGAAACCTGCAGTCATCCTGTGTTAAAACTTGCATCAGAACCATCAGCCACGTGTGCAATACAGACTCATCTACACTGACCACACAGTCTGAATAAGGGTCCTGACCCTAAATTTCACCGATCTGTCTTCTCCAGAGATGCTGCCTGACCCACTGAGTTACCCCAGCACTTTGTGTCCTTTCGTGTAAACCAGCATCTGCAGTTCCTTGTTTAAACAAACTGACCTCTGGTTGAGTAGCTTAGCTAAAAATTCACATCCTTGTTTAAAGATCTCTATGGACCACCCTCTCTATCTTTGTAATCTCTTCTATCCTTATGACATTCCAAGAAATATATTCTCTCTTAGCTCAGGCCTCTTGTTCAGTCCCAGAATTAATCTCTGCACTATTAATGCCAAGACCTTCACTTGTGGAATTTCCACCCTAGTCACTGTCCATAACTCTCTTTCTTCCTGTAAGGTACTTTTGAAAATCTATCTATTTCACAAATCTTTTTTTGAATCTTCTCTGTGATGTCACCTAATGTGCGTTGCTGACATGTTTTTATGGATATCTCCCCTGTAGGAGGTTTTGGGAAATCCTTGGAAAATTGAGAATCCTAATATTCCATCTGCTACTCTTTAAAACATTTTTTTTTAAATTCCCAGAAGCTTATATTAACTAAGGTTTTCATCTATAATATTTATTTACATTTTCTAAAACTTACTAACTTGCAAATTGATTCAAAACATTTTAGCGGCCAAATTTTATTTCAGTTTTCTTTATTCAAATTCTTACCTGTAGAGATATACAGTGCATTCAGAAAGTATTCACCCCTTTACTTTTTCCACATTTTGTAACCATGTAACAGCCTTCTTTTAAAATGTATTAAATTCATTTTTTAATCACTAATCTACACACTATATCCCAGAATGAAGAAGCGAAAAAAGGTGTTTAGAAATATTTGCAAAATAATTAAAAAGAAATAACTGAAAGATCACATTTACATAAGTATTCAGACACTTTGCTATGACACTCAAACTTGAGCTTAGGTTCATCCTGTTTCCATTAATTATCCTTGCGATGTTTCTTGACTGGAGTCCACCAGTGGTAAATTAAATTGATTAGACATGATTTGAAAAGGCACACACCTGTCTATATAAGGTCCCACAGATGACAGTGCATGTCAGAGCAAAAACCAAGCCATGAAGATGAAGTAATTGTCCGTGGATCTCCGAGACAGGATTATGTTGGGACACAGATCTGGGGAAGGGTATAAAACAATTTCTGCAGCATTGCAGGTCCCGAAGAGCACAGTGGCCTCCGTCATTCTTAAATGGAAGAACTTTGGAACCACCAGGACTCTTCATAGAGCTGGCCGCCCGGCCAAACTGAGCAATCGGGGGAGAAGGGCCTTGGTCAGAGAGGTGACCAAGAACCCGATTGCCAATCTGACAGAGCTCCAGAGTTCCACTGTGGAGATGGGAGAACCTTCCAGAAGGATAAATATATCTGCAGCACTCCACTAATCAGACCTTTATGGTGGAGTGGCCAGACTGAAGCCACCCCTCAGTTAAAGGCCCATGACAGCCCACTTGGAGTTTGCCAAAAGGCACCTAAAGGACTCTCAGACCATGAGAAACAAGATCCTCTGGTCTGATGAAACCAAGGTTGAGCTCTTTGGCCTGAATGCCAAGCGTCACGTCTGGAGGAAACCAGGCACCACTCATCACCTGGCCAATACCATACCTACAGTGAAGCATGGTGGTGGCAGCATCATGCTGTGGGCATGCTTTTCAGCGGCAGGAACTGGGAGACTAGTCAGGATCGAGGGAAAGATGAATGGAGCAAAGTACAGAGAGATCCTTGATGAAAACCTGCTCCAGAACATTCTGGACCTCAGACTGGAACAGAAGTTCACCTTCCAACAGCACAACGTCTCTAATTACACAGCCAAGACAACACAGGAGTGGCTTCGTGACAAGTCTGTGACTGTCCTTGAGTGGCCCAGCCAGAGCCCGGACTTGAACCCAATTGAACTTCTCTGGAGGGACCTGAAAATAGCTGTACATCGACGCTCCCCATCCAACCTGACGGACCTTAAGATGATCTGCAGAGAAGAATGGGAGAAATTACCCAAATACAGGTGTGTTAAGCTTGTAGCGTCATACTCAAGAAGACATGAGGCTGTAATCGCTGCCAAAGGTGCCTCAACAAAGTACTGAGTAAAGGGTCTGAATACTTATGTAAATGTGATATTTCAGTGATTTCTTTTTAACTACTTTGCAAAAAGTTCTAAACACCTGTTTTCTTTTTTTTATTATGGGGTATCGTGTGTAGATTGATGATACAAAAAGATAATTTAATCCATTTTAGAATAAAGCTGTAACGTAACAAAATGTGGAAAAAGTGAAGGGGTCTTAATACTTTCTGAATGCTCTGTAAGTGCTTAGTTGCTTGGTCATAAATTGTTGCATAAGATTAAAATAAAATAATTAAAGTAACTTTATATGTTAGCAGTTCAATTATGTGATTTGTGTACTTGGCCTAAGATCTGTCTGTGCCCCTCTGCCTAATCATCTTTCAGGCTTTCAATATTAGTTCCCATCAGTCATAAAGGTGAATAAGGTACATACATTTTTAAGTATGTTTGACTTTAAAAAACATATAGTTTATTATCTATACCCTTAAGTGACCATTTATTTTTATATTCCTACAAAACGCAGTGAACCAATAACATTAGCAAAATTATTTATCATGCAATTAAAGATGTATAAAGAGTGATGTATAAATATAAGAATTTCTTCTTCTAGATTAAAACAGTAGTTTAGAATCTCTTTCAGTAAAGACATTTAAGAATGTTACTTAAGGTCTGTTTTTGAGTACATAGCTAATCCGAAGACCACTGGTTGGAGTCCTGAGTCCTGAGATTGCTCCATAATTATTGTTTGAATCTTATTAACTATTTTTGTACAATATATGTAGCTTGTATGGGGGCACTTTCTGCATTTCATAAGTCAAGGTCTATGTTTATAAGTATTTTGCTGAATGCACAATAGCAAAACATTCACAAGTTCCTGTAAAATGTGAATATTTTGAAAAGTTTCTATAATATGTAAGAGTAAAATGCTTTATTAATACTAATCCAACACAGTGGATTCTGGTGCTATGTTCCTATTCATTTCAAATATGTAAAGCACCAGAGCAACTACAAATGTATATAATAGTTGGACTACATCTAATATTAAAGGAAATCCCTACACAAGGCACAAAATGCCCAGCATTTTCCAGTTTATTACTTGGCCAGTTTTGGGTGAGAAATGTGATGTGCTTTATTCACCTTTGATTATATCACTAATAAGCTCTGCACTAAGCATATTTGGTGCTGTTTGCTTCTTCAATGTAATCAATTCTTCCTGGTTTAATCTTTTAGGAATATCTTTATGATTATTATTTAAGATAAACACATTGTTCTGAACTTTGGAACATAGGATGACAAAACGCAGTCAAAGTTGTGGCATGTGTAGAAAGAAGGTACTGTTGTGAAAAAGGGGGATTCTGTTTGGTCTATTCACATAGATGATGAGGTAACCGTGGGGAAGTTCTATGCCACCTTCCTGATACAGGACTACTTTAGGAAATTCAAGCGGCGCAAGGAACAAGGCTTGGTTGGAAAACAACCCAGAAAGAATACTACAGTTGCTCTACAGGTGAGATTAATTTGAGAATGTGTAAGGAATGTTTTTTTAAGTTTTTTACATTAATTGATTAAAGGACGTACAACATGACTGACTACATGTACACTATTTGATTTTAATGATAAAGGATTTTAAATTATGCTATGCAATAGTAGTATACACGAGCTGTGTATTTACAAAACATATTTTATTACTGTTTTAACAGAGGTTACATAAACCATGTTAAAAGCTTAATATTTCATCGAATTACAGACAAAACCTCTATGTTTTTATGTGCTACTATTTCAGTGTATAATTTCAAGACCAAGTTGATGTAATGTTTTGATGTATTGTGTGAAATCAATTGCATCATCCTGCATAATTTGCAAAAGCACAAGGTACTATGAGGGTTGGAAAATTGAGATGCATGTAGCTACTTTGCTCTTTATTTACTGCAGCTTTTATATATGCTGAATATGGCTGAACCATTCATGGTCAAACTGATTCATTATTTAACGATAAAGACTTTTAATAAAGCATCTCAAGCAATTTTAGTGCATGACTCCAGGACTGGATTAGCCTGCATTGGCACATGTGGGAAGACTACTAAACGTAAACCCATATCAAGCCAGAACATGGTACTTAAGATAATGTGCATTTTGAACAGTTTGATTGGAATGTGCATGCTTGCATTGGTGCTTCTTTAGTCAGCATTAAAATCATTATTAATGATGAACCATATCTAGGCTTGGATACTTAGCCCTGGGTATTGCAAACCAAATAATTCTTCATCAATTTGTAATAACTGGTTGCATTATGAGAACAACACAATATTAAATCACATCTTAAATGGTAGATGTATAATATTTCTTAACACAAATGGATTAATGCATAAAGTTGCTGTTTTTGTAGATCAGTCATTCTCAATAGGAACCTGGAAAATATTTATGTGATGTAAGTGTAAATAGCTCGTTGTAAGCTTCCCCCCCAGTCTAGTTTCAGTCAAAAATCACTGAATCAAGCACTTACGCAACTAATCTTTATTTTGACAAAACACAATTACAGTTCAACTACTATACCTAACCACTGCGGCTTCGGTCCTCGTATCTGCGTGATCAAGCCCTCTAGGCCTCGCTCAAACAGAGACGCTCCAGAAAGTCACGCAGTCCCAAGCATTCTCCAAGAAGATCGACACAGGACCTTGTGGCAGCGGACTTTTATAGGTCCCCGGCCCTTGAGGGGCCGAACCACATGGGGGTGGTCTCTTTACAATCCAATTACAGATATCGATTAACCCCATACATAACAGACATTTCCCTAACCCAATAATATAGTGGCTAATACATTGTATTCAAACAGTGTTTCTCGGAGGAAGCAAACATCGCAACATTTACCCTGATCTGCAAGAAAACCAGACAAGGCTCAATACTTCATCCAATCAACATTCAGTAAAGTAAAGCTTTGCAACATTATTCACAATTATTTGCAAGGTGTATGCCTGGTATGTCATCCAATCCGTTCTGTGCATTTTGCACCTAATTGACAGGGTCTGCAGAAGTTCCTTCCCTTCCTGCAGCTTGGATCTAGGCTCTAGACAGACTGGCACCACTCTGCAGCTTGTCCCAGTTCCACAGAGAGCACTTTCAAATTGACCAAATATCCCAGCAGCCCTGAAGCCTTTACCCAATTTTAAAGTCCTAGCCTCTCCAATCTGGCCAGGATTAACATAAGCACATTACATATATTTCCCGGCTGATTTAGCCTGTTTATCTGGGTTGACTCTGCTCACAAATCTCAGTTACCTTTAGTTTATATCAGGCAAAAATGACTGCTTGTGGTATTAGTCCACTATTAACAAACTCTCACATTTCCCTTTTACTGAGATTAGCAACTGTAATTGACCAGTTCAAGATTATAACAGACCTGCATTAATTGTGTAATAATCCTCTGATATCATGTGTTTTACAACCGTACATCGCTCAAAGTATCGTGCTATTTCAGAATCTTTAAAAAATCTATTTATTTTACTTGGACAATCTCAATTCACTGTTTGCACAGAATGCAATATTTAGCTGAAAGGATTAATGACATCATTATTTTTATCTGTATTTTTGTAGGCATTTTGTGTAAAAGACATATATGGTATTATTAAGAGATGACACATTTTTTTATCTATCTCAGAAACTCTTTGGAAAGCATCTTTTCAGTTATTAAATGTGAAAGAGTAATTTATGTTACCTTCTATGCAGCTTCTTAAAGAGTTTTAGCAACGAGCTGCATGAGATGCTTATTTCATCCATGTATGCCGCGTGTGTTAGAAGAAGCAAGTATAGCCATGGTACAATGCTGTCTAATCCTTTCAGTCAGCTTTTTATTACTAATTCAATGACAAACTGGTAAAACTGTCAGCAGAATGGCCCAAACGTTGCTCCACTTTAGTCTCGATATCTTAATCAGATGACAAGTAAACCAGTTACAACCTTCATCGGTTTGAACAAAAGTTTACTTAGATTATTTCCATTGTTAAAGTGGGTGGTAAAAGCTAGTGATTAACCAAAGGTAGATGTGGAGGAGATGGATGACAATTCAAATTAATTTGAAGAGGAAATCTTTTTTTTAAATCAAGATGCATGGCTGGAATAGTTAATTGCCTGAAATTGCTGAACTCATAAGCTGTAATGTGCCTGATCAGAAGACAAGGTTTGAGCTTGTCCAAAGACGTACAGATATGTAGGTGAATTGGCTTGGTAAATGTAAAAAAATAGTCCCTAGTGTGTGTAGGATAGTGTGAATATGCAGGGATCGCTGGTCGGCGCAGTCCGGGTGGGCTGAAGGGCCTGTTTCCACGCTGTATTACTAAACTAAACTAAACTTTATTGGAACATTTTAGAATGCCAAAGAGAGAGGAACAAGATAGAATGGACAGTCACAGAATATTAAAAGCACTGTTTGCAGGTGAACAAGTTGGTCCTGGCTTCATTGGTATTTAGAAGAATGAGAGGTGAAACATTCAAGAATCTGAGGAGGCCTACAACATATAAACTGAGAAGATGCATCTCACCATGGCAAATCTAAAATAAGGGCATCGCCTCAGAGAAAGGGATTTCCCATTTGGTAGCCAAAAGAGATAATTTATTTACTCAGAGGTGGTGAATCTTTGGAATTCTCTGTCCTAGAGAGCTGTGGTGATGAATCATTGAACATATTCAAGGCAAAAATAGAACATTTTGAACTATAGGGAAGTCAAGGGTAGAGAGAATAAAAAATAAATTGAGGTCAGAATTATTGAATGGTAGAGCCTCCAGGGGCTGATCTACTTTTTCTATTTTCCATGTTGCAGTTACTCTTGTGTTTCTGGGATTGTTCAAGGTGACTCAAAGGATATTCCCTTTTTCAAACTATGATTCTATATCACCAAAAGGAATCTGAAAGGGAAGCATGAAGTTTCCATTTATTAATTTAAGTTTAATGAATCAAAACAATGCTGTTCTGTAGACTTAGTTTACCAGTTGTTAATCTTTGAGAAGTATGACCAGCTCCATATTTGATAGTCAATGGCTTCTTCCCAACCCGAACCAAAGTTACAAATATTGTTCTGTGTAAACATTTGATCCTTAAAGGAAGTATCGAGTTAGGTCAGTGTTTCCTTGAGGCAGCTACCAAGTTGAATCAGAGTATTTCAGAATAGCTTTTTGCCAAAAATTGTATTTTCAAATAACATTGTTCCTTTTCTGCTATTTCGACAGTGACATAGTGTTGCGGCCCTATAATGTTGCTGGTAACATTATTATACAATTACCAGATTAATGACAGTGCTGAAAGGTGAAATCAGAACCACTGTAACAATATTGCAGTTCAAATCAAACAGCTAGATTTATGTTCATATTGTATTTTATCATCATTGTGCGTATCTGGCATGTATTCATTTATTTATTACTCCTTTCAACACCGTTGTTCTCGATAAATTTAAGCAGATGTCATAAATTGGATTGAATACAAAATATATTTACTTAAAGGCAGAAATCCTCAGCAATTTGTCATAGTGATGCAGGACTTTGAAACATAGCACTTTGATATGTGTTTATTGGTTTGGTATTCATCCTTAAATGTTTTGAATGAATAACCATCAGTTATTATATTGGAAATTAACCGTTATGTATAAAGATGTTACATGATCAAGTTATGGTTCTGAATTAACTACAAAAAGAAAATATTTAGCCTCGTATGTGAGATTATTATCGTCGTTTCAGTGAAATCTAAAATTTTATTTAACAAAAGGACTTTATGTGATATGAGAACATTCAACTTGAAAGTACCTTTCAAAACGTTCAAATTAGGATAGGATGTTGTTTTTACCAGCTGGGAGGACAGCAAAATAAGCAATCCAAACTTTGAACAGAACCAATAGTATCAAGTCTCTCATCCCACTAGTCCAATCTCCACTGTGTGCCTCAATTCCCTGTCACAAAGATTAAAGTGCAGCCCAGCATCTTTTTGTGGATGTCAGAAGCATTTACTGTTTGATTTTGATCCTTTGCTAGTGGCTGACCCACCAGCAGGATCTCCCTAGCTCTAGCTTGGTTATACAATGCCATTGTTGGATAAATGCATTTATGTTAAATCATATCTCTGAAAATGATGGCCTGAATCTGGAGCCTTTTTTGTTTGTTAATGCTTCCACATTCAGAATTACAAACACTAAATAAGCATACAGTAATCAATTATACAATGGATTAGTATGAGGTAACCAGACGATAATAGTGTACAACCAAAAACTGTAGTCCTAAGAAGATCACTATTGCAGAGGTTGTGGTTAGTGTTGTGCAGTGTTCAAGATCCTGATGGTTACTGGAAACATGCTGTTGTTGAACCTGTTGGTCATGGTTTTCAGGCTCCTATACCATCTCCCTGCTTGTAGTAATGTGATGAGACATTGCCAGGGGTGGTATGGGTCTTTGATAACATTTGCTGCTTTTTTGAGGAAACGCCTCCTGTTAATCCCTTTGATGGTGAGGAGGTCAATACCTGTGATGGACCAGGTAGTGTCTACCACTCTCTGTAGTCTCATTTGTTCCTGGGCATTGGAGTTACCGAACAAGGCCATGGTGCAATCACTCAGTGTACTCTCTACTGTACATCTGTTGAATAGAGTATTTGGTGACATAGTGCATCTTGTCAATGTTCTGAGTGATCCTAACGATTGTTTCAATGTGCTGGGCCCAGGGTAGATGTTCAGAGATATGCACGCCCAGAGACTTGAAGCTGTTGACTCTTTCCACTGCTAGCCCATCAATGAAGACATGATCCCCAGGTTCCCCTGCCTGAAGTCAACAATCTCAGATAGATACTTCTTGGATAAACAATCAGCTTCCTGGTCTTGAAAGCAAGATTATTCTTCTGACATAATTGAATCAGATTATCAATCTCCATTCTATAAAATGACTCATTGTTACCCATTATTTGTTATACAATGGTGGTATCGTCAGTAAATTTAAAGATGGCGTTGGATCAGTGTCTGGCTGTGCAGTCATGGGTATATAGACAGTAGAGCAGGGGAATGAGCACACAGCCCTGAGGTGCTCCTATGATGATGGTTATTGAGGAGGAAGTATTGTTGCCAATTCAAACTGATTTGTGGTCTGCCAATGATGAAGTCAAAGATCTAATTCAGCTTTGAAGAAGGGTCTCGACCCGAAACGATACCCATTCCTTCCCTACAGGGATGCTGCCTGTCCCGCTGAGTTACTCCAGCATTGTGTGTCTACCTTTGATTTAAACCAGCATCTGCAGATCTTTCCTACACGATCTAATTCAGAACTTTGTGAGAACATATTTAATCATGAAGGGTGCTTTCATTCACAGTGTAACAATATTGTTACTGGCAATGATATAAAAAGAAAATGATTCTACTTGTGTAGTTCAGGTTATTAATAATGCACAGGCCTAAACATGCACTCAAGCAGAACCCACTTCTCGTACCACAACAGGCATCCCAGAATGGTAGGCAGAAAGGTTGCTGTACAGTGGAGCTCAATAGGTAGCTGGACAAACATTGGGTGTGCATAACAGAGTCTTAAAATGTAATTCTTTTTTTTTCACATTAGGCTTCTATGCTTGCAGCATTCATTTACTATTTTCCAATGTCTCAAAACATCATTAGGCATATTCTGAACTCACAGCTTCAAGTAGCTCACACCAACAGAAAGGCCTTCCTTATCAGAGGACACGGAAACTAAACCAGATTACATTTTTAGTCATTAGAAAAAAGGGATTATGGAAATGTTCATTCCTTCAAAGATGATCCCAGAGTCATCGGATAATTATATCGTGGACAGTGCGATGCAGTGTGACTTAATTTGGTCGTCCTGGTTTTGGGTGAATGTTTCAACTACCAATGTGGTGAAGCAAAGTAAACATCAAATTAATGTGCCGCGTGTGGTTAGTTATGCAGCATTTTTATCAATGAACAAACTTTAGTTGTACGTCATATCATGGTGACTGCGTGACATCCACTAACCTAGCACAGCAAGTTAGTTCCAACCATCTGCCCATCAGAGGCTCCCCTCGCCTGTGGCCACCTAGCTTTCTTTCCACCTCCCCCCCCACCACCCCTCCCCCAACATTGTCTGTGGAAGGGTCCTGAGTCCTGACCCAAAACACCACCTATCCATGTTCTCCAAAGATGCTGCCTGACCCGCTGAGTTACTCCAGCACTCTGTGAAACGTCACCTATCCATGTTCTCCACAGATGCTGCCTGACCCACTGAGTTACTCAAGCACTTTGTGTCCTTTTGACCTGCACTTCCTTTTTTCTACAAGGAAAGATAGTGTAAAGATGGCGTACGTATTTGTTGGGAATGAGAATATTCAGAAGGAGAAACTACATTGTATGTTGATGGGGTGTTATTTGCAGCAATTTCGGGGATTCTCAGTACTGTGGTTTGGGATGTTATATAATGTAAGAGGGGAGAGTCGCCAATTTGGAAAGGAGGATAAAAGAAAACCATGCTTATTTTAATAATCTATAGGTTTGATTCATTACAGCTTGGAAACTAATGCTTTGGTGCAGTTACATATATATTTAGTAAATGACATTCCACTGGGGCAAGCAGCAGCTCACTTGGTTGCTGAGTTCAATGTTGATGGACAACTCATGAGTTTGAATGAACGAATGAATAAGTTTATTGGCCAAGTATTCACAAGGCAAATACAAGGAATTTGCCTTGGCGCTCCGCCCACAAGTGACTACATGACATACAGTGACAGTTAGGAATGACACATAAAACATTAAACATTAATAATAAAATATTTCTGGCGCACTGGGTGATGGGCCACGCACAGAATACAACGTTTGGCTCTTTGGGGGGGGGGGGGGGGGGGGTGGTCACGTGTCCCCGGTGACGAGAGATAGGGGGTCACGGGTGCCCCTGGGGAGTATTTAAGGGTTAATCACGCGCGCACGGTGAGTGAGGAGGATTAGTGTAGTAATACAGAAACAATATTTCGGACAAACCGTGTCTGCCTCGTTCTTTAACGGACAACTCCGCGTCCGCTACACAGTATTGATTAAACATGTGAATTAAATAAAATACCATGGCAAAAGGAGGCTACAGGTTTTTGGTCATTGAGTAGAGCTACTACTCGTGGGGGAAAAAAAAGCTGTTTTTATGTCTTCATAAATGTCTTATGTGTTTTATAGAGTTTGTGTCCAGGGTGAGAGGGGTCAGAGATGATCTTACCCCTCTCACCCTGGACATGAGATGATAAGTCAGTAATGTGCAGCATTGTCTGTAGCTGTCACAACTCCATTAAGGACAGCAATAAATATTGTTTGCATATGTTCCTTGGCAAGTTCTAAATCTATTGAACAGAGTCTGTCTCGTTGAGGTTAGTCCTGACAAATTTGGCCTTGACTTCCATTGATTTCCAGTCTCTGTGCTAATTGATTTCTAGAAACACATTGTGGTCAGGAGGACTGCACCATTGAGAACACTCTGTAGAAAGGTGTTCAACAGGTGAATTGAACATTCGATGAGTTGGATCAAATATTGAATCAATGTGTGGGAAGAGTTTTAGCAAAGTCAGGGAGTAAGAGATGAGAAGTTGTAATGGCAGAAAAATGCTGAAAATTTGTAGCAGAACTACACTGCAAAGTTGCAACCATCATGCCAAGTGGAACTTGATATGACAACCATAAAAGAGCCATGATCACAGCATTTTATGCTGAGATGCATAATATCTGTGATACTTGTGACAAAGGTGGAGCATTGGAAAAGTCTGGCAGAGTCTGTGACGAGATATTGATGTCCCAGCAAGGATACTCTAATTCATGTCTCATTGACAATGTGCTATGCTGTTTGCATCTTGACTTACTGAGTGGAAATGCAAGTCACTCCTTTAATGACCAATTTTCACAGCCATATGTGGATATAGAAGGGACAAAAGACGTGAACACGCTGAGCGGCGCACTGGCTTGCGACGCAAAAAGTGCTGTTGAGCCAAAACCGAAGAGATCGACGTCACGCAACGCCGTGGTAGTTGGAGGCTCCGTTGTGAGAGGTACGGGTAGGGGCATCTGCGGCAACAGACGGGATTCCAGGATGGTGTGCTGCCTCCCTGGTGCCAGGATCCAGGATGTCACGGACAGAGTGCAGAAAATCCTCAAGGGCGAAGGTGAACAGCCGGAAGTGGTTGTGCATGTTGGCACAAACGATGTTGGAAAGAAGGGGATTAATATTCTCAAGCATGACTTTAGAGAGCTCGGAAAAGTGCTGAAAAGCAGGAACTCCAGTGTGGTTATCTCCAGTTTGCTTCCAGTTCCTCGTGCTGGCAAGAGCAGGAACAGGGAGATACAGGACCTGAATGTGTGGCTGAGGAACTGGTGCAGGGGGCAGGGATTTAGATTCTTAGACCACTGGGATCTGTTTTGGAGTAAGGGGGAACTGTATAAAAGGGACGGATTGCACCTTAGCAGGTGGGGGACCGGCATTCTGGCAGGCAGGTTTGCCACTGCAACACAGGTGGTTTTAAACTAAATAAGGGGGGGGGGGGGGGGGGTGGGGGGTGGGGGGTGTATCAAATGGGATAGTCAGGGACAGAATTAAAGGTAAAGGGATAGTTAATGACCCCAGAATTAACGGGAAAGAAAACTCACAAAAGGATAGGAGAGTATGGCCACGTGTAATAGGGATTGACGTGAATGGTGAGATGCATAAAGAATTAAAAGTATTGTATTTGATTGCGCGAAGTATAAGAAGTAAAGTAGATGAGCTGGAGGCTCAGATAGAGGTTGGTAGATATGACATTGTGGAGATTACCGGGACGTGGCTGCAGGACGATCGGGCCTGGAAACATAATATTCAAGGTTATGCATCCTATAGAAAGGACAGGCAAGTGGGCGGGGGGGGGGGGGTGGGGGGGGGTAGCTCTGCTGGTGAGGGATGGAATTCAGTCCCTTGCGAGGGAAGACATAGGGACTGACGAAGTAGAGTCACTATGGATTGAGTTGAGGAATTGCAAAGGCAAGAAGACACTAATTGGTGTTATTTACAGACCCCCAAATAGTAGCCCGGATGTAGGGTGTAAGTTGCAGCAGGAGTTAAAACTGGCATGTAACAAAGGTAATGCCACTGTGGTGATGGGGGATTTCAATATGCAGGTAGACTGGGAAAATCAGGTTGGTTCAGGACCACAAGAAAGAGAGTTTGTAGACTACCTCCGAGATGGATTCTTAGAGCATCTTGTAATGGAGCCGACCAGAGAAAAGGCAATTCTGGATTTAGTGTTGTCCAATGAACCAGATTTGATAAGAGAACTCGAGGTAAAGGAACTGCTTGGAGGTAGTGATGATAATATGATTAGTTTTAATCTGCAATTTGAGAAGGAGAATGTTAAATCGGAAGTGTCAGTGATGCAGTTGAACAAAGGGGACTATGAAGGCATGAGAGGGGAGCTGGCCAAGGTAGACGGGAAAGGGATCCTAGCAGGAATGACGGCGGAACAGCAATGGCAGGAATTTCTGGGCATAAACCGGAAGACGCAGGATCATTTCATTCCAAAAAGGAAGAAAGATTCTAAGGGGAGTAGGAGGCAACTGTGCCTGACAAGAGAAGTTAGGGATCGAATAAAACTAAAAGAAAAGATGTATAACCCAGCAAAGAGTAGCCGGAAGCCAGAGGATTGGGAAACTTTCATAGGACAAGAGAAGGAAACAAAACAGGCAATACAAGCTGAAAAGATGAAGTATGAGGGGAAGCTGGCTAGGAATGTAAAGAAGGACAGTAAAAGCTTCTTTAGATATTTTAAGGGAAAAATAATAGCAAAGCCAAATGTGGGTCCCTTGAAGGCAGACATGGGTGAAATTATTATGGGGAACATGGAAATGGCAGAAGAATTGAATAGGTACTTCGGATCTGTCTTCACTAAGGAGAACACAAACAATCTCCCAGAAGTACTGGAGGACAGAGGATCTAAGGAGGTAGAGGAACTGAAAGAAATTTTCATTAGGCGAGAAATAGTACACTGTTGTTCACTGCTGTTCACTGCTGTTCACCCTGATGACTCACGACTGTTGTGCCAGGTTTAGTACAAACCATATTATGAAGTACGCAGATGACACAACAGTGGTGGGCCTCATCAGGGACGACAATGAGCTGGCTTACAGGGAGGAGGTGAAACAACTGGTGGACTGGTGCAATACGAACAACCTGATCCTGAATGTCGAAAAAACAAAGGAGGTTATCGTCGACTTCAGGAAAACCCGGCACAGTCCCACACCACTTCACATCAATGACAGCGATGTGGAGGTGGTCAGTAGCACAAAGTTCCTGGGGGTGCAGATCACTAACAGTCTGACCTGGTCGAATAAGATCTCATCAACAGTTAAGAGAGCGCAGCACCGGTTGCACTTTCTGCGCCGGATGAGAAGAGCTCATCTCCCCCATCCCATCCTCACTACTTTCTACAGGGGCACCATAGAGAGTATTCTGACCAGCTGTATCTCTGTCTGGTTTGGGGACTGTAGAGCCTCCGACTGGAAGTCTGTGCAGAGAGTGGTGAGGACAGCGGATAAAATCATCGGGACCTCTCTCCCCTCAATCGGGGATATTGCGACCAAACGTTGCGTGTCTAAGGCCATCACGGTCTGTTCACTCTGCTGCCCTCGGGAAAAAGATATCGCAGCATAAGGAGCAGAACATCAAGGTTCTGCAACAGCTTCTTCCCACGAGCCATCAGTGTCCTGAATGCCATGTAATGGGCTGCCACCATTGTATATTTATATTTATCCTTTTTATCCATGCCTATCCTTCTGTTAATTTATTGTGTTGCACAGGGAGCCAAATGCAACGTAATTTCGTTTGGAACTGCATATATCAATGTATTTCTAAATGACAATAAAGTTTGTTTGACTTGGGTATTGGGTAGGCTAATGGGACTGAAGGATGATAAATTCCCTGGGCCTGATGGTCTGCATCCCAGGGTCCTCAGGGAGATGGCTCTAGAAATAATGGACGCATTGGTGATCATTTTCCAATGTTCAATAGATTCAGGGGCAGTTCCTGTGGCTTGGAGGATAGCTAATGTTATCCCACTTTTCATGAAAGGAGCGAGAGAGAAAATGGGGAATTACTGACCAATTAGCCTGACTTCGGTGGTGGGAAAGATGCTGGAGTCAATTATTAAAGACAAGGTTCCTCAGCTCAGATCTTACCTTGTCTGCCGTGGAGAACAGTTGAGGAGATGCCGGCATAAGAGGTGCTGCAGCTGTGGTGTTGGGGGGGCTGCCTCGTGGAGATGATGGTGGGGGAGAGGCTGCACCTGCAGAGGTGGGAGAGGATACCAGACCAAACCTGGGAAAGATGCTGGAGTCAATTATTAAAGAGGTAATAATGGGATAGCAGTTGGATAGCAGTAAAAGGATTAGTCCAAGTCAACATGGATTTATGGAAGGGAAATCATGCTTGACTAATCTTCTGGAATTTTTTGAGGATGTGACAAGTAAAATGGTTGAAGGGGACCAGTGGATGTAGTGTATCTAGACTTTCAGAAAGCCTTTGATAAGGTCCCGCACGGGAGACTGGTGACTAAAATTAGAGCACATGGTATTGGGGGTAGGGTGTTGACATGGATAGAAAATTTGTTGGCAGACCGGAAGCAAAGAGTAGGAATGAACGGGTCCTTTTCAGAATGGCAGGCAGTGGCGAGTGGAGTGCCGCAAGGCTCGGTGTTGGGGCCGCAACTGGTTACCATATATATTAATGATTTGGAAGAGGAAATTAGGAGCAACATTAGCAAGTTTGTGGATGACACAAAGCTGGGTGGCAATGTGAACTGTGAAGAGGATGTTAGGAGGTTGCAGGGTGACCTGGACAGGTTGAGTGAGTGTTCAGATGCGTGGCAGATGCAGTATAATATAGATAAATGTGAGGTTATCCACTTTGGCGGCAAAAACAAGCGGCATATTATTATCTCAATGAGGTTAGGTTAGGCAAAGGGGCGGTACAGTCAGACCTGGTGGCCTTGTACACCGGTCACTGAAAGTTGGTGTGCAGGTACAGCAGGCAGTGAAGAAAGCTAATGGAATGTTGGCCTTCATAACAAGAGGATTTCTGTATAGGAGTAGAGAGGTTCTTCTGCAGTTGTATAAGGCTCTGGTAAGACCACATCTGGAATATTGTGTACAGTTTTGGTCTCCTAATTTGAGGAAGGACATCCTTGTGATTGAGGGAGTGCAGCGTAGGTTCACGAGATTGATCCCTGGGATGGCGAGACTGTCATATGAGGAAAGATTCAAAAGACTAGGCTTGTATTCACTGGAGTTTAGAAGGATGAGGGGGAGCATCTTATAGAAACATATACAATTATAAAAGGACTGGACAGGCTAGATGCAGGAAAAATGTTCCCAATGTTGGGCGAGTCCAGAACCGGGGCCATAGTATTAGAATAAAGGGGAGGCCATTTAGGACTGAGGTGAGAAAAAACGTTTTCACCCAGAGAGTTGTTAATTTGTAGAATTCCCTGCCACGGAGGGCAGTGGAGGCCAAATCGCTGGATGGATTTAAGAGAGAGTTAGATAGAGCTCTAGGAGCTAGTGGAATCAAGGGATATGGGGAGAAGGCAGGCACGGGTTATTGATTGGGGACGATCGCCGTGATCACAATGAATGGCGGTGCTGGCTCAAATGGCCGAATGGCCGCCTCCTGCACCTATTTTCTATGTTTGGCCACTGTTCATTATATGACGTTGTTAGTACATGTCTGATGTTTTGGAAAATCGGTTGCACTCGGGTGAATTGCAGCCAGAAGTTCCTGAGACCGTGGTTACAAGGTGACCAAGAAATTATTGCTAGTGCATTACAACCTAATGGAAAATAGGTTTAATGCACAAGTACACCTGAGGAAAAAGTTCAATGTGTACAATTTCTAGCCAGCTATTTTTTACCAATTTGATCTTAGGTAGTATTTCTTAAGTTACCAGTACCCACCAACCTACTTCCACCCTCTTCTTTACCGCTGCGATATACATTGGATTGAGATATTTGTCAAATACATATAGATTCCTACTTTGGGGTACAATTTTTAATTTTGGTGTAATTAGTGATATTCAGTTTTACACAGTTGCTGAATTTGTTAACGCTTTAGTGAGTGCATAATGGAGAAAAACTAGAAGTATTTTATTTATCTAATATTTTATTTGTACACTAGACTAAGTGGGACCCGTTGGGAGCCTGTCACATGGGAGGCCTGGTCCCCCAATGCAACTTGTATATATCTATCTGAAGTCAATTATTGTTCACCTTTAGTATTGTGCTGCAGTACAAACCTATGCTTTTAAGGAGTGACTAGTTTAAAACAAATTATAGTACAAATCGTATAGAAACAAATGGTACTTTTTCTCTTCTGCAACCTAATGTTTGTAATAATTGGATGAATAGCTACTCTTTTCATTGACTGAAAAGGTTCAAAGTAAAAAAGTGTTTGTTCAATTCCAACTGGGCTAAGAACAAAACTGCCTTGCTCAATGGCAAATGTGACATGGGTGAGGGATTTGGAATAATTGAGGTTTATGCTATAAAAGGTGATCTAATATGACGTTCAGTATATGGTTGAGATTCAGCAGCATAAGACTTGCTCTGGCTTTGGCCTTGCAATACCGATTCTGTGAGTTGCTTGCAACACATTTCAGTTATACTTGCATTGTGTACTACATGAAAAGCAAGTTCATAGAATGTAATAACATCATAATTTGCATGAAATGGACAGCTTGTTCCATAAAAGAGCTAATGCTAACTTCCCTTTCACCTTTTGGCAGATGTGTTTGCAGTGAAACTATGTGTGGTATAATGTCAGGTGACCAATGTAAATTCACTTTTGGATACTTCACCTGGATTTGTCAATATTGACTTTGTTACCCCTTTCAATTTTAGCTTCCAATCAGGCTTGATTAATTCATCTTATATGTTAATTACTCATAGTTATTTTAAAATTATTTGCTAGTTCTGTACTATTTGGCCACAGTTCAACAAAGAAATGTATAAAATTTTAATTCTGCACTGAACTATTTTGAAGATTAAGGATCATTTTACAGAAAAATGTATTTGCAATGCATGCGCATACAACCATACAATAGTTCAATGCCCACAATATTTACATTCTTCCTAATGTTCAGAATGTTAGCATATGATATGCACTTTCTCACTGCAAACATGTCAGTTTAAAAGGAGTGGACATTTACAGTCCTCGACTTTCAGTCCAGAAATCACTTTGTGTTATAAATCAAACAGTATTTTGAAACTTCACATCCGTAAATATATCATGACATAAAATTTTAGCCTGCATGTTTTCTAATTAAAAAAACGAGAAATTGCTCCTCTTCATACGTAATTTAGCAGTAAGTGTCATTGCAGTCACTGCTTTATAATTATTGCAAGAAAAGCAATAGAACTAGTACTTAACAGCTGAAACATCCAATTGTAAACTTGTAGGACAAAGATAATTAGTAGAACCTGTAAATTGAAACAAAAAAATAATTGATTATGTTTATTGACAAAATTGACAACATATCCCATAATTGTGTTCTATATGATGTTGACATTTTTAGTTAAGGAATGCCTATCAGACTCTTAAAACAGAGTTAAAGGAAAATATGTTTCCTCAGATTGTAGCCACACTGCATATTTTACAATTGCCAGTTGAATAGAAAAATCAGGATATTATAATAATTGTGCCTCATATGATGTACAGATCAAAATTCCCTGCCCCTTCCATGGATTGTAATGTCTGTACAAGTATTTTTTCTGAAAAATGTAAGGATATGTAACAGCAAATGCAGTTGGGATATCCACGTGATTTTTATCTGTGTAATTAACAATTTAAGGTGTGGTCACAAGAAAATGGAAGTGCTACTGACATCACTCTTGGATTTTATCCGATCATGGCCCATTTCCAAAGGACGTTGATGGTAGAAAGCCACAGGCAAAATTTGATGGTGCTCAATTGAACAGTTTCAGAGTTAAGCGCTGAGAAGAAAATCATCTTGCTGCTGGCAGCCATCTTGGATTCCATCAGATCATGCCCACTTTTAAAGGGAAGTGAGCTTTTGCTGGTACAAAATAATGTACATTTGGTGACAGTGATTATTTGTGGTGATCTGAGAAAAGTCAATGTGCCACAGTGATCATGAACGACTGAATTTAATTTTGCTAATATTAAGAAGGATTTTGATGCTAGTGAATTACATTAAACTTTGATGAACGAACGAACAGTTCCGGTGGTTGCAGTCACAAGAACACCAAACTACTAGAAACCATCAGGATTTTTCTGCTTACATCCTAATTTTGATAGAAACAATGCCTTTATTTTCCTGGGATTATAAAGTACTTTAGACTTTGTGATATTAGACAGCACGAACTCACTTCTACTTGGAATTACAAGTGATTCATAATGCCACTTGTGTCATCGCCAATTTCACTGGATTGCTCCAGATTTTTAAAGGAAGCATGATTTCATGATAGGAATCGATGTATAACATTGACTAAATGGTGTTGATGTCGTGATCACAAGAACATCAAAGTGTCAATGGAAGCCATCTTCTATTTTTTCTAATTTACAGTTGCACAAAGACATGAGCATTTAATGATAGGATGACACATCAAATGTTTTAATAAACACACCTATGATTTTAAAATAATTAGTCACAGGAAATAGAAATGTCACTGTTTGGACAAGGGCCAATTTAACAACAGGTTGCATGGTACAACAGATGGCAGAGAACATTGGATGAATACCTAGAGTTTTTCCTCAAGTTATTTGAAATATGCATGGCATTGATTGCTCTTGAACAAGAATGACATTTAATTACTTTTGTAGGAAAGATGAAAGAAAAACATGCAAAAATTATGTGGAGTGAGTCACCATTTATTACTGCTTAGCATGGCATTAGACCAAAAGCATCATTATGCTAAAATTGCCCCACATGGCTAACTTCTGGATGTGTGATAGATTACCCAAACAATAAGATGGGACACAAAATTTCCAGTAATTAAATTTGAACAATATATTAAAGCATGATTTAAAAAAAAAAAGAAATGTAAAGGGAGTGAGAACATGTCTCAACATGGGATGAGTTGATTTGGTAACTAAAATGCATTAATTCAACTCTTAACTAGACCTTCATAGTTAGCTTTGCCATTGTTACTTGAGTCAACAGGGGTATATTTCCATCCTGGCACCAAAGGCAATATTATTAATTAAAAGGGATGTTCAAACATTCTAAGGTCTCCCTTAAGAAAGCAGGCTGACATGCCCAGTATAAAAACCAGTGATATTTAAAAACATGGAAATTACATAACGTCCAAGAAACATCATGCACACATAACTGACTCAGTTATTGACTCAGTAATTGACTCAAATGTCTTAAAATAAATCTCAAACAGGCATTATAAATATCCCTAGCATTGAATTAGAATTATCCCATGATATTAACTAATAATTTGTTTGATATAATTACTATTATTTTCCAGTGCTCTCTGTGTATCAGCATGTGATTGCTGGATATTCATTCCCAAATCAGTTGCACCAAATGTGCATATGGTAAGATCTGCTTGGTCTACTCCATGTCCCAAATGTAGGTCCTGTTGCAAAATGCGTTTTGGTAGCACAACACCTTGCACAGATGCATCTAGAGTCATACAGCACAGAAACGGGTCCATCGGCTCAGCTTGCCCATGCCAACCAAGATGTCCCATCTGCACTAGTCCTTCCTGCCCACGTTTGGCCCATATCCTTCCAAAACTTTCCTATCCATGTACCTGTCCAAACATCTTTCAGATGTTGTTATAGAACCTGCCACTTCCCGTGGCAGCTTGTTCCATGTACCCACCACCCTGGTATACTAAACTAACCTAAACTGTGGAAAAAGTTCCCCCTCAGGTTCCTATTAAATCTTTCCCCTCTCACCTTAAACCTACATCCTCTGGTTCTTGTTTGCTCTGCCCCGGGTAAAAGATTCTGTGCACCTATCCTATCTATTCCCCTTATGATCCTACACACCTCTATCAGATCACCTCTCAGCCTCCTGCACTCCAACTTGCATGTTTACTTTGCATGTTTAGTGCTATGAATCTGATTTTTAACTAAAGTGATTTTGTCACAATTATTAATCCTAGAGTAACAACGGGTTCAAAATTATTTGATATCCTTTGCTGGAAACAATAATTACAAATTAGATGAAAGCATCACCACAATTTCCTGTGCTTGTATCTGTATGCCCATGCGAGGTACTTGAAATGTAAAGGCTACATGCTCATTTTTCAATAATTAACATCTGTAAACAGTTTCAGAACTATTTAGAGGTATTGCAATTTTATAATAATTTTCAAGATCCACCTGTTTCTATTTATACTTTATTAAATGATAGATTGTTAGCCTCCGAACTACCTATACCAATGTTAGCAGAGAGCCCTTAATGAATTTATATATCATTTATTTGCTATTTTAATGCAGACCTAAACTATTTCTTAAGCATTAATCTAATATTACAGTTAATAGCTGTATCTTACTCTCTTAATAGCGAGTGTAAAATATTGTTTAAATGTTACAGCAGTCATGATCAAAAAGCTCAATTTCCAGTACTTAAAATGAAGTAACAATCATAATACTGAAATTATTTAATTGCATTTATGTGCCTGTTGTTTATATATAAAACATCTGACTGATAATTGTGTAATGGTAAAAGTGTTACCTCCTGCTTATGTTGAGTAATGCTCAGTACCCGAGTGAAGAGCAGAAACTTGGGAATCACCAAGCCTTGATGCCCCATTATAGTTGCTTGATGAATGAGATTTCCCCATCTGCTGGGAATAACATTCTAAATCCATGCTGATGAAATAGCAATGATGTTACAGCAACACTCCATTCTTCTTTTCCTTTGATGGCAATAGACAATAGTTGCAGGAGTAGGCCATTTGGCACCTTCGAACCAGCACCACCATTCAATGTGATCATGGCTGATCATCCCCAATCAGTACCCCATTCCAGCCTTCTACCCATATCCCCTGACTCCGCTATCTTTAAGAGCCCTATGTAGCTCTCTCTTGAAAGCATCCAGAGAACCTGCCTCCACCGCCCGATGAGGCAGAGAATTCCACACTCATCACTCCCTGCGAGAAAGTCCTTCCTCGTCTCCGTTCTAAATGGCCTACTCCTTATTCTCAAACTGTGGCCCCTGGTTCTGGACTCCCCCAACATCGGGAACATGTTTCCTGCCTCTAGTATGTCCAAGCCCTTAACAATCTTATATGTTTCAATGAGATCCCCTCTCATCCTTCTAAATTCTAGAGTGTACAAGCCCAGCTGCTCCATTCTCTCAGCATATGACAGCCCCGCCATCCCGGGAATTAACCTTGTAAATCTATGCTGCACTCCCTCAATAGCAATAATGTCCTTCCTCAAATTAGGGGACCAAAACTGCACATAATACTCCAGGTGTGGTCTCACTAGGGGTCTGTACAACTGCAGAAGGACCTCTTTGCTCCTATATTTGATTCCTCTTGTTATAAATGTCCTGTTCCCCATTTGGAAAAGCACCCAGCAAAGTGACCCTTTGGCCCAGTGCTCAGTTCCACTCAGTTAGGGAGATCCTTGCATGTTGTGTCCCACCTATTGAAGCCCAGTAGATGATGGTAAGTACCTTCTTTGCAGATTATGGAATGAATGGTTGGAGCTTTCTGGTTCCTAGTTTTGGACTGTCAGCTAGAAAGCTCCACAGCCAATAACTGCTGCTCGAGACTTAGATTGCTGGAGCCACGGTTGGATTTATTTTACTATTCCCCTGCAAAAAAACGTTGCCAAGGTGTGGGCATGCACCTGGTTTAGATAAATACTTGATCCTGAAAATGTAACCATGTTCATTCACGTCAGGTTACCTCCAGTATTCCTCAGTTGTACCTGACCTGACCTGACACACTTGGTTTAGGGGATTGGCTTTATTTTATGTTACACTGGAGAAAAGCGGCTTAACGCTGCATTTAAAAAGTGTTGATCCACCCATGGCTTCCATGGTGCTTTTCACTGAAACACTCGTGTTCAATAAAGCTAATGAACATATTTCTTGAGGTATATTGATGAAAGCACTTTTAGTGAGATTACTTCCATGTAGAATTACCTTCCTGTTGAAGGAAATATAGAATCATGTGAGATTACATTATATAGCAGTTTGCACAAACTAAATGGGAGATTTTTTTAAATGTAAAGGTTCTAGTGGTTGTTTCAATATGCTCATGATCATGTCAACACGAGAAAATAAGAAATTATTTTTCACTGGCTCAGAAATTAGTATGGGAAAAACAATTATTTTCCAGATTAATGGTATTTGCAATAAAAACAGAAAATGGACATCAATGTTCTGTATGGTTTTTACTTCACGGTTTGGGATTTGGCCTCTACATGAACGTACACTGATTCTAAGTGAGTTTGAGTATTAAGATAAATGGTTAATGTGAGTAAATTAGAATTATTTCTTTTCAGAAAGTACAAATAGCTGGTTTTTTTAAGAATATTTTATTTTTTTCAACATAATTTTGGTTCCGTGTTAACTGCCTTCACACAATTTATTTTACCCTCCCCTGCAGAAGTATTATCATTTTCACTCCCTGGCACAGTTTTATAATTTACCCTCCCCTGCAGTGTTATCATTTTCCCTTCCCTGCACGTACTATAATTTATTCCTGCCCTACACAGTATTATCATGTTTCCCTGCTCTACGCAGTATTATAATTTTCCCCTGGACTGCACAATTTTCTCATTTCTTGTTAGCAGCGAGCCTTTGTTTCATCACTGACATGTGGTAAATACAAACTTCAGAGGATCTTCCACTTTCAGTCCCCTGACTGAAATCACTTTGAACCTTGTTAGTAGACAAAAATGCTGGAGAAACTCAGCGAGTGAGGCAGCACCTGTGGAGCGAAGGAAATAGGCAACGTTTCGGGTTGAGACCCGTCTTCAGGCCTTGTTAGTGATCTGTTTCCATGCACACATGCTGGTAAACAGCCTGTGATGGGGAAGAGATGTCTTTGCAATTGGTTCTGCCTCCCGAGAGTCTATGGCAAGGTCGGTATCAATGGCAGCATTCTGCCTCCGCAGAAACCACCCACTACTTTCCTTATTTTATGTCTTTGTATAAAATTTAGACATTGCCTTCAAGGCTTGCAATTCCATAATGTGCAGTTTCCTGTCTATTCCCTCTCCGCCGGCATCCCATTTAACACACACCATCCACAGTCAAAAATATACCATCTTTATTCCACATAGTGCACCGTTCTTTCGCCACATAGAGTGCCATTCTTTTCCCCATTCCCCACCATTTTCCATGGCCTGCACTATATTTGTGTATTTCCTCCACCATACAATGCAACTTTTTCCAAACCATTTCAATGGGCCAATAATCTCCCTTATCTCTGTCAAGCCCATGCTGTTCTGTGTGTCTGATTTCGGTTCTTCAAACCCCACATTGCACTGCTGATAAAAGGATAAGAAAATATAAATTACCATTGAATTACCATAACGTGTTTAGTTATTCTGGCAATCAAATCTGTCAGGGAGGTTTCAGAAGTGGGGTTTGGAGGTCAGGCCTTGCTGGGTTCACAAAGGTGTTTGAAGGTTGAAGAGTTGGCAAACTCAGGCCAGTAACCTGGGGCAATGTTGAACTGCTCTTCAGTAAAGCTAGCAAAAGCCTAGACTTAAATCCATTAGAAATGTTTTTCTAATTCAAATTATTCATTACTAACACTTAAAAATACTGTTCCATTTTTATATAAATTACATTAATTGCAATTTATATATTTCAATCAATTTTGCTATGCTGCAGGGAATTAACATATACCAGAACAATCTGCTAAACCTGACGCTGACTATGATGAAAGGTTTGACACAAAAATTGTAAATGAATAACAATATTTCAGTAGAACTGAGCTTGTTATAGTTCTGTTCTCATAATTATTATGTTGATATCTTTGTGGTTTACTTTGATTAGATTTAGTGAGGCTTCATGTGGAAGATGGAGGCACTGACAGTCTGATTGTAATTATCATTCTCTGCTGAAGAAAATAACTTTTCATAATCAGCCGCAGGGTAACAAAGAAAAAACTGGAGAAAAACAGGAACAGGCCATTAGATGCAACAGGTTTATCATGATGTTTATTCTCTGTGTGAATCATTTTAATCATTGGCCCATAATCATAATCTGCAATAACTAATTTATTTCCAAGTACACAATTAAATATGACAACTTTCTTCCAAACGTCAGTATATCTCGTCTATTATTGCTATTAACCTATTTAAAGAGCGTTGTAACCCTACTGACTGAGGAACAAATAAATGATTATTCAATGCTAAAGCCATATACAGTGTAGTCTCAGGGTTATGATTGTGTCTCTTACAACTGATATGTATGGCTAGTAAAAAATAGCAAGGCCAATAACACAGTGGGAATCTTTCCTGTCACCATCCTTGGGGCCAGAACCGCACCTGTGCACACTGTACACTGCATCACCAGATGAAACCTGGATTTGATCAAGTGCTTCTGTTCAGAATACACAGTGCAGTGTGTTCAGTAGCTGGTAGCTCTCAACACTAACTGAAATGGGCTCTGTTGGGAAAAGCAGTTCGACAGAATTGAATCTGGATTACTTTGTTTCGTATGTGCACTGCTACAGTGTAGGTGCATTCTGTCTTTTTTTAATTGTTTATTGTAAGCATAGCACGTATTTAGCTTTCCTGTCTTTTATTACGGCTTTGAACAGTTTGCATAGAGTTAAGCACACAAGTAACATGCACACATTTCGTAAACCTGATTACTGGAACAAATTTGTACATTTTAGTGTTTGGAAAGTTTACAAAATGCATCTTTGGAAAAGATTTAAAATTGGAATATAAACTGAAAATGACGAATTTGGCACTGTACTAATCCAGGCACGGCTACATAATTAGGTCGCAACTACATCATTAATATGATGCAACATGAAACCTTCACAGATCTTTTATTAATCGAGAAAAAATGCACCATAATACAAATTGTTTAATTGTGGATGATGCTTCATTGAACTTCACAAAATATAGTTTCATTATTCAATTTATGCAAAAGGAAATATAGGTCTTGAGATTAGAAGATCTGTAAAACAGAGCTATTTTATCACGGAGTACAACAATTATATTGCACCTTGTGATACATTAAAATATTTGCTTTAACATGATAAAAATAAGAGAAATTTGTAAATTGTTAATGCTGAATATTAACCAGAAAGCAAAATGGAGTAGCCCAATAAAGTCTGACTGTCGGTGGCACCTGTGAAGGTGACACTATAGTAGTTCTCGTTTGTCTCAGAGTAGCTTATCTTTTATATGTCCTTTATTCATTTACAGTGTGCATATCTTATTTTGATGGGAACTATTGTCTCACCTTTATTAATCTTTGAAAAACGTGATAATTAAAAAAACAGCAAGTTGTTTTTCTATTTCTGGGCTTTTGTATATGAATTTAGGGTACAAGTGTGGTGATTGATGTCAGTATGACAGGCAATAGAATTGTGGAATTCATGCTGGTAAATTTAAAACATTGTTGAGTATTCCTGTAATTTTAGTCTTTCTTTAGTCTTTCAGCATGTTTAGAAATATCCAAACAAAAGAAGGTATTGTTTTACATGTTGGTGTCAATTATAAAAATGCTTGTCTTTATGTTGGGTAAGTACTGAGAAGGGCATGTCAAATCCAAGTGTTTTTTAGATACAGGGGCTATCTGGGTTACAAAAGACCTGACCTGCAAATCCAACTGCAAATTCTCCTGTGCATTCTAAAACCTTTATTAAGTCAGTAATGATGATATTTCATGGTATTCAGTGTATATTCCATCTGTTTAACGATAGATAGCAGTAGGTGATAATTCAATTAATTATAGCTAGTGCGCGCAGAGTGATACAGTATGCATTACCGTACAAAACAACATTTCTGATTTTTAAAGAAATTGGCTTGCGTACCGTTGTCAGGAACAGAAGCCCTGTGTAACTGTCCGTAAACATTCATATTTAAAATTTAAATTATTTTTATATATAACAAAGATTAATTTAACCAGGTAGCAAGAATCAATCCAGAGTATCCTTTATTCTCCACTGAAAATTGTGTGTGCAAGCAGTAAAATTTGTTATGGTATTGAGGCCCCACCAGTTGGTGATTTTAAACTGTTATTGTACACAGATGAGCAGGATACCCATTATAACGTGGCAACCTTGTAGTGAGGAGAAGCCTGGCAGAATAGGGGAGATTGGTTAGTAAATGGAACTTGTTTTGCTTTGCATGTGAAAGGATAGGATGAGGACTGCTGACTCTGGAATCAGAAATATTTGTGGCCCAACAATCTGCCTCAACTCAACAAAAAATGCCAGGAAGGCAGCAGGATGTTGGGATGCATTGGCTGGTTGTTATCTCAATGGAACGGGCCTCAGCAGCCCAGTGCAGTTAAAAGAGAGGGCAGCTGGAACAGGTGAGGCCCAAACTTCAAGGGAATCTTCCTTCCCCTTTCCAAACTACACTGGGTTGCTGAGGGCCGCTCCATTTAGTTCACAACCACAGGTGTATGCGTGTCAACATCCAACTGCCCTCCTGGTGTTTTCGTTGGGTTCAGGTCAGGGCATGAAAATGTCTGATTCCACTATGAGGACCTGTTTGCTTCATCCTTACCTCTGTGATCTGGCCTAGTGTCATAGACTTAATGTAAGATACATTCATTGTATCCAAATGAGTTAGTGCCTTGAAAGTACAAAGGATTGCCATGTACTTTGTAGTCTGGTGTTATATTTTTAACATAAAATTACAGTGAGTGATGGTTCTGCAGAGCAGTGGCAAGTGCAGTAGAATGTTGTGTGAACGTTAACTTTCAGTTTATTATTGTCATGTGTATCGAGGTACAATGAAAAGCTTTGTTTTGCATACTAACCATTCATATCAGATAATACTATACATAATACAATCAAGCTAAACTCGAATACAATAGATAGAGCAAAGGGGAAGATACAGAGTACAGAATATAGTTCTCAGCATTGTAGCGTGCAAGTTCCAGAGACAAAGTCCAATGTCCGCAATGGGGTAGAGGTGAATTGGACAATACCCTAGCATGGGGAAAGAAGCTGTTTCCGAGTCTGGTGGTGTGTAATTTCAAGCTTCTGTACCTTCTGCTGGACAGGAGCAGGGAGAAGAAGGAATGAACAGGATGGGACAAGTCTGTGATGATGATGGCTGTTTCTCCAAGGCAGGCACAGGGAGCAGGTGACTCAGGCTTTGCCACCCACCCTGGTAACGTTTCACCCCATTGACTTTCCCTTCCTTCCCAACACTCTGTGCAAGTGCATGAATGACAAACTGTTTATGGTTATGTACTAATGGCACCTCAAGGTATAAAATGTGAAGGGCAGGATTCATCAGCAGTCTAATGTAACATAAATATCTAGCATAATATCAATCTCACCTTAAAATGTAAGTTAATTGGCACCTGGTGTAGTAATTTTAAATAATAGCCATAATTCTAATGTTTTCATATACATGCACATGAGGGGAGGACAATTTCAAATGTCAGTTTAAAAAAAAAACTTTTGTAGTGTCTCTTGCTGAACTTACAAATAATGACGTGAATATTCGGATTGAGAACCGTTAAACAAGATGCTATAGCTCAAAAGTGGATCGGTTATTTCAGGAAAATGAAACAAAATAAAATGAAATCAGCAGAGGTTTAAACCATTTAACTTTCTCCTTTGTGCTAAATGTTTAAACTCTGACACTGCTTTACCCTTTTAATCCTCTATGCATGTGCAATGTAAATACTTTCAAAGGTAAACCAAATTCTGAAAATGTTCACCAGGTCAGCAACCATGTGTAGTGAGGGAATTAGAGTCATAGAGCGATATAGTGTGAAAACAGTCCAACTTGCCCACACCAGCCAACATGTCCCAGCTACACTAGTGTCACCTGCCTGTACTTGGTTCATATCCCTCCAAACCTGTTCTATCTATGTATCTGTCTAACTGTTTCTTAAACGTTGGGATAGTCCCAGCCTCAACTACCTCCTCTGGCAGGTTGTTCCCTACATCCACCACCCCTTGTGTGGAAAAGTTACCCCTCAGATTTCTATTAAATCCTTTCCCTTCACCTTAAACCTATGTCCTCTGGTCCTCGATTCCCCTACTCTGGGCAAGAGGTTCTGTGCATCTACCCGATCCATACCTCTTTCAGTTACTGTTTAACTTTGTGTAGGAAAGAACTGCAGATGCTGATTTAAATCAGTCTCTGAAGAAGGGCCTCGACGTGAAACGTCACCCATTCCTTCTCTCCGGAGATGCTGCCTGTCCCGCTGAGTTACTCCAGTATTTTGTGTCTACCTAATGTTTAACTTTGTATCTCTCAATTAGATGAAGCTCAACATGAAGAGGTTAGGTGAAATATAAAACACTGGCAAGGATTGCTCGGGTCAAATAACACATCCTGCTGAATATTTTCAACAGTTTCTATTCTACATTTCCAGCATCGAAACTGTTACTCTTTTGTGACCAAATACCACGTACATGCCAATTATCTAACAATATGAGATAAACCTGCACAAATGCAGTAGGACAGAGTTCCAATCAATAAACTTCTAATGCGCCTGTTCCGACTTTGACCCTGCAGATAGATGCCAGATAGTTAAAGTCCATCCTTCATCTTACAAGTGTGCAGCACGACTGGGATTCAGGGCTCAATAGTCAAAGTGAACGATGCTGGAGGCTGAGTTTATCACAGCAGCATTAATCGCTGACTAAATCCACCAAGAATTAAATTAAATGTATGAACAAAACTTCCCTCACCTGCATCAGCCAGGGGAAGGCTATCGTGCAGAGTATAATTTTATAAAGAGACACAGTTGTTCAGGAAACATTTTTGATTAGCCAAAAGATGAGGAATCGCAGGGTGAGACCAGGCTCTCAGGCAGGCAAACAGCACGGTTATTAAAACAAAATCCTATGCTCAATAAACAGACATAGAGAAAAAAAAGACAGGATATTTTGCCAAAATATTAGTTCCGCCCAATTCTAGGCAGCAGGCTGTGGAAATGACATGAAATGGAATTGGAAATTTAACATTCAGTTGAGCCTGACACCACAGACAATAGACCATGCCAGTGGATGCAACACTGGACTACATGAAGTACATATTACAGAAACATGCTGTTTGATGTGAACAATCCTTGCCCATGTTTATATCCACTAAAGTTGGGTGAGTATGCGTGCTTCTGGAGTGGCGGAGGGAGTGCCAATTTTTCATCTCCAAATACGTGCATTTTGGAAAGGTTTGCATTGCCATGATAACTCCTACAAGCTGCTGGACAATAGGCAGCTGTGAATATTTGGGGGGTAAGGATGGCATTCACAAAGGTGGATAAATTAGCTGGTGTTTGTTCAAGAGAAGATTTGGTGTATAAAATTGTGAAGGATTTAAATGGAGTAATAAAGAAGTTGATTCAAATGGCTGAAAGGCAGGAATTTAATACAAATGACAAACCCAAAGTGTTTGAGATGAAACTTTACGCCTAATTAGTGGTTTGAATTTGGAATGCTTGATAGAATAGTGGATATCAATACAAGCATAATCTTCAAGTAGAACTGAATCAACACTTGAAGAGACAATTGCAGGATAACAAAATAATGCAGGGGAGCAGATCTAGTAGAATTGCTCCTTGAAATAGCCACAGAGATCTGTGTGGATGCATCCTCCTGTTCGACACTTCTATACTCTATAGCACTCAGCAGAACAGCAGCCGGTCTTCTAACAATAACTCGGGATGCTTTACCGTGTGTCCACTTTACTGTGTGCTTTGTTTTCCCTGGCAATGTTATATATGCTCTGTTGATTTAGCACCTCTAGAACTCGCTGTGGCGGCTGATGTGATCAGGTTAGTTGTCGTATGTCAGCAATGTCCTGACTTACCACCGCCTTTGCCAGGTTCATGGGAGGTTCTTCCCTCTGCAGCTGCTCTGATGACTGCTAATATTTAATCAACAGCTAGCTTGGGTTTGTGTCTTTGTGTTGGGTAGCTGGATGGCAAAGAGGATGAGTCATTCCCTAACCTCTTTAACTCTATATCCTCTGCTGCTGAAAGAGTCGGCAGCTGTGTTCAGGATGTCTGCAATGAAGCTGTCTGGAAATACCCTTGGGAGTCTCAGGTAACAAAACTGACTTCCATTCTGTCATATAGTCACTAATGACTCCATGATAATCAATGTACATTGCCGTTTCAGACTCTCTGGCAAATTTTATTTGTCAATTTGAAGTCTTATTTAGGTGGCCTCATGAGTTCATTGCTGGTCCTCAACTCAAGGAATAACAATAGAGAATGCTGAAAATAAGTAGCATGTCAGGCAGCATCGTTGGAAAGAGGAACATTCCTGATCCGGACGCTTCATCAGAACTCATTTTCCTTGATCTCCATTCCCATTGTCCTATTTTCACACCTAACACTTCCTTAAATATGTATCTCCCTCTCCCTCAACATCAGTCTGAAGAAGGGTCTCGACCCGAAACGTCACCCATTCCTTCTCTCCAGAGATGCTTCCTTACATAGAAACATAGAAAAATAGGTGCAGGAGTAGGCCATTCGGCCTTCAAGCCTGCACCGCCATTCAATATGATTATGGCTGATCATCCAAATCAGTATCCTGTACCTGCCTTACCTCCATACCCCCTGATCCCTTTAGCCACAAGAGCCACATCCAACTCCCTCTTGAATATAGCCAATGAACTGGCCTCAACAACGCTCTGTGGCAGAGAATTCCAGAGACTCACCACTCTCTGTGTAAAGAATGTTTTCCTCATCTCGGTCCTAAAGGAATTCCCCCTTATCCTTAGACTGTGACCCCTTGTTCTGATCTCCCCCAACATTGGGAACAATCTTCCTGCATCTAGCTTGTCCAACCCCTTAAGAATTCTGTAAGTTTCTATAAGATCCCCCCCTCAATCTTCTAACTTCCAGTGAGTACAAGCCGAGTCTATCCAGTCTTTCTTCATATGAAAGTCCCGACATCCCAGGAACCAGTCTCGTGAACCTTCTCTGAACCCCCCTATGGCAAGAATGTCTTTCCTCAGATTTGGAGACCAAAACTGTACGCAATACTCCAGGTGTGGTCTCACCAAAACCCTGTACAACTGCAGTAGAACCTCCCTGCTCCTATACTCAAATCCTTTTGCTATGAATGCTAACATACCATTTGCTTTCTTCACTGCCTGCTGCACCTGCATGCCTACTTTCAATGACTGGTGTACTATGACACCCAGGTCTCGTTGCATCTCCCCTTTTCCTAATCTGCTACCATTCAGATAATAGTCTACCCTCATGTTTTTGCCACCAAAGTGGATAACCTCACATTTATCCACATTATACTGCATCTGCCATGCATCTGCCCATTCACTCAGCCTATCCAAATCACCCTGCAGCCTCCTAGCATCCTCCTCACACCTAACTATACCCCCCAGCTTGGTATCATCTGCAAATTTGGAGATGTTACATTCAATTCCCTCGTCCAAATCATTAATATATATTGTAAATAGCTGGGGTCCCAGCATTGAGCCTTGCGGTACCCCACTAGTCACTGCCTGCCATTCTGAAAGGGACCCGTTTACTCCTACCCTTTGCTTCCTGTCTGCCAGCCAATTCTCTATCCACATCAATATTGAACCACCAATACCGTGTGCTTTAAGTTTATATACTAATCTCTTATGTGGGACCTTGTTGAAAGCCTTCTGAAAGTCCAGATATAACACATCCACAGGTTCTCCCTTATCCACTCTACTAGCTACATCCTCGAAAAATTCTATAAGATTCGTCAGACATGATTTACCTTTTGTAAATCCATGCTGACTTTGTCCAATGATTTCACCACTTTCCAAATGCGCTGTTCTGCTGAGTTACTCCAGCATTTTGTGTCTATCTTTCCTGTGCACAGCATTACCTGAGTGAAATAAAAACAGAAATTGCTTTTAAGTTAGTCAGTAAATTAACTTAGAGCGAAGATAGACACAAAAATCTGTGGTAACTCGGCGGGACAGACAGCTTCTCTGGAGAGAAGGAGTGGATGACATTCTTAAGACTGGTTAGTGATAAGGGAAACAAGAGAGATAACTTGGGGTGACAGTTATCAAAATTAACTAGTGGATGAGAAAACATGGCAAGTCATAAATCGTGCAACAGGTTAACCTGACCTTCTCCGGTTATCCTTCTGGTTCTGAACGGCACTGAGTTTTAAGTTGCATGAGCTTTCCCTCCCATGTTGGGCCAGTTCCCATCCATACCTGCGCTGATCTCGCCCACGTACCAAAGAGGAATGGTCCCTGATCGCTTCCTTAGTCCAGCGGTTAGTCAGTGGGCTTAGCAGTAGAGTTGCTGCCTCAAAGCGCCAGAGACCTGGGTTCAATCCTGACTGCGGATGCTGTCTGTACGGAGTATGTATGTTCTCCCTGTGACCTGCGTGGGTTTTCTCCAGGTGCTCCAGTTTTCTCCCACACTCCAAAAATGTACAGGTCGGTAAGTTAATTGGCTTGGTGTAAATGTAAATTGTCCCTAGTGTTTGTAGGATAGTGTTAATGTGCAGATATTGCTGGTTGGTGTGGACTCGGTGGGCCAAAAGGCCTGTTTCCGTGCTGTATCTCTAACTTAAAATAAAGTAAAATTATAACCTCTCAAAAATGTAAATGTCAGTGAACTTGTGGTTTATGCATTCTTCAGCTGTCCTTGGCAGCTGTCTTAACTCAGCATGGGGCCTGTCAGATCTGCAAATGAAACCACTGCTGGGAGTGGTAATTATAATTCAGTTATAGCAAGCAGAATCTGAGCCTTTGGGAATGTTTGGCAGATGATAACTTTTTTAATAACATATTGTTTTGCGAGGAGTGCTGCTCCCCACAATCCACATCTCTCAGGGTCCTTTCTTGCTGGTTTTGCCAGTGAAGCAAGTTGCCTGGAATTGTACCAGAACGGGAGAGTTACCTGTGGAGACAATGACTTACCCACATACACAATGTATTGGAGGCACAAAATCCAGGATAGAATCAACCTGTTAGAGGATCACGGAAATGCAGGAAATGGGTTTGTGACAGGTGATGGGCTGAAATAGACTGCGCAATCTGAGGTGAATCTGGGGGTGTTAGCATTGAATCATGCCTCGGTGTTCTGGTTTATGCAATATAGAACTAATCACTGCAGTGCCATCGACAATTGCATCTGGGCTACTTCATTCCTGGAACTGTGAGCTGATGAATTAACACCGTTGGGTGCCTTAAACCCACAAATACTTCAATCCTTTAGTAAGTTTAATAAGTCACTTTCATGAAATGAAAGGAGAAATTGCATTAAAAGACTGCATAGTGACTTATTTTCAGTTAATTTGCATCACTGAACATTCACCCATCTTTGTAGATAAGAAAATTGTGCCAAGTCATAAATCATAGTGGGCCACTTAATGTGGCATTTGCTGATATCGTATTGCATGTGGGTTGGAGTAGATTTGACAGGGAGTAATGCTGTAGTTATGCAGGCAAAGGAGGAGAATACTTGTTCTGGAGTCAGGGTACTGGAGATAGACTGGGTTAATTCCTGAACAAAGAGAATGTCCCATAAGAAGAAAGAGTGTTTGACTTGCCTATATTTTTTGAAATTTGGAAGAAGCTGTCAAGGATTTACAGAATTGTAAAAGCTCCTGCGGGATTAACAATATAGATACTGCTGGTGATAGACACAAAATGCTGGTGTAACTCGGCGGGTCAGGCAGCATCTCTGGAGCACGTGGATAGGTGACATTTTTCGGGTCAAAACCCTTCTTCAGACTGCACTCTGAACTGAAACATCACCTATTCCTCTTCTCCAGAGACGCTGCCTGACCCGCCGAGTTACTGCAGCATTTTGTGTCTATCTTCGGTATAAACCGACATCTGCAGTTTTTACCAACACATTGTAAATGTTGCTGATGTTGTTTCTCCTGGCTACAAAGATCTATTAATAACAAATAAAGAGCAATTTATTTATTCAGAGAGTTGTATAGCTTTGAAATTTTTGAACTATGAAGGCTGTAGGTGTTGGTCATTGAAGGAAAGCAAGAATGATGTGATGGGGGAATCAAAGGATATAGTGATCTTGAGTTTCCAGATAATTCAAGATGTTATTAGATAGTGTGAAGGCTCATGGGGACGGTGCCTATTCCTTCCTCTCAGGTTCATGTCACTTGGCCATTAAATGCATTAAATGGTATCAATACTTTTTATTGCAGTCTCCCTCTCAGTCTCTGTACTTTGCTTTAGGTTTGGCACATTTACAAGAATGAGTAGGTTAACCTATGATGAGCGTTTAACGGCTTTGGGCCTGTACTCACTGGAGTTTAGAAGAATGAGCGGGGACCTCATTGAAACATACAGAATAGTGAAAGGGTTGGATGGAGTGGATGTGGAGAGGATGAGAAAGTCTAGGATTGGAGGTCATAGCCTCAGAATTAAAGCACGATCTTTTAGGAAGGAGGAGGAATTTCTTTAGTCAGAGGGTAGATCAGCCGTGATTAAATGGAGGAGTGAGCTTTTTGAGCCAAATAACCTTATTTTCCTCCTATCACTTATGATCTTATGACCTCCCCTGTAGTATCTATCCTTGAAAGATTTTGTTACACATGGAGTCCGAGGTGTCATTGGCTAGCCAAACTTCACATATCTGTGCAATGCATTTTGGCTATATGGAAAAGTGTGGTAGCTGGTTGATATTGCCAGCATTAAGATGCCTTGTGCTCTGCACAATACATTACAGTGAAGGAAGATAATAAGCACTAAGATTTTCCCTTCCTACCATCGGCTTGTAATTCTTTCCTCTGATAACCTGGTATCTGCTGCACTCCATCTTTGCCAGTTCACTGTTTACCTGACTCCTCATTACATTTCATCCTCTTTGACCAACACAAGAATCTAGAAATTGGTGAATATGGGGAAAATCAAAAGGATGGAGTGAATAATCTGGACAGGGAGAAATCACTGATTATTGACGAGAGAATATGGGTTTCGGGAAGGAGTTAAATTGATCTGTATATTGACCGAATCAGCCTTGTGCCACAATTAGGCTGCTCCATTGAAATCACTGATCAAACAACTAATTCACAATCACCTTACTTACCACTGTTACCTGTTTGTAAAGGACAACACACCAAAATCAAAGTTAAATGGCAGTGAAAGCGAACGCCATGTTCCAGTGAGACATTACTTGACGATAACACTCTGAATTGTTTTTATTTACAAGTTATGCTTCTTGCTCGAGTTACAAGTCATGATCTAGAAGTACAGATTGTACTGGATAAGTTAGTAACACATGCCACACATCCGACAATGCTGAATGAGCAAAATAAAATCTGTTAATATGAATCTTGACAGTAAGTGCCTTGTTCAGTTTTCTGAGGTTAGGACTTCAATAGGAAACGAGTACAAACACTTTAAAATATAAAAAAGTGTATTTTTTTTTAATGCTAAGATGAGATGAATTTGTTTTTTAGCTCACACATTACAAACAAACAAAAGTTTGCCCATTTTTATAGAGTTTTGTAAAGAATTGATTTCTTTGGGGAACTTTATAGAAATTAGGACCTTTTACTGAAATTGATGTGTGGGACAAATTTCATTTTTGTATGCAACGCCTTCTGTATAATCGGCTGACCTCCAGAGGTAAGTGTGTTCAACCTTGGTGTGGGAACCCAATGCTTCAACAAGCTTAATGGAACATTAGTTCTGACCTACACTCTCTCACATGTTAAGCTGTAAGGACAAGAGAAAATTGTTGCCTTTGGGGAAAGAGGGGGATTAAACTCATGTCAATCTTATGTACCTCCTTTGGTGCATAAACATTAGCATGGGGCAAAAGCAGACCACTTATTCACCAGCTCAGTGAAAGAATAATGTGGGATATCATTGTGAAGTGACATATTTTATTTTATAGGCTGGGCTTAGAACGCTCCATGACATTGGACCTGAAATCCGTAGAGCAATTTCATGTGATCTACAGGAAGAGGATATTATAGAGGGGGCTCCAGAAGAGGATGAGGATATATACAGAGTAAGTTAACCCCTTTGGTAGTCCCACTTATTCTCACTTGACATGAATCACCAAATGATTGTTATGGTGGAGGCAGTACCCTTCACGTTTGTATTTTCAATCATCTAGCAATGATGTACGTGCTTTACCAAGAACTGTCACTACCCTAACGTTCACTGACATGATGAGATCATCACCTGCTGATGTCAACATTTTTGGCTGCAGTCCCAAGAAATTGAATTTTTTTTCAATATTACTTTAATGACTTTTTTTTTTTTGCCAGAGTGAAACACCTTTCCGGTGACGAGTCAACTTTACAGTTTTGTGTCAATGTGACATTGTTGCCCATGTCACGCCCATTTTGGAGCGTTGCTGGGAAACCTGCACCATGCTGTTGCAGAAGCTATTTGTGGACACTCATGAGATCCTTTAGTCATTCCCCACCACCCACTCACTTCCTCTGCCAGTCCCTCTGAACCGCTAGACCTGGGTGTACAACTCATCACTCACATTCCACCCCATACCTGCTCCTGTTATCTTCTCTCCATTTGCTCAGCTCCAACTACCAAGCAGCCAGTCCCAATGTGTCCCTCCCGCCCCAAACTGATTGGATCTGTGGCTGCCGATTTCTTCTCTTCCACCACCACCCAACTTTCATCCCAGCCCCCCAAAGGAGTACAGCTGGCAGAGTTTTGGTGACAACATGTGTTAAAGGCACAACTGAAGTTTTTGGGAGAGGGCCATAGACTGAAATGGTTATTGGGACACTGTTGTGGCGCCTTCACGCCACGTTGGTTTTGTGTGTAGCCTGTCACCGCTGGCAACTCGCCAGCAGCCTCACAAGAAGGTCCAGTCACAAGAGCTCAATAACAACCCCAAGGTCAGACGCACTAATTGGCCTTATCTGCACACGGTTTATGAATGGTGAGAATGTAGGTAAAGGGGCTTTCGGAATAAACGTGTCACAAGGTGTCTGGCTCTGCTAAGTGTCGTTTGTCCTTTGTTTTGTCGTGGGATTCAGTAGATCCTACACTGTTGTCTCCATCCTGCTCACCTTTTAGTGTGGAATAGAGTGTATTGACGTACTGTTAAATAGATATAATGCTTTTGCCTAGATCAGTGGTTCTTAACCTTTTTGGCCCCATGACCCCATCAGGCATTCTTGGTCAGTACCGTGACCCCCGAAACAAAAACAGCCCAATTTATTAAAACATGCCTGCCAATGCTCAGTCAATGGAATGGCTGGAATAGCTTTGCAGCCATCAGGCGATCAAAACGAGGACAAATGCCCGATAGGCAGCAGCTCATGTCAGCGTCGATCAGAAGCCTAGAGTTTTTCAGAGTTACCATGGTTGAGAATCCACCCTCACAGCGATAGGATGAGGGGGACTGGACCAATAGGGTCAGGGCCCTCTTCGAAAGAACAGGACAGTCCTTCACTTTCAGCCAAAACGTGGCGAGCTCTTGTTCCATGAAGTCACTCTTGAGCTGCGCATCTTCACGAATTCGGTAAAATTCAACCTTCGCAGTCACGTCAGTATCTCTGATATCACCGTCTTTAACGGAAAAGGGTTGGATGATCCACTCATCATGAGAGCGGTCGTTCAGTCCAGGGAAGTAACGTTCGATGGCTTCACTAATTGCCAGACGGTGGTTTGAGATCTCCTTGTGGAAGTGGCATTCAGCATCTGGCATAGCATCCAGGTGAGTTGCCATCTCAAGGAAGTCGTATCACCATCCTGGACTCTTCTCTCGTAAAGGTTCCTCTTTAACGCTGCCACTGTCAAGAGCCTTGTGTAGCATTGGAAGGTTTCCTTGAAGTGACAGGTTCAAGGAATTCACTGAAGAATTCACCGACAGGTTCAAGGAATACACTCAAAGAAGTCAGCCAAGTAAGCAATCTTCATCACAAACAGTTCATCCTGCATCATTTCATGAAGCTGATTCTCCTTCTCAGTACACCCTCTCTCCAAGAACAGCGCTATTTCCTCTCGAATTTGAATCACACGATTGAGAACTTTACCACGCGAAAGCCAGCGCACCTCTGTGTGAAATATCAGAACAGTGAAATCGGTGCCCATATCTTCACACATCGCTTTGAAGATTCTTGAGTTTGTTGCGCTCCCTTGGATGTGGTTCACAATCTTCACCACATCTGAAAGCACTCTCGAAGGCCAGGAGGGAGAATTGCATCGCTAAAGCATGGCGATGTATCATGCTGTGGGTGAAGGACACATCCTTCACGAAGACTTTGAAGCCAGATCTGCAACCGACCATGGAAGGTGCTCCATCTGTACACACCCCAACAATTTGAAACGGTCCAAGTCCTTCCCCGCTAGGTTGCTGTGACAAGATTCCAAATGGATCTTCAGTTTGCTGGGCTTCATGCTCTCGTGGCTCAAAACCTTGATACAGATAACACATTGCAGCTTGACCACGGATTTTTGAACAATGCTTGTGAAGCCGAACTTGAGAAATGTTTCACTATACGTGCACATCTTGGAAGCATGGCTCTCAACACACACGGTTCGTGTGTGTATATGCAGGGCCTCAGAGGAATTTTATCAATGGGTACAAAGTTTCTTTCGGGCCCCCTTCCCTTCTCCATTAGTCGTCCTGTTTTTATCCACTCTGCTATGGTTTTATGCCATGAGCTGTAGCCTGTAAGGCCAAAGGGGGTATGGAAGATGGAGAGGGGTGGAATGGAGCGCTCTGTTGGTTTTCTGCATTTGAGGCCTTTGCTCCTATACTCCATCCATGATAAATATAATTAAATATAAATAAAATAAAAGGATCAGAAAGCATATTTTGAACATCTTTGTTTATGCTACAATACAGATAAGAATTCACATTGAAATATCCTTTTATATTTCGATGCAGATCAGATCATCAGAAGCCATAATTATTAGTAAAAAGTAAAAGAAGCTAGATAGGCTTAGCATTTACTTTAAATAAAGAGCTTCCCTGGCCTCTTTTTGTGAAAGATTTCGAATCACAGCATGGAAATTTATTGTTCTGGCAATGTTTGATTCAATACTTTTGATTCAATACGTTGACCATCGTGGGGCTGTGGTCTGCGGAGCTTCTAGCCGCGGGGCTTGCCGTGGATTTACCGTCCGGAGCCTGGGATCCCTCGCCGGGGATCGGTGGAGAAGAGCTCCGACCGCCAGCCTGCGGCCTATAACTCCTGAAGCTTGGTTCTGCGGAGCTTCTAGCCGTGGGCGTGGCGTGGACTTACCGTCCGGAGCCTGGGATCCCTTGCCGGGGATCGGTGGAGAAGAGCTCCGACCGCCGGCCTGCGGCCTATAACATCCTGAAGCCGGACCCAGGTAGAAAAGTGCCGAGTCGGGACCTCCAAGCCACGGAGTGTGTTTCCCCGTCCTGACGTCGGAGTTTGGATCATCCCTACGAGAGGGCCTGTACATCGAGCCGTCCGTAGCGGCAACTACAGAGGGGTTTGGCCCCGACCACGGATGAACAAAGGAGGAGGACTGGCGGATCCTTGTTGTCTTCCACCACAGTGAAGAATGCTGTGGTGGATGTTTGCGTTACATTTTATTGTGTATTGTTTGTTCTTTTTAAGTGTATCGCTGCTGGCAAATTTGTTTCACTGCACCTTCGGATGTGACGAATAAAATTGACTTTGACTTTGACTTTAAATACTTAGCCTAGCCAAATCCACAAGACATTCCTGAGACATTGTAGACCTTAAATAATTCTTAATCAACTTGAGTTTGCTAAATGACCTCTCTGCAGAAGCTACTGTTGCTGGAAGTGTTAATAGTATTCTTAAGCCAACACAAACATTTGGAAACAGGTCACAAAGTCTATACTCTTAACAAGTTCAACAGATCTAATGGTTTTAACTGCATTTACAAAATTCACCCTCCCACTAACACATACACACTCAGACACACACTCACTCACCCACTCACATACACCCACTCACACATACACACACACCCACTCATACACACGCCCACTCACTCACACACCTGCACACCCACACTCACACACACCCACGCTCACACACATCCACACACACACTCACACCCACTCACCCACACACACCCACACCCTCACACCCACCCACATTCACCCACACACTCACACCCACACACGCACACGCACACTCACACCCACCCACACCCAAACGCAGGCCTGGACCACTGAAACAGCCGCAGCCGCAGCTGCCGCCTCTCACCGTCTCCCCGGGCGTGGCCACCGTCGCCGACCTTCACTGTCTTCAGAAAGCCGCCGCGCTTCTGCCCTTATCTCTACTCTAGCCCCCCACCAGCGATTCTGCCGACTCTCGCCCCTCCACCGGCCACCAGCGGGCCAGAGCCGTCACCTCACCAGAGTTCCCGGCTCAGCACCAGGCCCACAACCTCCACCATGCAGACAGCACGTGGTCTGTCTCTGCTGGGTCCTAGTGCTCCCCCCCCCCCCCCTACAGAGAGACGCATCAATAGTGATGACTCTTTTGGGTCCTAGTGCTCCCCTCGTCCTCCAGGGTAGATCCATCCGTAGCTCCCCTTCCCCCTCTTTTAATCAGGTTACCCCGACCACACACCTGCCAGTTAAAATTCCCCGCTTTATTACGAATCACAATTTCTATGAATTACGATATATAAATCTATGTAGGGTCACACAAAATGTGAACGCTAGTCTTCACAAAATATATGCAAACATTTTCTGAGATTTCAGGAAATTCCTGGCCCCCCCTCCTTCGGCTCTTTTGGACGATGTACCACCTGCACCTCCCTCTCATAAGCCCTGTGTATACGTACGCACATACGTGAACAAAACACTGTGTGTGGTATGTAGCCTTGTTAGGTTCCTAACCATGGGCTCAACAAATTGATGTTATTTACAACCCCTTCATGACCCCGGAAAACCTCTCAACGACCCCCATGGGGGTCACGACCACCAGGTTAAGAACCACTGGCCTAGATATTGTAGGTGTCCATTGAAACTCAGATGACCAGCCTATGTGTACAATATATTCTGAACACCACATACCTGTGGATGGTTGAGACTGCCACTACTTGTGGGTGGTGGGTACTATATCCTGCAGAATAAACCTTTAAGAGGTGTAATACCTCCAGCTGTTGTGCAGCAAATCAAAGACAATGGATTTGAAATGTTGGGCTGAACATGTAACTGTCCAAGGGTTACACAAAAAGCTGGAGAAACTCAGCGGTTCAGCAGCATCTAAGGAGCGAAGGAGATAGGCGACGTTTTGGGTCAAGACCCTTCTTCAGACTGTAACTGTCCAATCCTAGACAAACCCCGACTCTAGCTGCATGCTTCATTTTCTGTATCAAATAGATTCACAAAAGCTGAAATAATTCACTACTAGTCAATTCCTGTTTGTATTCCTGAATCTTTGATAAAAGAGCATTAAATCAGGAATTGTGATTTTTAGACCGTAAGACATGAAATCCATTTAGCTCAACCATTCCACCTTTGTTTTACTACTGGAGGTGTTGCCACTGGAGCTTAGATACAGAATTATCACTTAATAATTATTTTTTACTAATAAACGAGCATCAAAGTTCCAGCAGTTTTTTTTTTAAACCACTATGGGAGATGATTAAAAAAAGTTCAGAATCGAGTGTGAAAAAGTCTCTATGGCAACAGCAATGAAACTGCTGGTCAAGACAATTTCTCCTTTGTTCAACGTTGTGAGCCTGGTTTAAAATCCGAGTTTATTTCCTACAGTTACAGCATATATGATTCTTCACGTGTCGTTTAATGATAAAGAATCAAAATGTCCCGCTGCAGTTTTCAACAAACTAAAGGCAAGCAAGAATTAGTGTTGATATGTTGAGGTGACAGGAAGAATGTGTGAACTAAAAAGTGGATAGGCAAAGCAACAAACTAGTATATGATCGTGACATCACAGAATGATGGGTGCAAAGTAAAGCCATTATCCTCACCTTATAATGAAACAGAGGAAGTTTGTGGAACTTTTCAATTGGCATCTTCAATTCTAATTATTAACATTAAAATCTGCATCAAATTAGAAACCAAATTTACATTTCACTAGTATTTTAAACCATAAGCATTTGAGTAAGCGCCATTCTGCATGTGATAGGAATCCATACAAATTCACTCCAGCTCGCGCTGCTTGCTGTCACAGACCCCTCTCATTGCAGTACATATCTTTTACTGTAATTTTTGCTTTGATCACATTCATTTCCTTTGTATTAGCAATAAGAATTAAGAGGAGGTGTACCTGTGAAACAGGAGTGAGAATTTACATGACCGACAGCTGATGATTCAAGCACCCTGCCTGCAGTTTCTGCGGCCTTTGTGGGTACAATATCACCACACTCTGTCACATTGTGACAAAACACGCTCCAAACCACATTCTGCTGCTAACAAAGCCAGATGCTTCTTGGACCACCTTTATCTTCATGGCATGCTTGGATGCCAACCAACAACCAGCTGCAATCATAAGACATCTTTAGCCGAAGCAGCAAACCGGGCAGATGCCTTGGTTAAATGACTAGTGCCAAAGGTTTATCCCCCATGGCCGAGGGCCTGGCTCCAGGGTGACTGATGGGACCAGGGTCAGTGGGCAAGAGGACGAGAGTTAGCTGTCCATGCTCCCAGTAACAGGCAGTTGCCCTCATATCAAAGGCCCACATTTTTTATTCAAATTCTGATTTACTTTATCTTATTTTATGCTTTTATTGTGGTCATTATATTAGTACTAGAATATTACAGATTATATCAGCCTTTTAATCATTTGAAATGAAGTTTAATTTGGCTTGTCTTTCTTTGCTATTTTGAAGAGAAGTGGTGGCCTTTTTGGCAACCATGTCAACCATGTGGCTGTAGACGAAAGGAATTCTTTCCAGCAAACAAATGTCACTCAACGGCCTCTGCAGGTTAAACGAACATCAAGTCCACCTGTAGCTGATTATGACAAATACCCTCCTTCATCCAACACTGAGAATTCCATATCTCACAACCAGTTTAACCACAGTTTTCCGGGAAAGATCTCGCCTAATTCCACCAATGCCAATCTCAACAATGCAAATGTGTCCAAAACTGCAAATGGAAAAGATCAGGGCTCCTTAAATCATGAACAGCCCACGGGAAGAACCTGCGAATCCCACACATCGTACCCTGAAGAACCAAGAAAATCAAGCACCAAGAGGTAAGGATTTCAATTGCACTCTTATGTAATGAAAGCATTGTGTTTTGTTCAAAACTCTTCATCATATGGCAACATCTAATCATTAATAACGAAACAAATGACAGCTAATAATGAGAAAATGAAAAGGCACAGTATTAAATGAACAGTTTACACAGTCAAATACTATTTTGCATTTCTTGCTGCCTTGTTTACATTTGAAGTTTTGAATATATGCACTAGCAATTTTCCTAAAATGTCTTTCTAAATTTGCGTATTGAAAGATTAGGTTGAGGTGTATTATTATCACGTGTACCAAGGTATAGTGGAAAGCTTTGTTTTGCATGGTATCTAATCAGATCAGATAATACGATCCTGGCCCCTTTACACCGGCTCAACATCGATCCTCACACAAGACACCCTGGCCGTTCACAGGCAGCACATCTGAGCCACATTCCCCACCCGGCTCTGGCTGTGCTCCTGACCCATGTCTCTGGCCTCGTTAGACACTCCCAGCCCATGCTCCAGCTACATGTACATCTCGTGTCCCTCTGGAAGGTGAGGGGAGACCTGATAAATGTATATGGAATTAAGTGAGGCATAGACAGGGTAGACAGTCTGAACCTTTCTTCCCGGGTGGAAATATCAAAGACTAGAGGGCATTGCTTTAAGGTGAGAGGGACAAAGTTTAAAGGAGACGTGCAGGGTAAGTTTCTTTACACAGAGGGTGGTGGGTGCCGGGAATGGTGGTGAAGGCAGGTACGGTAGTGGTGTTAAGAAGCATAGGCACATAGAAGTGCAGGGAATGGAGGGGTATGGATCATGTGCAGGCAGAGGAGGTCAGTTTAACTTGGCATCATGTTGGGCACGGACATTATGGGTCGAAGGGCCTGTTCCGGTGCTGTACTGCTCGAAGCACTACATCCAGTTGTAGACAGGCTGCAATATAACTGGACTAATTGTGAATGCAGCCACTGGAAGCATCACCAGATGGCCTCATTCCTGATTGTAGTGTGGGTGCACGGCAGATATTGGTTGGGTTGGTGACACGTCCCCTCAGAATCCCTGGCATGATGTCCTGTGGCGTTGATGAATGCTCCCACATGCCCACAATCAGTCACTCTGGTAGAGGTGCACTTCACTCGGGCTCCTGATGCAGTTGCATCTGACTGATGCACCCCTCCAGCTAGCCACCTATCCTTCCTGCTAGCCATCTCTCCCTTCTGCTAGCCATCTCTCCCTCCTGCTAGCCATCCATCCCTCCTGCTAGCCATCCATCCCTCCTGCTAGGCATCCATCCCTCCTGCTAACCATCTAGCCCTCCTGCTAGCCATCTATCCCTCATGGTAGCCATTTATTCCTCCTGCTAGCCATCTATCCCTCATGGTAGTCATTTATCCCTCCTGCTAGCCATTTATCCCTCCTGCTAGCCATCTATCCCTCATGGTAGCCATCTATCCCTCCTGCTAGCCATTTATCCTTCCTGCTAGCCATTTATCCCTCCTGCTAGCCATTTATCCCTCCTGCTAGCCATCTATCCGTCATGGTAGCCATTTATCCCTCCTGCTAGCCATCTATCCCTCATGGTAGCCATTTATCTCTCCTGCTAGCCATTTATCCCTCCTGCTAGCCATCTATCCCTCATGGTAGCCATCCCTCCCTCCTGCTAGCCATCTCTCCCTCCTGCTAGCCATCTCTCCCTCCTGCTAGCTATCTAGTCCTCATGCTAGCCATCTAGTCCTCATGCTAGCCATCTATCCCTCCTGCTAGCCATCTATCCCTCCTGCTAGCCATCTATCCCTCCTGCTAGCCATCTAGTCCTCATGCTAGCCATCTAGTCCTCCTGCTAGCCATCTATCCCTCCTGCTAGCCATCTCTCCCTCCTGCTAGCCATCTCTCCCTCCTGCTAGCCATCGCTCCCTCCTGCTAGCCATCTCTCCCTCCTGCTAGCCATCTCTCCCTCCTGCTAGCCATCTCTCCCTCCTGCTAGCCATCCACCCCTCCTACTAGCCATCTCTCCATCCTGCTAGCCATCCATCCCTCCTGCTAGCCATCCATCCCTCCTGCTAGCCATCTCTCCCTCCTGCTAGCCATCTCTCCCTCCTGCTAGCCATCTCTCCCTCCTGCTAGCCATCTATACCTCCTGCTAGCCATCTATACCTCCTGCTAGCCATCTATCCCTCCTGCTGGCCATCTAGTCCTCATGCTAGCCATCTAGTCCTCCTGCTAGCCATCTCTCCCTCCTGCTAGCCATCCATCCCTCCTGCTAGCCATCTATCCCTCCTGCTAGCCATCTATCCCTCCTGCTAGCCATCTATCCCTCCTGCTAGCCATCTATCCCTCCTGCTAGCCATCTATCCCTCCAGCTAGCCATCTCTCCCTCCTGCTACCCATCTCTCCCTCCTGCTAGCCATCTCTCCCTCCTGCTAGCCATCTCTCCCTCCTGCTAGCCATCTATACCTCCTGCTAGCCATCTATACCTCCTGCTAGCCATCTATCGCTCCTGCTGGCCATCTAGTCCTCATGCTAGCCATCTAGTCCTCCTGCTAGCCATCTCTCCCTCCTGCTAGCCATCCATCCCTCCTGCTAGCCATCTATCCCTCCTGCTAGCCATCTATCCCTCCTGCTAGCCATCTATCCCTCCTGCTAGCCATCTATCCCTCCTGCTAGCCATCTATCCCTCCAGCTAGCCATCTCTCCCTCCTGCTAGCCATCTCTCCCTCCTGCTAGCCATCTCTCCCTCCTGCTAGCCATCTCTCCCTCCTGCTAGCCATCTCTCCCTCCTGCTAGCCATCTCTCCCTCCTGCTAGCCATCTATCCCTCCTGCTAGCCATCTATCCCTCCTGCTAGCCATCTATCCCTCCTGCTAGCCATCTATCCCTCCAGCTAGCCATCTCTCCCTCCTGCTAGCCATTTCTCCCTCCTGCTAGCCATCTCTCCCTCCTGCTAGCCATCTCTCCCTCCTGCTAGCCATCTATCCCTCCTGCTAGCCATCTATCCCTCCTGCTAGCCATCTATCCCTCCTGCTAGCCATCTATCCCTCCAGCTAGCCATCTCTCCCTCCTGCTAGCCATCTCTCCCTCCTGCTAGCCATCTCTCCCTCCTGCTAGCCATCTCTCCCTCCTGCTAGCCATCTATACCTCCTGCTAGCCATCTATACCTCCTGCTAGCCATCTATCGCTCCTGCTGGCCATCTAGTCCTCATGCTAGCCATCTAGTCCTCCTGCTAGCCATCTCTCCCTCCTGCTAGCCATCCATCCCTCCTGCTAGCCATCTATCCCTCCTGCTAGCCATCTATCCCTCCTGCTAGCCATCTATCCCTCCTGCTAGCCATCTATCCCTCCTGCTAGCCATCTATCCCTCCAGCTAGCCATCTCTCCCTCCTGCTAGCCATCTCTCCCTCCTGCTAGCCATCTCTCCCTCCTGCTAGCCATCTCTCCCTCCTGCTAGCCATCTCTCCCTCCTGCTAGCCATCTCTCCCTCCTGCTAGCCATCTATCCCTCCTGCTAGCCATCTATCCCTCCTGCTAGCCATCTATCCCTCCAGCTAGCCATCTCTCCCTCCTGCTAGCCATTTCTCCCTCCTGCTAGCCATCTCTCCCTCCTGCTAGCCATCTCTCCCTCCTGCTAGCCATCTATCCCTCCTGCTAGCCATCTATCCCTCCTGCTAGCCATCTATCCCTCCTGCTAGCCATCTATACCTCCTGCTAGCCACCTCTCCCTCCTGCTAGCCATCTCTCCCTCCTGCTAGCCATCTATCCCTCCTGCTAGCCATCTATCCCTCCTGCTAGCCATCTATCCCTCCTGCTAGCCATCTATCCCTCCTGCTAGCCATCTCTCCCTCCTGCTAGCCATCCCTCCCTCCTGCTAGCCATCCATCCATCCTGCTAGCCATCCATCCCTCCTGCTAGCCATCCATCCCTCCTGCTAGCCATCTCTCCCTCCCGCTAGCCATCTCTCCCTCCCGCTAGCCATCTCTCCCTCCTGCTAGCCATCTCTCCCTCCTGCTAGCCATCTCTCCCTCCTGCTAGCCATCTCTCCCTCCTGCTAGCCATCTCTCCCTCCTGCTAGCCATTTATCCCTCCTGCTAGCCATCTATCCCTCCTGCTAGCCATTTATCCCTCCTGCTAGCCATCTCTCCCTCCTGCTAGCCATCTATCCCTCCTGATAGCCATCTCTCCCTCCTGCTAGCCATCTAGCCCTCCTGCTAGCCATCTCTCCCTCCTGCTAGCCATCTCTCCCTCCTGCTAGCCATCTATCCCTCCTGCTAGCCATCTCTCCCTCCTGCTAGCCATCTCTCCCTCCTGCTAGCCATCTCTCCCTCCTGCTAGCCATCTCTCCCTCCTGCTAGCCATCTCTCCCTCCTGCTAGCCATCTCTCCCTCCTGCTAGCCATCTCTCCCTCCTGCTAGCCATCCACCCCTCCTACTAGCCATCTCTCCATCCTGCTAGCCATCCATCCCTCCTGCTAGCCATCCATCCCTCCTGCTAGCCATCTCTCCCTCCTGCTAGCCATCTCTCCCTCCTGCTAGCCATCTCTCCCTCCTGCTAGCCATCTATACCTCCTGCTAGCCATCTATACCTCCTGCTAGCCATCTATCCCTCCTGCTAGCCATCTAGTCCTCATGCTAGCCATCTAGTCCTCCTGCTAGCCATCTCTCCCTCCTGCTAGCCATCCATCCCTCCTGCTAGCCATCTATCCCTCCTGCTAGCCATCTATCCCTCCTGCTAGCCATCTATCCCTCCTGCTAGCCATCTATCCCTCCTGCTAGCCATCTATCCCTCCAGCTAGCCATCTCTCCCTCCTGCTAGCCATCTCTCCCTCCTGCTAGCCATCTCTCCCTCCTGCTAGCCATCTATCCCTCCTGCTAGCCATCTATCCCTCCTGCTAGCCATCTATCCCTCCTGCTAGCCATCTCTCCCTCCTGCTAGCCATCTCTCCCTCCTGCTAGCCATCTCTCCCTCCTGCTAGCCATCTATCCCTCCTGCTAGCCATCTATCCCTCCTGCTAGCCATCTATCCCTCCTGCTAGCCATCTCTCCCTCCTGCTAGCCATCCCTCCCTCCTGCTAGCCATCTCTCCCTCCTGCTAGCCATCCATCCCTCCTGCTAGCCATCCCTCCCTCCTGCTAGCCATCCATCCCTCCTGCTAGCCATCCATCCCTCCTGCTAGCCATCCATCCCTCCTGCTAGCCATCCCTCCCTCCCGCTAGCCATCTCTCCCTCCTGCTAGCCATCTCTCCCTCCTGCTAGCCATCTCTCCCTCCTGCTAGCCATCTCTCCCTCCTGCTAGCCATCTCTCCCTCCTGCTAGCCATCTATCCCTCCTGCTAGCCATTTATCCCTCCTGCTAGCCATCTCTCCCTCCTGCTAGCCATCTATCCCTCCTGATAGCCATCTCTCCCTCCTGCTAGCCATCTAGCCCTCCTGCTAGCCATCTCTCCCTCCTGCTAGCCATCTCTCCCTCCTGCTAGCCATCTATCCCTCCTGCTAGCCATCTATCCCTCCTGCTAGCCATCTCTCCCTCCTGCTAGCCATCTATCCCTCCTGCTAGCCATTTATCCCTCCTGCTAGCCATCTCTCCCTCCTGCTAGCCATCTAGTCCTCCTGCTAGCCATCTAGTCATAACAATTTATAACAAGAGGAATCGAATATAGGAGCAAAGAGGTCCTTCTGCAGTTGTACAGAGCCCTAGTGAGACCACACCTGGAGTATTGTGTGCAGTTTTGGTCCCCTAATTTGAGGAAGGACATTCTTGCTATTGAGGGAGTGCAGCGTAGGTTTACAAGGTTAATTCCCGGGATGGCAGGACTGGCATATGCTGAGAGAATGGAGCAGCTGGGCTTGTACACTCTGGAGTTTAGGATGAGGAGGGATCTCATTGAAACATATAAGATTGTTAAGGGCTTGGACACGCTAGATGCAGGAAACATGTTCCCGATGTTGGGGGAGTTCAGAACCAGGGACCACAGCTTAAGAATAAGGGGTAGGCCATTTAGAACGGAGATGAGGAAACATTTTTTTCTCACAGAGAGTTGTGAGTCTGTGGAAATCTCTGCCATAGAGAGCGGTGGAGGCAGGTTCTCTGGATGCTTTCAAGAGAGAGCTAGATAGGGCTCTTAATAATAGCGGAGTCAGGGGATATGGGGAGAAGGGAGGAACAGGGTACTGATTGGGGATGATCAGCCATGATCACATTGAATGGCGGTGCTGGCTCGAAGGGCCAAATGGCCTACTCCTGCACCTATTGTCTATTGTCTATAGTCCTCATGCTAGCCATCTATCCTCGTGCTAGTCATCTATCCCTTGTGCTAGCCATATACCCCTCGTGCTAGCTATCTATCCCTCGTGCTAGCCATCAACCCCTTGTGCTAACCACCTGATGCTGGGGACAACTTCTCATGCGTGTGAATGCGCTGCCATTCAGTCCTTGCATCCATACTGGATCAACGCTGGAGTGGGCGCTGGAGCCGGGGCTGACAGAACTGATTGCTTGTCATCAAGAGGTTGTTGCATGGAAACAGGCCCATCTTGCCAATGCCGACCAAGATGTACCATCGTCACTCGTCTCACCTGCCTGCATTTGGCCCATATTCCTCTAGATTAGATTAGATTTTATTACTTGTCATTCGAACCTCAGAGAGGCCCAAACAAAACTCCGTTTCTACAGCCAAACAAACAAAACAATTCCCACAAAACACACAAAAACAATTCAATTTACACAAACATCCATCACAGTGAATCTCCTCCTCTCTCTCCCCCGCACCATTTCTCTCCCGATGTCCAAGCCCCAGGCGGGCGATGTTAAGTCCCACGGCCATTGATGTACGGCCCCGTTCTAGGCCCAAAAGTCACAAAATTGGAGCCCCTGGCGGGCACTGGAATGTCCCGCGGCCATGTCCGGGTCGATCCAACCCCTCGACACGAGCGGGAGATGTCACGTTGCGGGAGCTCCGGAAAGCGGTCTCCCACCCGGACCCGCGAGCTCCCGATATCCCGACAGTCCACCGGCAGTAATCTGCAGCTGGAACTGGAGCTCCGGAGTCGGGGTGCAGCAGCGAGCCACCCCGCTCCCCACGCTCCGAGGCCGGCCACCCCATGACGGTGAGTCTGCAGCTCCGCAGGCTCCGTGACTGGAGCCCCAGGTCGTCCCGGTCGGTGGCCGCTGGCTCCACGGCACTAGGCCCCAACGACAACGGAGGCCCCACAGGGAAAAAGGCAAAAGGCGGGTCTCCTGTGCAGGGAAGTGATTTTAAAAGTTTCCCACTTCCCACCCCCCCCCCCCCCCCCCCACCCCACATATACACAGTTAGAAACGGTACCAAAAAAAACACGGACAACTACATTTAATTGGACAAAAAAAATTTTAAAAGACAGACAGGCTGTAGGGGCCGCTGCTACGTGAGTCGCGCCGCCGCACTCTAAACCCTTCCAATCCATGTACCTGTCCAAGCGTCTTTTAAATCTTGTTATAGTCCCTGTCAACTACCCCTCCGGCAGCTCGTTTGCAGTAAGGAATACATCTTTAAACCAGGCCCTACTAAAGTGCCCCACAGGAACCATCCCCAACAAGCGAGGGTCTGACTACTTGCTCTTGACGTTCAATGGCATCAACATTGATGACACCCCTGCCATCAATCTCTGTGAGGGGGGTTACCATTGATCAGAAACAACAGTACTAGTGGTTTGTAAAGAGCCAAAAGGCTGGGTAGATTATGATAAACTGCACTTGTCCTGACACCCCTTATCTCCTCGTAGTTCACAAGGTCCAAGAGGTATCATTGAATACTTGCCTCCCCAATGTCCCTCAAGAAGCTTGACTCCATCCACCACAGGCACATTGGGCTGGTTCCCACCACACCATTGTAAAAATAATAATTCGTAAAACTCCTGACAAGTTTCTAGCATTTTGGCTCACATCATTAAGTCACATTGATAAATGCAACAAAAAGTCACAAAACCAGTCATAAAAATCACATTTATAGCAGTTACAAGTAAGATCAGAGTCTGAAAGTTGCTGCCAGGATTATTTCTTATTCCAGTCGACCTTATGCAGGAAGTGGCAACAATAGTGGCAACTGCCAGACCGTGTGTAACACCAACTGGGTGGGTGCCACCATCAGCATGTGTCTATTCTTCAGAAACCTATTCACTACATTTAAAGGTGAGGTTACAGTCTTGCTGTTCACTTACTACTGATGCGTTCTGCTGACTTAGTAAATGGATAATGTGCCTGGGCTTTCATACACAACAAATGGCAGTTGTTTTTTGCTGGTAACCACTTGTGGCTTTTAGGATTGCTAATGCTATCCTCAGTCTTGCTGGCTTCATTCAAGTCAACCATATATTTGTATATATCTGCGGAATTCTTTGCCACACAAAGTTGTGGAGGCCAAATCAGTGGATATTTTTAAGGCAGAGATAGATTCTGACCATCGACTCACTCCGTAACAACCCAGACTGGATTATCAAACCCGCCGACAAGGGAGGTGCCGTGGTAGTCTGGCGCGTCGATCTCTACAAAGCGGAGGCCACGCGCCAACTCTCGGACACATCCTCCTACTTACCCCTGGACCATGACCCCCACTGACGAGCACCAGGCCACCATCTCGAGCACCATAACCGACTTCATCAACTCCGGCTCCCTACCCCCCCCCCCCCCCGAGCCTCCAACCTCATCGTTTCCCAGCCCCGCACGGCCCGATTTTACCTTGTCCCCAAAATCCACAAACCCGACTGCCCCAGCAGACCCATTGTCTCTGCCTGTTCGTGCCCCACCGAACACATTTCCACATGCCTTGACTCCTCCTATCTCCCTTTGTTAAATCCCTCCCCACCTATGTTCAAGACACCTCAGACACTCTCCGTCGACTCCACGCATTCCATTCCCCAGGCCCCCATCCTCTCATCTTCACCATGGACGTCCAGTCACTATACACCTCCATCCCCCACCAGGATGGTGTCAAAGCCCTCCGGTACTTCTTCGACCAGAGGAGCAACCCATACCCATCCACTGACACCCTCCTCCGCCTAGCGGAGTTGGTCCTTACCCTCAATAACTTCTCTTTTGACTCCTCCCATTTCCTCCAAACACAAGGCGTAGCTATGGGCACACGCATTGACGACTGCTTTGGTGTCACCTCCTGCACCCACACACAACTGACTGACTTCATCCATTTCACCACCAACTTCCATCCGGCACTCAAATACACTTGGACCATTTCCGACATTTCCCTACCATTCCTTGACCTCACCATCTCTATTGCAGGTGATACACTCCTGACAGACATCCACTACAAACCAACTGACTCCCACAGCTACCTGGATTACTCTTCCTCCCACCCTGCTTCCTGTAAGGACTCCATCCCCTATTCCCAATTTCTCCGTCTACGCCGCATCTGCTCCCAGGATGAGGTGTTCCACACCAGGTCATCACAAATGTCCTCATTCTTCAGAGAACGGGGTTTCCCCTCCCCCACTATAGATGAGGCTCGCACCAGGGTCTCCTCCATACCCCGCAACACTGTCCTCTCTCCCCATTCCCCCACTCACAACAAGGGCAGAGTCCCCCTGGTCCTCACCTTTCACCCCACCAGCCAGCGCATACAACAGATAGTCCTCCGCCAGTTTCGCCACCTCCAACGTGACCCCTCCACTCGCCACATCTTCCCATCTCCCCCCCCCCTGTCTGCCTTCCGCAAAGACCGCTCCCTCCGCAACTCCCTTGTCAATTCTTCCCTTCCCTCCCGCTCCACCCCTTCCCTGCGCACTTTCCCTTGCAACCGCAAGAGATGCTACACTTGTCCCTTCACCTCCCCCATCCACTCCTTTCACGGACCCAAGCAGTCCTTCCAAGTCCGACAGATGTTCACCTCAAAGTCAAAGTCAAAGTCAAAAGAGTTTATTGTCATGTGTCCCTGACAGGACAATGAAAATCTTTCTTTGCATAGCACTACAGAACATAGAAGGCATTGACTACAATTCTATACATAAATACACCCATGACTTAATAAATTAATAAAGTGCAAATAACAGATGGAGGGATATTAATGTTCAGAGTTCCGAGCCAGGTTTAATAGCCTGATGGCTGTGGGGAAGTAGCTATTCCTAAACCAGGTTGTTGCAGTCTTCAGGCTCCTGTACCTTCTACCTGAAGGTAGCAGGGAGATGAGTGTGTGGCCAGGGTGGTGTGGGTTCTTGATGATGCTGCCAGCCTTTTTGAGGCAGCGATTGTGATAAATCCCCTCGATGGAAGGAAGGTCAGAGCCGATGATGGACTGGGCAGTGTTTACTACTTTTTGTAGTCTTTTCCTCTCCAGGGCGCTCAAGTTGCCGAACCAAGCCACAATGCAACTAGTCAGCAAGCTCTCTACTATACACCTGTAGACGTTAGAGAGAGTCCTCCTTGACAGACCAACTCTCCGTAATCTTCTCAGGAAGTAGAGGCGCTGATGGGCTTCCTTAATAATTGCATCTGTGTTCTCGGACCAGGAAAGATCTTCACAGATGTGCACGCCCAGGAATTTGAAGCTCTTGACCCTTTCAACCATCGATCCGTTGATATAAACAGGACTGTGGGTCCCCATCCTACTCCTTCCAAAGTCCACAATCAGTTCCTTGGTTTTGCTGGTATTGAGGGCCAGGTTGTTGTGCTGGCACCATATGGACAGTTGCTCGATCTCTCTTCTATACTTGGATTCATCCCCATCAGTGATACGTCCCACAACAGTGGTGTCGTCAGCGAACTTGATGATGGAGTTCGCGCTATGACCAGCTACGCAGTCATGAGTATAGAGTGAGTACAGCAGGGGGCTGAGCACGCAGCCCTGAGGTGCTCCCGTGCTGATTGTTATCGAGTCTGACACATTTCCACCAATACGAACAGACTGTGGTCTGTGGATGAGGAAGTCGAGGATCCAATTGCAGAGGGATGCGCAAAGACCCAGTTCTGCAAGTTTGGTAACCAGCTTGGAGGGGATGATTGTGTTAAATGCCGAGCTGTAGTCAATGAATAGCAGCCTGACATAGGAGTTTTTGTTGACCAAGTGGTCCAGAGCGGAGTGGAGGGCCAGCGAGATCGCGTCCACCTGCACCTCCTCCAACCTCATCTATTGCATCCGTTGCTCCAGATGTCAGCTGATCTACATCGGTGAGACCAAGCGGATGCTGGGCGATCATTTCGCCGAACACCTCCGCTCGGTCCGCAATAACCAACCCGACCTCCTGGTGGCTCAGCACTTCAACTCCCCGTCCCATTCCGTATCCGACCTCTCGGTCCTGGGCCTCCTCCACGGCCAGAGTGAGCAACACCGCAAGTTGGAGGAACAGCACCTCATATTCCGCTTGGGGAGTCTGCATCCTCTGGGCTTAAACATTGAATTTTCTCAATTCTGTTAACCCAGGCTGCCCCCTCCCCTTCCCACCTCTCCCTCAGCCTTCGGGCCCTGGCATTCCTTCTCTCTCTATCTCCCCCCCCCCCCCCCCCCCCCCCCCACCCAAGTTGCACTAGCTTCTCATTTTCACACTACAAACAGCTTACAATGGCTTGTTTCCTTTATCATCAATACTTTTTTGCATATCTTTCATTCATTGTTCTTTATCTCTCCACATCACTGTCTATATCTCTCGTTTCCCTGATCCCTGACCAGTGTGAAGAAGGGTCTCGACCCGAAACGTCGCCTATCTCCTTCGCTCCTTAGATGCTGCTGCACCCGCTGAGTTTCTCCAGCTTTTTGTGTAACCCTAGATTCTTGATTAGTACGGGTGTCAGAGGTTATGGGGAGAAGGCAGGAGAATGTGGTTGAGAGATAGATCATGATTGAATGGTGGAGTAAACTTGAAGGGTTGAATGGCCTAATTCTACTCCTATCATTTATGACCTTATGACCATGCAACTTTAAATGTAGATCCAGGCTACTGGTAATTTTTTTGCAGATAGGAATAGAATGTTTAGTTCCATTTACAACAGTCGCTGTCGCTTGCAACACAGAAACATAGAAAAATAGGTGCAGGAGTAGGCCATTCGGCCCTTCGAGCCAGCACCGCCATTCAATGTGATCATGGCTGATCATCTATAAGGTCTCGAACCGAAATGTTGCCAATTTCCTTCACTCCATAGATACTGCCTCACAAGCTGAGTTTCTCCAGCATTTTTGTCTCCTTTCGATTTGTTCCTTATTAAACATCTATAAGCAGTAACCTGTTCCTGCTTTTCCCCCATATCCCTTGATTCCTTTAACCCTAAGAGCTAAATCTAACTCTCTCTTGAAACACGAGCTGCATCCTTTACTCACTATAAATCAGCCATTCCTGCCACTGTTGTGGTGTAAACTCTCATTCCATCTGAGAATGAAGCAGTTTAAAAGGCTGTCAATCTCAAATGATTATTATTAGGGAGATTAAAGAACTTGCACAAACTATACATTTTAGGTTAAAATAGGTTAACTTCCAGTTGAGATGACTTCACTCTGGAATTGATTGGTAATTGATGTTTTGTATAAACACACCAATTTCAAAGTTATTAGAATGGGCAACTGAAAGACTTTGGGCTTGTGCTAAATATCATTGCATCAGTTGGCTTAAAATGAGTCAAGCGTCTGTGCCAAACCTGATAGCTTTGTTTATTGTAATTATTGGATCATTTTAGTATGATTGTAGACTTTGGGTATCATGCAAAGACACCCTGATGTTTGGTAGCAAGTAATTACATTTCATTAAAGGTCAGGCTTGTACTTAATATTTCAATAGACAATAAAAGGTTTTCCCTTCGATGGGATCAATTTTCTGTATCACTAATTACAGTTATGCTGATTTTGAAAGCCTTATCAGTAAAAAAGGTAAATGAAACATGAATTTAAATAGGTGGTTCACAGGAGAAAAGTATCATCATTGTGTCACAGAACTTGACCTTTCACATGGCTGAAAACACAAGCTTTGAATGCAAGATGATTCAATGCAGGAATGAGAACATCATGCAACTGATGTGTTGAGTCCTGCTGAGACCAGATCTGGAGGATGATGTGCAGTTTAATCTTTGCACCTAAATTAAAGATAATACCCGTGGAGATGGTGAAATATGAATACATTAGCTAACAAGAGGTTCCAGTCATGGTCAAGTTATTGTAGCCATGTATTACTTGGAATCTCCTGAAGGCACTAAAGTGAAACTTAGGTTTATAAGCTGACATCTGTAATGGTTACTAGGAAACTACTGGTTTTCCTGCAGAAACCCATTGGATTCATGAATGTCCTTCAGGGAAGGTGAGCTGTCTTTGCTGGGCCAGCCTATAGATGATTCCAAACCCATAACAAGGTTGACTCTGAACTGGCCTGTCCAATTATCAGGCCAGCTGTTCAAAACAACACCAACAAAGGTTATCATCAACAACTAAAGAATAAAAGGAAAGATTGTGAGAACAAATGTATTTTCTCAGACAGTTAGTGTCCATCACTGATCATATGCAGCAGTGAGACTCAGCGGTTTTTTAGCATAATTGGAATCATACGATGTGGGAATTAGGTGTGAAACTGAGTTGCCTCTAAAAGTGCACTTTCGCCTTTATTTGAAAGGTCAAGTTCTGTCTGAGGAGAAACCTTATTGCAAGTTCTGTCTGAGCAGAAGTGTTATTGAAATTTCTGTATTTTTCTTCATCTTTCATGACTACTTTCTGGACCAGAGTACGTTATTATGAAACTAACATTAGGTATGTTTTCTAATATCTCCAAATTCTTTGCATCATTCACGTTTACTTTGTGGACAGAGAGTACATTAATAGTTTTATTTTGTTAATGTTTAAATAAAAATGTTCATACACCTGCACGAATCTTTTGTATACATAATGTACAATCATTGTGTTTTATTTAGTAACATATTATAACGGTATTTTGTGGTCGTAACGTGCCTAAACCTGTGAACTTTATGTATTAATAGCAGAATTGAAAACTTATTGAATACAAAGCTGCTCCATGCTTATACTGTGTCTTGATTGTCCATAGATCAGATTCCGGTGAAGGCAGTGTGCCCACTATTTGTCGAGAGGAAGCAAAGCTGGATGAGTGTTTTGAGGAAGAACAATATTCGGGAGATCAGGAATACTACAGTGGGGAAGAGTATTATGAAGAGGACAGCATTCCATCAGTGGATAAGTAAAATATCTCTGCAATCATTATCCATTTTGTAAATCAACAATGGACAAAGTATGGTTAATTTTAAATGGAGACACAAGAAACTGCAGAAGCTGGGTGGGGCGGTAGATGCGTGTACATTGAGGAGGGGAGCATGGTTCCCCCGGTGTACGCATTACTCCCAACACTCCAGTCGCCCTGCATAACTGACATTCAGAACACAATGTGGAGTCAAATGGTGGAACCCTGTCCTAATTTAAGATGCGATGAGGACCTTTGTGTCTTCTACCATGTTAGATCAGTCACACAACCTGTGGCCCATTGCAGCTAATAAAGCAAAGGGGTGGACAAAAAATGCCACTCAGCGGGTGAGGCAGCTTCCATGGGGAGAAGGAATAGGCGACGTTTCAGGTCGAGACCCTTCTTCACACTGATGTCGGGGGGGGGGGTGGGGTGCGGGAAAAAGAAAGGAAGAAGGCGGAGGCAGTAGGACTTGTGGGAGAACTGGGAAGGGGGAGGGGAAGGAGGGAGAAATCAAGGGCTATCTAAAATTAGAGAAGTCAATGTTCATACCTCTAGGGTATAAACTACCAAAGCAAAATATGAGGTGTTGTTCCACCAATTTGCGCGGGACCTCACACTGGCAATGGAGGAGGCCCAGGACAGAAAGGTCAGAGTGGGAATGGGAGCGGCAGTTAAAGTGCTGAGCAACCGGGCAATCAGGTTGGTTAAGACGGACTGAGCGTTGGTGTTCAGCGAAGCGATCGCCGAGCCTGCACTAGGTCTTGCCGCTGTAGAGAAGTTGACACCTGGTACAGCATTCCTTGGGTTTCATTATTTCAGTTTAGTTCATTCTTCCATTTACTTTTGTACCATTTAAAAAAAAAGAAAACACCTAAAATATTACAAAATAGGTACATTTTAATAGACACAAAAAACTGGAGTAACGCAACAGGACAGACAGCATCTCTGGAGAGAAGGAAAGGGTGATGTTTCAGGTCAAGACCCTTCTTCAGACCAGAGTTACTGCAGCTTTTCGTATCTATCTTCGGTTTAAACCAGCATCTGCCGTTCCTTCTACCCCCTCCCTTTCTCCTCCCCCTGTCCTCTTCCACTCATATCCCTCATACACAGGTACATTTTAATAATTGTTTAAGTTATTCCCTTCATTTTTAATCATTTTGACAGCACTGGGCCTCTACTCGCTGGAGTTTAGAAGGTTAAGGGGGACCTCATTGAAAAATACAGAATAATGAAAGGCATAGATAGACTGGATGTGGAAAGGATGTTACCACTGGTGGGAGAGTCTTGTACCAGAGATCATAGCCTCAGAATTAAAGGGCGCTCTTTTAGAAAGGAGGTGAGGAGGAACTTCTTTAGTCAGCGGATAGTTAATCTGTGGAACTCAGTGCCAAGTCAGTAGATATTTTTAAGGCAGAGATCGACAAATTCTTGATTAAAACAGGTGTCAAGGGTTCGCGGAAGAAGGCAGGGAAATGGGATCAGGATGCAGAGATCAGCCATGATTGAATGGCGGAGTAGACTCGATGGGCCGAATGGCCTAATTCTTCTCCTATAACGTGAACTTGTGAAGTGCTTCTGAATGTCAAACACAGCAGAAAGGTCTGCAGTGTTTCCAGCAGGGTACAGTAGTACAGTGCTGCCTGACCTCTCAGCCCTGAGGCTGGCATGGTGGGGTCTACACGCCCGGATCTGGTACAAGCTGCATGTGTCTGACTGTGCGTTCTGCTGTTACCTGACTGCGTTCTGTAAAACCGCTCACACTCTTCCTTTTCTTTCACTCCTGTGTACCACCAAGGCAAATCCACCGTGACTATCAGAATCCATGTCACAATAACGATGTGGACTTTGAACGGCCAAAGGGTTATCATCACCCTTGCGGTTCCTACGAAGATGATGAGGCTCATTATTACTATGAATCCCGGCGGTCACCACGGCGACGGCTGCTCCCAGCAACACCCACAGGTGAGAGAGTACCTTCAATATCCCGACCGGGATCACTCCAGCTCTTGTGGCCGTTTCCAGTTTCCGTTTATTCATGCAATACTACAAGGCAGTAAAATAAAGTTTTAAAAACACACCTTTTATTTGAAATTTTACTCAATCCAGTTCTCTGCGTGATAGATGGTAAACTGGCTGGTAAGAAATAATTATTTCTTCGCGCAAGTGCATGTCATTATAGTGTATTTAAAGATCATAAATTTCTCCTGCACATAATGGCTTCCAACTGGGAAGAGATTCTTGCACGTTGCACCTAAGCAGATTCAGGGAATATTGTTTAAATTAACTTTTTCTTAAAAAGTCCAGGTTTTATATTCAGATTATTCAATTTACTCTTGTGTGAATTTTAAATAAAACTCTGCAGTTCCTCAGCAGAAGCACCTTGTGTCAGGTGTGGCACCAAATTTGATGGAGACTTGCATCTACTTTCAGACTTTAGCAGTGAGATGAGGAGAAAAACGGCCGTTAATTGGTGCTTGGCCCAATACAATATGTCCCTCGATAAATACCCTGTATTGGCAATGTGTATCAGCTCCAATACAGAACCAGCTAACATTCACTTCAGTGTGAAGTGTTAAAGAAGGAACTGCAGATGCTGGAGAATCGAGGGTTACACAAATAGCTGGAGAAACTCAGCGGGTGCAGCAGCATCTAAGGAGCGAAGGAGATAGGCGACGTTTCGGGTCGAGACCCTTCTTCAGACTGAAGAAGGGTCTCGACCCGAAACGTCGCCTATCTCCTTCGCTCCTTAGATGCTGCTGCACCCGCTGAGTTTCTCCAGCTTTTTGTGTAACCCCCACTTCAGTGTGAATACTGAAAAGGTTCAAACGATGATATTAGTGAGTGAGTGGGTAGTGAGGTTGCATCCAGGTAATCCACGTCAAAAGATCCTTCAGGGGGGGTGAAGGGGGAAAGCGCCTGGACCGGATGGTATACCCGGTCGAGTTCACAAGACCTGTGCAGACCAACTGGCGGGAGTTTTTGCAGACATTTTCAACCTCTCACTTCTGAGGTCTGAGGTTCCCACCTGCTTTAAGAGGGCATCAATAATACTGGGGCCCAAGAAGAATAAGGCGACGTGCCTCAATGACTATCGACCAGTGGCACTAACGTCTGTGGTGATGAAGTGCTAAAAGCATACTCACACTCACTGGGTGTCAGTCCGGGGGTTCGAGGGGGGGGCGGAATCATCCTGGTGTATGGGTTGGGGTCCGATGGCAGTGCATCGCAGTCAGTGACTCTGGGTGGGCGGAGGAACCAGCCTGTCCCACACCTCCCCTCCACCCGACCCACAGCCCATCACAGTGCGGCCGCACTGGGGAGACGTGGTGGATGGCGGCCGTGACCGTGGGAGAGTGGGGGCTGTCCCGAGGGATGCGCACCTTCGGCCGCTTACAACTTGGTGCTTGGGTTCAGATTGCCCAGTCACCTATGGCTTGTGTGGGAAAATGATCCCCACCCTCCCGTTTCCACCGGCCAGTGATGTGATGGACGCGGGAGTCTGGACCAATCGCTGACAAGACCCGCCCACCCCCCCGGTAACATCATGTCCGTTATTTGACTTTTCTGTTGAGCGGCAGTCGGTTTGTTGGCTTGTAGGCGATGCAGCCTTTCCGTTAGTTGGCCTTTAGGCGATGCAGCCTTGCGGTTAGTTGGCCTTTAGGCGTCCCGCTCTTGCGGTTAGTTGGCCTTTAGGCGTCCCGCTCTTGCGGTTAGTTGGCCTTTAGGCGTCCCACTCTTGCGGTTAGTTGGCCTTTAGGCGATGCAGCCTTGCGGTTAGTTGGCCTTTAGGCGTCCCGCTCTTGTGGTTAGTTGGCCTTTAGGTGTCCCGCTCTTGCGGTTAGTTGGCCTTTAGGCGATGCAGCCTTGCGGTTAGTTGGCCTTTAGGCGTCCCGCTCTTGCGGTTAGTTGGCCTTTAGGCGTCCCGCTCTTTCCGTTAGTTGGCCTTTAGGCGTCCCGCTCTTGCGGTTAGTTGGCCTTTAGGCGTCCCGCTCTTGCGGTTAGTTGGCCTTTAGGCGTCCCGCTCTTTCCGTTAGTTGGCCTTTAGGCGTCCCGCTCTTGCGGTTAGTTGGCCTTTAGGCGTCCCGCTCTTGCGGTTAGTTGGCCTTTAGGCAATGCAGCCTTTCCGTTAGTTGGCCTTTAGGCGTCCCGCTCTTGCGGTTAATTGGCCTTTAGGCGATGCAGCCTTGCGGTTAGTTGGCCTTTAGGCGTCCCGCTCTTGTGGTTAGTTGGCCTTTAGGCGTCCCGCTCTTGCGGTTAGTTGGCCTTTAGGCGTCCCGCTCTTGCGGTTAGTTGGCCTTTAGGCGTCCCGCTCTTGCGGTTAGTTGGCTTTTAGGCGTCCCGCTCTTGCGGTTAGTTGGCCTTTAGGCGTCCCGCTCTTGCGGTTAGTTGGTCTTTAGGCGTCCCGCTCTTGCGGTTAGTTGGCCTTTAGGCATCCCGCTCTTGCGGTTAGTTGGCCTTTAGGCGTCCCGCTCTTGCGGTTAGTTGGCCTTTAGGCGTCCCGCTCTTGTGGTTAGTTGGCCTTTAGGCGTCCCGCTCTTGCGATTAGTTGGCCTTTAGGCGATGCAACCTTGCGGTTAGTTGGCCTTTAGGCGTCCCGCTCTTGCGGTTAGTTGGCCTTTAGGCGTCCCGCTCTTGCGGTTAGTTGGCCTTTAGGCGTCCCGCTCTTGTGGTTAGTTGGCCTTTAGGCGTCCCACTCTTGCGGTTAGTTGGCCTTTAGGCGATGCAGCCTTGCGGTTAGTTGGCCTTTAGGCGTCCCGCTCTTGCGGTTAGTTGGCCTTTAGGCGTCCCGCTCTTGCGGTTAGTTGGCCTTTAGGCGTCCCGCTCTTGCGGTTAGTTGGCCTTTAGGCGTCCCGCTCTTGTGGTTAGTTGGCCTTTAGGCGTCCCGCTCTTGCGATTAGTTGGCCTTTAGGCGATGCAACCTTGCGGTTAGTTGGCCTTTAGGCGATGCAGCCTTGCGGTTAGTTGGCCTTTAGGCGATGCAGCCTTGCGGTTAGTTGGCCTTTAGGCGTCCCGCTCTTGCGGTTAGTTGGCCTTTAGGCGTCCCGCTCTTGCGGTTAGTTGGCCTTTAGGCGTCCCGCTCTTGCGGTTAGTTGGCCTTTAGGCGTCCCGCTCTTGCGGTTAGTTGGCCTTTAGGCGTCCTGCTCTTTCTGTTAGTTGGCATTTCCGCTTCTTTTCCATTCGTTTTTTTGGCTTCCACCTCTTTGCTTCGGCTTCTCGTCCTTCGACACCACGTCTGCACACGGTCTATTGCCCACTTGGACAATAAAAACACCTACGTCAGGCTGTTGCTTGTAGATTACACCTCGCCGTATAACACTTCAGTGATAATCAGCACGGGAGCACCTGAAGGCTGCGTGCCCAGCCCCCTGCTGTACTCACTCTACATTCATGACTGTGTAGCCGGACATAATGCGAGCTCCATCAAGTTTGCAGACGACACCACAGTTGTCAGACGAATCACAGATGGGCATGTCAGAGTATAGAAGTGAGATCGACCGACTGACCAAATTATGCCAGCACAACAACCTGGCTCTCAACATCAGTAAGACCAAGGAACTGATTGTGGACTTTGGTAGGGGAAGGATGAGGACCCACAATCCTGTTTACATCAATGGGACGATGGTAGAATGGGTCAATAACTTCAAATGACTGGGTGTGCATATCACCGAAGATCTTTCATGGACCCAGCACACCGATGCAATTATAAAGAAGGCACCTCAGCGACTCTACTTCCTGAGAAGATTATGGAGATTTGGCATGTCAAAGAGGATTCTCTTGAACTTCTACAGGTGCACTGGAGAAAGCATTCTGACTGGTTGCATCGGGGCCTGGCTGGGTAACTTGAACGTCCAGGAACTGAAAAGACCACAAAATGTTATGACCACTGTTGGAATGACTTAACTCACGTACAGTGATTAAGATCCAAAGACTTTTATTAGCAATACAGCAGAGGTAACTTCATCTTAACACACTACTGAAGGCTGGGGAAGAAAGGGAAAAAGGGCTTTCTATTAAACCAGTGGGCGGAGCCACAGTATGACTCATAACATGAGTGATACTGATCTACATCCTCCCTCTTAAAGAAATAAATGTCAGTACAAAACCATTGACTATATAAGGCATGCATAGCAATTGACAATAAGCTGGAGAAAGTCAAACATAGCCTGGGTACTTCTTGGTGTGCTTGCAAAAACAACCAGCACATGTGCAATATAAACCATCTCCGTTTTTCGCCACTGGGGACAGAGTCGGTGGTATGAGATTCAATCTACACTGGCAACTGGCATGGCAAGCAGTACCTGGTCAACTCGTATTCCAGCTGGTTTGACATCGATTTTCTTAGCAGCCCCACTTCTCACGGGGTAGTTCTAAAACCTGCTCGCCATTTTGCAGACCACGGAGCTCCTTGCATACTGTTATCTGATAAAGGCAGTCAATTTACCAACCGGCACTTCAAAGAATTTCCTGCACGCTGTTGTTTTCGCCACATCACCAGCAGCCCTGGATATCCAGTAGAATGGACTGGCTGAACTGGCTGTCAAGAGTGCCAAACAGCTAATGGAACGATCACACTTCTGGCACCTTGTTGGAATGACTTAACTCACGTACAGTAATTAAGATCCAAAGACTTTTATTAGCAATACAGCAGAGGTAACTTCATCTTAACACACTACTGAAGGCTGGGGAAGAAACCAGTGGGCAGAGCCACAGTATGACTCATAACGTGCGTGACGCTGATCTACAACCACTGCCCAGTTCAATGGCAAGTGGGGAAAAAGCGCGGGTGCATTCCTTCCCAGGCAAGGCGGCCGACTGAGTTCTGGAATCACTGGTGTTTTTGGAGGGTGAAGTAGGAATTGGCACAGGGCAAAATTCCTGCAATGAGTATTTCAAAAATTCTTCATTGAGGTACGATAGAGTAAGTAACAGAAGGATTCAAATACCCAGTACTCCGCAAGTTAAAGTGGCAGCCTTGTCAACAAATGTGAGGTAAACCGCTCCGTTTACCATTAAACGTAAAAATATTGTAAACTTTATTCAGTCTGTGAGCTGGAGTCAAACTGAGTTGGAGTTAATATGTACAGGGCTGAAAAAAATTAGACCAGCTTGCTGGAGTTGTAAGAAATTTGAATTTATATAAGACTCAATAGATTAAAGGAAATACATTTTTTCTGAATGAAAATAATCAAATGAGCATCCTTTTATTTCATAAAACATTGTTTTCACTGATGTTTAACTAACATTTGTTTCAACAGGACATCGGAGACCTTCCTTCAACTTTGAGTGCCTGCGCAGGCAAAGTAGCCAGGATGATATCTCCCTGTCACCGATATTCCAACAACGCACCGCACTGCCACTCCACCTAATGCAACACCAGGTGAATATCCTGACAACATCCAGCAATCTGTTATAAGTGATCTCAGCTGGATATAGTAGTGATAAAAATCCTCAAAATCCTTCCCTAAAACATTATGGTAAAGTCCTTTTAATAAGGAGCAGTGGTGAGTGGCTTGTGCCACACAGGCTAACGTCCCAAGTGTAACGGTTTCATTATGAGTTATGATGGTCGGAGGTGTCGTGACTAATACCACTGGCTCTGGATTAGGAGAAAGATAATCAGTCTTTGTTCCTATTCCAGATAACATTCTAACCCAACACTGATAACAGTATATGTACACACGTTTCAGGTGAACAGATAGCCTTGGCTCTGGTCTGATAACTTGCTTACTGTCCATTCATTTATCAAAACTGACCACTTCTTGAGATGACAGCAAGGAATTGGTGTCTTCATTATGTGGAACAGGATCGAAGATCTGAAACACCTATTCCTGCTCCACTTTCTTATATTAATGTTAAATACTACATTTACCTTAAAAGCTACATAAAGTGTTTTCAAATGTTTTCTGCGGCCCATTAGCAATATTTTATTTGAAATAAAAGATTCCATTAAATTATTTTTTGTAATTGTTTACCAGCCTTCATCTTTGAAACCTGAGCACTTAAATGCATACTCATGAACAATTCCACAACTAAACTATCTATCTATAAGAATTAATTATAGTGCAGGTAGCAAACAAGCCAGATAAAATAATAACTGTCAGTGGACTGTTGGGGTGGGTAGTAAAATCTAATGTTAGTTGTAAAAAACATTGTAAAATAAGTAGGCTTTCCTTTATTCCATCACCAACCAGTCACAAGGAAGTTGGATGGTGGCAGGAATAATATCAAGCATTTGATTTGTGGTCCTTCTGATTTGAGTTGCATTCATCCATTAGCAACTGTTCTAAAATATGGAGTGCAGGAGGAACGCAGACAACATTTGGGGAGGGAATGGATAGATGACATTTTGGGTTGGGGACCTTCTTCAAACTAAAGCAGTCTGAAGAAGGGTCCCAATCTGAAATATCATCAATAATTCCCTCTGCAGATGCTGCCTGACCTGCTGAGTTCTTCCAGTACTTTGTGTTTTGCTCAAGATTCCAGCATCTGCAGTTTCCAGCATCTCCACTTCTGGAGTGAGGTCTACCTTGCATATTAATTCAGAACTCCTAATTTGCAAAAATAATACATTACAAAGGAAATGGGAGACAAGCTACTGATCTTAAAGTTTATCCTGATGACAAATCATTGATCTGAAATTGTTTATTTTTGCCACAGATATTACCAAACTTACGGTGTGTGTCCAGAATGTTGTGTTTAATTACAAATTGATTATTTAGGGGAATATTCCAGAAGTTTGTTATTCACATTGTTTCCTTGTGTGAACGAACAGGTGATGGCTGTGGCAGGATTAGACTCGTACAAAAGCAGACGGCTCTCGCCAGCACGATCGACACGTTCATGGGCAACACCTCCAGCCACTCCACCCAGCAAAGAACGCTCCCCTTACTACACTCCCCTCATCCATGTTGATCGTGTCGCATCCAGGGAGAACATGAACGGTAGCCTTCCCTCCATGAACAGAAGCTCTTGGTATACAGAAGATGTTGACATTCCTTACAGGACGTACACTCCAACAAAGCTAGCTGTCCCAAACAGCTTTCTACATCGGTACTATGAGAAACGAGGAAGTGCAGACAGCTTGGTGGAGGCTGTAAGTATTTTAAACCTTTGGTGGGATAAAAGCGCTTACACAGTAACGACAAATCGTTAAACCAGTTCTGAAGTAGCAAGCTGTCAGATGCGGCAAATCGGCCTCAGTGAATTGCAGTACAAGTGCTAGGCTGTTCTTCTGTTCTTCACCATTCCTCTCTGAATCACAACTTGGACCTCATCCTTTAGATTGAGTCACTAGCATTGAGGAAATCTTAGTGGCCTCGTGACTGAAATGTGGTCAATTGGCATTAAAGACAGTTTAAGTAGGATGGGATGGTGAGTATTGTTTGACCTCATAATGCTTCATGCCCTAGTCTACATGATGCCTTAGCTGACGATCCACTAATTATGACAAAGACTCTTCATTGCAGACAAGATTAACTTTCTATTTAACAGTTTAATAAACCACTACATAACCAAGATGCTGACTGAATATCTTGACATTTAAAATCTGCTATAATTTAAACAACAAGATTAATTGAAAGCACGTAAAAATAAGTAGAAGATTACTCCTTCCCCTTTGCATCTAAACTGCAGCTGGAGATTCCCTGTAGAAGGAGTGGGCAATGGGATTCAGGATCTGAGTGTGGAGACTGTGGCTGATTGTGTTTCTGCTCTGACTCTCATCCTGTCAAAACTGGGAGGAAGAGACCTACTGATACGGGAGGATTTAAACTAATGTGGCAGGGGGATGGGTACAAGAGCAGAGACAGGTGGGTGTAAAACGAGGGTGGAAGCAATAGGGAGCAAGGTGAAAAGTAAAAGTGGCAGGCAGACAAAACCTGGGCAAAAATCAAAGGGCCACTTCTCAACAAAATTGTATAAGGGGTAAGAGCGTTGTAAAAACAAGCCTGAAGGCTTTGTGTCTCAATGCAAGGAGTATTCGTAATAAGGTGGATGAGTTGAACGTGCAGATAGCTATTAATGAGTATGATATAGTTGGGATCACGGAGACATGGCTCCAGGGTGACCAAGGCTGGGAGCTGAACATCCAGGGATATTCAATATTCAGGAGGGATAGACAGAAAGGAAAAGGAGGTGGGGTAACGTTGCTGGTTAGAGAGGAGATTAACGCAATGGAAAGGAAGGACATTAGCTTGGAGCATGTGGAATCGGTATGGGTATAGCTGCGAAACACTAAGGGGCAGAAAACGCTAGTGGGAGTTGTGTACAGGCCACCTAACAGTAGTAGTGAAGTTGGGGATGGTATCAAACAGGAAATTAGAAATGCGTGCGACAAAGGCAAAACAGTTATAATGGGAGACTTCAACCTACATATAGATTGGGTGAATCAAATTGGCAGGGGCGCTGAGGAAGAGGATTTTTTGGAAAGGATAGTTGCGGGATAGTTATCTAAATCAATATGTAGAGGAACCAACGAGAGAGCAGGCTATTTTAGACTGGGTATTGAGTAATGAGGAAGGGTTAGTTAGCAGTCTTATTGTGCGTGCCCCCTTGGGCAAGAGTGACCATAATATGGTCGAGTTCTTCATTAGGATGGAGAGTGACATTGTTAATTCAGAAACAATGGTTCTGAACTTAAAGAAAGGTAACTTTGAGGGTATGAGACGTGAATTGGCCTAGATTGACTGGCAATCAATTCTAAAAGGGTTGACGGTGGATACGCAATGGAAGACATTTAAAGACTGCATGGATGAACTACAAAATTTGTTCATCCCAGTTTGGCAAAAGAATAGATCAGTGCATCCGTGGATAACAAGGGAAATCAGGGATAGTATCAAAGCAAAGGATGATGCGTACAAAGTAGCCAGAAAAAGCAGCATACCAGAGGACTGGGAGAAATTCAGAGACCAGCAGAGAAGGACAAAGGGCTTGATTAGGAAAGGAAAAATAGATTATGAAAGAAAACTGGCAGGGAACTTAAAAACTGACTGCAAAAGTTTTTATAGATATGTGAAGAGAAAGAGATTAGTTAAAACAAATGTAGGTCCCTTGCAGTCAGAAACAGGCGAGTTGATCATGGGGAACAAGGATATGGCGGACCAATTGAATAACTACTTTGGTTCCATCTTCACTAAGGAAGACATAAATAATCTGCCGGAAATAGCAGGGGACCGCGGGTCAGAGGAGTACTTGAGTGAAATCCAGGTTAGTCGGGAAGTGGTGTTGGGTAAATTGAATGGATTAAAGGCCGATAAATCCCCAGGGCCAGATAGGTTGCATTCCAGAGTACTTAAGGAAGTAGCTCTGGAAATAGTGGATGCATTAGTGATAATCTTTCAAAACTCTTTAGATTCTGGAGTAGTTCCTGAGGATTGGCGGGTAGCAAACGTAACCCCTCTTTTTAAGAAGGGGGGAAGAGAGAAAACGGGGAATTACAGACCAGTTAGTCTAACATCGGTAGTGGGGAAATTGCTAGAGTCAGTTATTAAAGATGGGATAGCAGCACATTTGGAAAGTGGTGAAATCATTGGACAAAGTCAGCATGGATTTACGAAAGGTAAATCATGTCTGACGAATCTTGTGGAATTTTTCGAGGATGTAACTAGTAGCGTGGATAGGGGAGAACCAGTGGTGTGGTGTATCTGGACTTCCAGAAGGCTTTCGACAAGGTCCCACATAAGAGATTAGTATATAAACTTAAAGCATACGGCATTGGGGGTTCAGTATTGATGTGGATAGAGAACTGGCTGGCAAACAGGAAGCAAAGAGTAGGAGTAAACGGGTCGTTTTCACAATGGCAGGCAGTGACTAGTGGGGTACCGCAAGGCTCAGTGCTGGGACCCCAGCTATTTACAATATACATTAATGATCTGGATGGGGGAATTGAAGGCAATATCTCCAAGTTTGCGGATGACACTAAGCTGGGGGGCAGTGTTAGTTGTGAGGAGGATGCTAGGAGACTGCAAGGTGACTTGGATAGGCTGGGTGAGTGGGCAAATGTTTGGCAGATGCAGTATAATGTGGATAAATATGAGGTTACCCACTTTGGTGGCAAAAATAGGAAAACAGACTATTATCTAAATGGAGGCCGATTAGGAAAAGGGGAGATGCAGCGCGACCTGGGTGTCATGGTACACCTGTCATTGAAAGTAGGCATGCAGGTACAGCAGGCAGTGAAGAAAGCGAATGGTATGTTAGCATTCATAGCAAAAGGATTTGAGTATAGGAGCAGGGAGGTTCTACTTCAGTTGTATAGGGTCTTGGTGAGGCCACACCTGGAGTATTGCGTACAGTTCTGGTCTCCAAATCTGAGGAAGGACATTATTGCCATAGAGGGAGTGCAGAGAAGGTTCACCAGACTGATTCCTGGGATGTCAGGACTGTCTTATGAACAAAGACTGCATAGACTCGGTTTATACTCTCTAGAATTTAGGAGATTGAGAGGGGATCTTATAGAAACTTACAAAATTCTTAAGGGGTTGGACAGGCTAGATGCAGGAAGATTGTTCCCGATGTTGGGGAGGTCCAGGACAAGGGGTCACAGCTTAAGGATAAGGGGGAAATCCTTTAGGACCGAGATGAGAAGGACTTGTTTCACACAGGAGTGGTGGGTCTCTGGAACTCTCTGCCACAGAGGGTAGTTGAGGCCAGTTCATTGGCTATATTTAAGAGGGAGTTAGATGTGGCCCTTGTGGCTAAGGGGATCAGAGGGTATGGAGAGAAGGCAGGTACGGGATACTGAGTTGGATTATCAGCCATGATCATATTGAATGGCGGTGCAGGCTCGAAGGGCCGAATGGCCTACTCCTGCACCTAATTTCTATGTTTCTATGGGAGTCGAGGCAGAGAATGGGGTTGAGTTAAAAGATGACTCAAACAGCTGATAGCCTACACCTTTTTATGTTCTTATAGCAGATAATTTAATGGAAATATTAACATTTTCCTGATTGAAGTACTAATTCAAATTCACTTTTAAGTTTCTGGATGTCCGTTATGTTTAACGAGCACTGTTAAAATGTTATAGAAAACTAAATCATTAGGGTTTGCTGTGCTTGCTTCATTACAATTTTTTCATAATGTTAGTAATCACATTCTTTTCTTCTGCTTCAAAGGTCCTAATATCGGAAGGCCTTGGGCAGTATGCAAGAGATCCCAAATTTGTTTCAGTTACAAAACATGAGCTTGCAGATGCCTGTGACATGACCATTGATGAAATGGAAAGTGCAGCAAGCAATTTATTAAATGGCAATCTTCACAATGGAACTACTGGGGATTTACTCTCCATTAAAAACAGGCGTGACTATGAGCTACAAGATTATGGTGTTGAATACAGTGATGAGGAACCAGACACTGGCATATATGAAGAGGACCTTGGTGATGAAATGATATGCATCACTACTTTATAGCATTTAGCACAGATTAATCATGTGTACAAAAATTAAGGAAGTGCCTAGTCGTGGAGAATTTCTTATGGCACTAGCTAGACAAAGTGACCAACAGCTACTTCCGAGTGCGAGTGACTGGTGGCATTTGGATCAAATAACCCCTCTCATGTCCTCAATACAAGAGTGTGGTCAACTGCAAGAGGTCTGAGCAATCAAATAACCAGCACGCAGAGGACCAAGGAGAAGGTTGTGAGGTGAAGCCATAATTTAACCATCAAAGGCTGCAGAGGTTTTCAGTAACCGATGTGCAAGCTGCAGTGTGGAAGGAAGCAGTGTACTGTTTCTATGGCAATGGCTTATGGTTTAAAGGAAAATATTGTAAAGGTGATGACAATCAAATCTGAAGGCTGTTGTTACCTCAGAAATGTGTTTGGACTTTTGGCTGGGAGCAAGGGAAAGCATATCAAAATATTTAAAATTATGAAACGTATCTTTTCTCTGGTTTTTCATGCAAATATGAACCATGCTGAACGGCGTTTTAGACACTGCAACAAATCTCAAAAAGTATTATTTTTTGGTGGGCAAAAATAACTGATTTTTTCTTAACTATTTTATTGCGCGTTTACACAGGATATATCTCTTATTTTGTCTTTTTACATCTGCTGTGGAGGGAACCTAATTTTCTGCCCATTAAGAGAATTATGAGCAAATTATACTGGAAATTGGAATGGCATTAATCTTCTTTAACGTTCATTTGAAGCTTAAACTGCATTTCTTGCAAAGTAGGCAAACTGTATATGGTTGTAACATACAGATAACAAATTTGTATTTGTAAAGAGATGTTCTATATTTTGTAATCCTGGTACTGTAACGGATAAGCAGCAATATTTATGGTTCAAAATCACCGTCACAAATTCTATAGATTACTGGTATTTTTTAATAGAAGTGCAAATTCATAAGTAACTGATGGAGCTGCCTTTTCTTTGTGTATGATGCAAGGTTAATTTCAGCGTTTTCAGCTAGTTTGGAGCCAGAGGGAAAAAGCTCTTTGGCAAGCAGTTTTTAAATTAAAAGTAAAATATAAACCTAACTTTACACAGGATATGCAAAGATTATTTACTAACACCCTTACTAGGAATTATAAATATTACAAAAATGTAATTCTTGGTACATTCTCCATCTTTTCGAACTCGCTTGTAATAATTAGGGATTTTCATTGCCTGACCCATTTACTAAGAGTTACTTTGGTACACCGAGGCAAAATCATTTGAGATAAGTTTCAATTTGAATCAGCCAAGAGCTACACAGTTCTCAGTGCAGTTTCAGTAAAACAAGCTCGATTTTTGCATATCTTGTCTGTTACAATTGCTCATGACGTGAACAGCTTGTGGTCACGGTCTGAGAATGAGGTGAGCTGTGTGCATTCCCACATTATGCTGAGAACTACAAATGCATGGATCTGAAGGGTGAGGTTGCTGTTGTACTGATCTTCAGATGAGCTATTTTATCAGCATGTGCATCAGTATTTTATGCTTTGAGTATTTGTTTGCACTCTATTCCCATTGCAGTAACAGGTCTTAATTAACTGAAGATGCTGTGTTTTTCCAAGGTACATTTTCAGAGGTTTTTTATATATATTAAATAATGGCCTGTTTCAGTTGCAGGTACATTACTAGCAGCAGCCACTAGAATCTTTTAAATTGTGTACATTTGAAACACATGTGTATATTCTACTAGTAACAAAAACTGAAGCAAGATAGTTTACCTCAGTCAGGGATAAATAAGATTTTAAATTGTTTTTATTCCATTACCAAGGAGGGTATTCTTGATCTTAAGTTCACTGGTTATAGCAATCTATGATTGCACAACTCATTCCTCAGTGCAACCTTCATTACTTTTATATGAAGTAAGCCTTTTGTGTAGTATGGTATTTGTATATTCAGTTTATAAGGTTCTACTATTTTGTGATTGTATGGTACAGTAAACTCTGTATACATATTTTCGTTACCACCATACCATAGTGTTGGAAATGTACATACAAAATAGTGTATATTTCTGTAAGTTGAATCTATCTAAGCCCAAGTAAAGTTAAGTTAATTTCTCACTAGACAAGCCTGAACAATTATTATAATTACAGGTACAATGGAGATTTACATAATAACCTTAATCCCTAGTTCTTTTTCTTGTTGTGTTTCCATAGTATATTTTTCATTAATGGGTTACAGATCCTGTAAGTTTTGTTCATTCTCCTGTTGTTCTGATGTGCCTGCCACGTTTAATATTCTTTACGATATCAGTGTTGCTGCCCGACTCAACTTACAGCATGTACAAACCAAACATTTCTGTCTTCATGAATAAAAGAATGCATGGGCAAATAGGTTACCTTATCCTGTATAAAATAAACAAGTCAATTAAAGAGCCTCCCAGAAGATTTCTACATATAAAGTAACGGTTACTTGAAACTGTGTCATAAATCACTTTGTGTAGTGATGGACAGATGGTGTTTTGGTGTGCTTGTGTTTTAGCTCCGGAAAGGCGCACTCCTGGTCTGTCCATGTCACAAGAATAAAAGCTTCATCTTTGCTCACCATTTTCTTTCATTGGGCTCCTTGCTATGTGAGTTTATAGACAACTGTAAGATCAGCCATCCTGCGCTCCAAGGAATAAAGTCCCAGCCAGGTTAATCTCCCTACAGCTCAGGCCCTCGCGTCCTGACAACATCCTCATAAGTCTTCTCATTCTCTGCACTCTGTCCAGCTTAACAACATCCTTCCCATAGAAGGGTGGCCAAAATTGAGCATAATACTTACTACGAGTACAGACTTACCAACATCTTGACAACTGTAACATAATGTCCCAACACTTCCACTACATTCAGTGACGATTGAAGGCCATTATGTCTACCGCCTTCTTCACAACCCTATCTACCTGTGATGACACTTTCCGGGAACTATTTTTCCTTCTGTTTCACAACATCCCAAAATGCCACACCTCCACTTATCTGCATTATACTCCATTAGCCATTCCTCAGCCCACGTGAGCAGCTGATCAACATCATGCTGTATTTATTGATAATACAGATGACAAACAAAATAATTGATTATAGATGACAATATATTAAATTTGTATAGGTTTCTTAAAAGTACACACTCAAACTTTAGACAATCTCCTTTGACCACGAAACATTGAGCCAAATGATCTCCAGCACAATAGATAATGTAACCTGCTATTAAGAAGTTAATGCACATTTTTCAACTGAGCTTTTTAGCTCCATTAAAGATGCTTTTCATAAAATGACAAAGTCACATATAGAAGGAGACGGGTCACATAGTGTTTTTAAATGTAGTGCAAGAGAAAAGGAATGGGTGACGCTTCTGGTCGAGACCCTTCTTCAGACATTAGGGTTAGACATCAGACATTAGTCTGAAGAAGGGTCTCGACCCAAAACGTCACCCGTGCCTTCTCTCCAGAGATGCTGCCTGTCCTGCTGAGTTACTCCAGCTTTTTGTGTCTATCTGGGTTTAAACCAGCATCTGCTGTTGCTTCCTACACAAAACGTTTGGTCGCTGAAGATATAAGCACAAGAGAAAGCAAGGTCAGAGGAATACAGAAATCACACGGGGCAGAGGAGGTTACGGTGTCTGTGAAGAATTTAAAATCGTGGCTTTGATTAGTTCTGAAGCAAAGATGTTTAGGGACTATATTGGGTTGTAGGTTCAATGGGCATGGTCCAAGTTGGGATTAGAGTCATTACAGCATTTTTATAGGAGAGGGGTCAGTACCACAGTAAAAGAACAATAATGTTGACTAGAGGGCCAGGAAGGGAAGTTAGGTGGTATTAGAATAGTATAAAGGCAGTAGGTAGGGTGTGGGCATCATCATAGGAGATGGGGCTATGAGAGAAACTAGATTTAGAGCATGGGGAAACATTGGAGGAAGCTTAACTCTCTGGGCTCGTAAGACACAGGAATGATCTTGATATAAGTGGGAGTGGAGGACCAAGGCACAGGAGGAGTTTAGGAAGAAGTCAGCAGCAAAGGAAACGGTTGAAGATTATCTAGGATTTTTCAGGATGACTGCGGAACAGCAAGGCATTTTAACACACTTGCAGGAGCTGCCGAGGAGATGCCTCTCAACCTAATGATGGACACCTTGCCCTGTTTATTTTAAATCTTCACATCTATACCCCTTCAACATTGGCTGCAGAACTCTCGAATCAAAGTAGACTCACCAAGATGGGAAAAACATGAACAGAACCACAAACTTTCCAACGTTGTTCCAGTGCACATGTCACCAGAGTACACCAAAAAGCCCTTGAATAGATGGTATAACTCACCCATTGGTATCTCACCTGCTGGAAGTTCATCAGCTTCAAGTGAATTCAAGTTGTTTCCCTTCTATTATACGGCAAGAAAACAAAAACTGTCAGAGAACTTGCCTTCTGAAGCTTGAAAGTTCCGTCCCTTTGTAGCCAGTGTGCAAAATGGTTGAGGAATCCGTCATTCCAACTAATCGCCCTTTCAGTATAGGAGTAAAGAGGTTCTTTTGCAGTTGTATAGGGCTCTGGTGAGACCACATCTGGAGTATTGTGTAGTTTTGGTCTCCTAATTTGAGGAAGGACATCCTTGTGATTGAAGCAGTGCAGCATATGTTCACGAGATTGATCCCTGGGAAGGCGTGACTGTCATATGAGGAAAGATTGAAAAGACTAGGCTTGTATTCACTGGAGTTTTGAAGGATGAGGGGGGAATCTTATAGAAACATATACAATTATAAAAGGACTGGACAAACTAGATACAGGAAAAATGTTCCCAATGTTGGGTGAGTCCAGAACCATAGGCCATTGTCTTAGAATAAAGGGGTCATTTAAGAATGAGGTGAGAAAAAGCTTTTTTACCCAGAGAGTTGTGAATTTATGGAATTCCCTGCCACAGAGGGCAGTGGAGGCCAAGTCACTCGACGGATTTAAGAGAGTTAGATAGAGCTTTAGGGACTAGTGGAGTCAAGGGATATGGGGAGAAGGCAGGCACGGGTTATTGATAGGGGACGATCAGCCATGATCACAATGAATGGCGGTGCTGGCTCGAAGGGCCAAATGGCCTCATGCACCTATTTTCTATGTTTCTAAGTTTCTATAAACCATCAGCCTGCATTCAAAGGAAGAGCAGATGTCCAATATGCCACACAATAAAAAACCTTAGGAAAAATCCTTTGTTTGGTTTGATCTTTCCAATAGCTATATTTGCCAAAATGCACAACCAGGACTTGGAATCATTCACAATCAATGAGTTTTTAACACTTACTTTTACTGCCTGAGTTCAGACTCACCACATTACACACTGCCTCCACAGTACATCCACTCACTATTACGAGAAAAACTTGCAGCTGTGTTTAAAATGCGATCGTTCCGCTGTTTACAACTAATTATTCTGTCACCCCCTTGCATTTCAAGACACGATTTAATCAGAATGATACCTGCAATACCATGGCTCGGTCTTTTCAGAAGTTGAATATTATAAATCGATCATTTAAAAACTATAGAATACTGATTAAACTATTACAAGTCAACCATTCCTTTCATTCGAGACATTGTGATAATTGGTGGATTTGGCAGGAATGATATACAGTGAAACCATGAACATCACTACCTTGGCCCAAACCATAATCATTAGACCATGCACACAGGGATGAGTATATTCCAAGTTTAATTCTTGATTTAAACAACGAAAGAAAATTTATAAAAAGCAAAGCACACAAGACACTAAACTCGATTAAAAAGGTTTTCTACATTGTATCAAGTAGCTAATTTACAACTATTCAGACGTTCTTTTACATCGTTACAAAACCTACCTTTTTTGAAGTGGGAGAAACATGCTCAAGTATAATAGAATTTTAACGAGTACTACCTTTTCTTTAAGCTAAATGCCTATGATTTGGGATTATAAACAGGAACGTGCTCGTCACATAACGCTGGGCGTCCCCTGATGATATCAGCGGCTTTCTCGGCCAACATGATTGTGGGTGAATTCAGGTTGCCGCTCACAACACTGGGCATGATGGAAGAGTCAACGACTCTCAGGTTCTCCAGCCCGATCACCCTAGTGTCTGGGTCGACCACTGCCATGGGGTCTGAGGCTTGCCCCATTCTACACGTGCACGAAGGGTGGTAAGCACTGTCGGCCTTTTCCCTCACAAATGCATCGATCTCCTTGTCCGACTGCACATGGCTGCCGGGCGTTATTTCTGGACCACGGTACTTATCAAAGGCCTTTTGGGCAAAGAGCTCCCTGCTCAGCTTCACCGATTGGCGGATTTCCCTGATGTCACTTTCTGCAAAATGAATAATTGTTTCAGTAATGCAAGTTACAACTGAGTACTTTAGTGCAAATCCATCAAACATGCAAAGTTAGCATTTCACGACCAATGCATGCCGAATTCTACATCTCCAACCTGACAAATTTACAAATGCCTGCTGTAGCTTTATGTTGAAAAGCTAGACGCTACACAAGACATTGGCGAGGCCACATTTGGAATATTGTCTTCAGTTTTGGTTACCCTCCTGTAGGAAAGATATTGTTAAACTCAAAAGGGTACACAGAAGATTTACAAGGATGTTGCCAGGACTCAAGGCCCTGAGCTACAGGGAGAGGTTGGGCAAGCTGGGACTTTATTCCTTGGGGCGCAGGAGGATGAGGGGTGATGTTTTGGAGATGTATAAAATCATGAGAACAGATATGGTGAATGAACAGACAATAGACAATAGGTGCAGGAGTAGGTGATTTGGCCGTTCGAGCCAGCACCACCATTCAATGTGATCATGGCTGATCATCCCCAATCAGTACCCCGTTCCTGCCTTCTCCCCATATCCCCTGACTCCGCCATTTTTAAGAGGCCTATCTAGCTCTCTTTTGAAAACATACAGAGCCTTTTATCCAGAGTAGGAGAATCAAATCAGTACCTGAGGGGCAACCTTTTCACACAGAGGGTGGTTGGTAAATGAATTAAGTTGAGGCAGGTACTATAACAACATTTGGACAGGTACATGAAGTTTAGAGGAATGTGGGGCTAAGGCGAGCAAATGGAACTATGAGACTCGCGTAGATGGGGAATCTTGGTCAGCATGGGCTAGTTGGGCCGAAGGGCCAGTTTCCATGCTGTATGACAATACAGGGAACCAGGGGAGCTGCTGGGTATTTTGTTGAATCATAAATAAAGACGACCATTTATAACTGACATAAAATATTACCTGTGGACAAGTAGTTAGGCTCCAGAATGGGGTGATCTTTTGGATTTGAACTCCTGAGTTTCAGCCAGCCCACACTCGTGGGTCTCATGGGGCCCACGTGGACCTAACAAAAAGTTACAATGAATACTTAAATGGTGATCATTACTGGCTTACAGCTTCCACTTATTTTGGTCCTTTACGCTGTACTTTATCCTGCACAAAAGGCTAAAGTAAACTTTTAACAAAAACTAGAATGCCGGAAGAACTCAGTGGGTCAAGCAGCATCTGTGGAAGCAAAAGGTGCGTGTAGGTGTCTTCATGTAAGCTAAGAGGTAAAACTGAGTGGCACCTTCTGTCTGCATTGATATTTGAGGTTTATGCTATCAGAGCTGACATAGTGATTGGATTTGAAAATCCAGGTAACGATGATTAAGATCAAATCCTGATGGTGTAGGCAGTGAACAGTGTTCGTGTCGGTACGGCGGATGAAGTAGTGAGCGGAAGGTTGTTACTTTGTCTTTATTTCGAATGTTATGGAGTTTAGCTTAACTTAGAGATGCAGTGCGGAAACAGATCCTTCAGTCCACCGAGTCCACACTGACCAGCGATACCCACACATGAACACTATTCACACACTAGGGACAATTTACACATACACCAAGTCAATTAACCTACAAACCTGCACATCTTTGGAGTGTGGGAGGAAAAATCAAAGATCTCAGAGAAAACCCACGCGGTCACAGGATGAACATGCAAACTCCGTACAGACAGCACCCGTAGTCAGGATGGAACCCGGGTCTCCAGCGTTGTAAGCGCTGTAAGGCAGCAATTCTACCGCTGCGCCCGTGACAAGATATGAGAACAATTGGTGAACCTAAAAACTATGAAAAAAAATCAAAATCATCCTGTGATTCAATTAATTTGCACAAGGATGCATGGTCAATCCATACAGAGTGGGTGATTTTCTATTTGGTATAATAGCAACCTCTGACACGATCTCTTCCTCCTCCACAACCTCCTTCCCTGTGGCTTTGGCTGCAACTTCCTCTGTAGAGAGGACGGGTATCGTGAACTTGTGTCATAAACCAACCATGCCGTGCTTGCCTCTGCAAGTGCACACAACTCCTCTCTCTGCCTTTGTCATTTCCAAATGGTTATAAAATAATTTTAGATCCAATTTATTTTATTTATTTTTCTCCATGCCCCAACCCCCATGGTCTTGTACACCTCAATAAGGTCACCCCTCAGCCTCCTACACTCCAAACAGAAAAGTCTCATCCTGCCCAACCTGTCCCGGTAACTCAAGCCCAGGTAACATCCTGGTGAATCTCTTCTGTACCCTTTCCAGCTTAATGACCAGCACAAAATGCTGGAGTTATTCAGCACACAGCCTGACCTATTGAGTTACTCCAGCATTTTCTATCTATCTTTGGTGTAAACCAGCATTTGCAGTTCCTTCCTACGGATTTCACCAGCTTAATGGCAACCTTCCTGTAGCTGGGCACAGTGCTCCAGGTATGGTCTCACCAACGACTTGTACAGCTGCCTCATGATGTGCCAAGCAGACAATAGGTGCAGGAGTAGGCCATTCGGCCCTTCGAGCCAGCACCGTTTGCATACCCTTCCTGTAGGGGTTCAGAGAATCGATTATTTGAGTTTATTACAAACTGCAGACTCATTGAAAAGAACAGTGGACTCAAGGTTATAATTGACAAAAATCCAGGCAGAATAGTGAACGATCCTGCAATACTCTGGCCTCTGGGATCAGGGCCAACACACGGTTAATAATTGTGAGCCAGTTAGAAGTATCCTCGTTGAGATTGATAGCGGAATTGTCTTGGATAAGAAAGCATATAAAGTCATGTAGATAAGAAAGCTTTTCATCAGGGGTATTCTATAATCTTTGAGCTGTGTTCTGCAGGTCTTTTACCTTGTCCCATCTTCTCTCTCCTTTCTTTACTATTAAAAAACAGCAGTGAACCAAAAAACCCAACCCCAAAACCAATGTAGTATTTAAACTGCTTATACTGCAATCAACAACTGGGTATGTACAAAATGTGCAGGAAAGAACTGCAGATGCTGGTTTAAATCAAAGGGAGACACAAAATGCTGGAGTTAAGCAGATGTCCCACTGCGGCAACCTAATCCGCGAGTTAAGAAGAGTGTCTTCAACCTTCAAGCTTGTGGGCACTTGCCTGGAAAACCTCGAGCTGTATCGCACACACACACACACAAACACATCGCAAAGGCGGGGGCCAGAGAAAGAGGGGGAGCGCTGTCTGAAATTCACACCCGCGATGAAGAGGACGGTAAAAGATGGCTGCAGTTCCGGTAAGTCCTTTAGAGAGCGCGGGGGGGGGGGGGGGGGGGGGGGGGGGGAGAGAAGTGGAGGGGGGGGGGGGAGAAGGAGTGGAGACACTTTTAAGAAGTATAATAACGTTTAGCGGGCATTTTACCTAACGGTATGTTTTCCTTGGTCCTGAAAACTCCAATGAGCCAATCAAAATGCCCGGTCAGCGAAGGAGATTGCCTAGGGCTGCCCTCGACTGCCTGTAACTACATAGCGACCCCCTCCACTGCACTACGAGTTCAATAGAACCATGCCGACCAATTTTTATTCGCAGAAAATCTTTCAACATGCTGAAAATTTTCCGCGACCTAGCTGTGGCTGCAAGTATTCGGGAACTTCCCTCGAGCATGAACGAGAGTTCCAGTGACCTCACAGGACCTTCTAGGACCACGTGTCGACCATGCTGCAAGTTTGAGTCGAGGGCAAACTCGTCTAAACTCGCAGATTAGGTCACCACAGTGGGACATCGCCTTAACTCAGCAGGACAGGCAGCATCTCTGGTGAGAAAGAATGGGTGACGTTTCGGATCGAGATCCTTTTTCAGACAAGATACTGTATGTACAAGCTGTGAATACAGACACATTGGCACTCAGGATGATTAAAGTGCATTCTAAACTCGCCAATGCAGGCAAATGTACCAAACACCACCTTCACCACCATGTCCACCTGACTCCACTTTCAGGGAATCGTGCTTCTGTGTCCCACCCCTCTCTGTCCTGCAATACTCTCCAGGGCTCTACTTGAACCCATATGATTCAGAAAGGGAATGTTTTTTTGTTTCTAGCGGTTCTTGTTTATGTCTCCGTGTGGCTTATCGAAGTGTTTGGTGCAACTGTCAGCAGTTCAGAGGCCATGCGTGCAGTACAAGGTCTCACCTGATAAGCCTCTTCGGTGGGCGTAGCCCTGCCGTGGTCGATCACCTGCGAGGGCAGGAAGTGGAACTGAATGTTGGGGTGCTGCACTCCATGGCCGCTTCGTATAAACCCACCCGTCTCCAGGTGGGCAGTCGCCCCCTCACCTGCAGACAGCAACATACTTTACTTCATTATTACGGGGAGAAGGCAGGAGAATGGGGTAGAGAGGGAAAGATAGATCAGCCATGATGGAATGGCGGAGTAGACTTGATGGGCTGAATGGCCTAATTCTGCTCTTAAAACTCATTAACTTTATGTAGGAAGAAGAGCACTTGCAGCTTGTTGATTCAACTATAACATTCTGATGGTCCGCACACTGAGGACCAGCAGGCGCTGGGCTATTGGCCGTGACTCTTATTTCATCGACACACCTTTATTCTTTCCCATGTTGCACGTCATCACAGGCTGCAATAATGGGCCGGTGTAGGGGACACGGGGTGGGTGGGGGCGGGGGACACGGGGTGGATGGGTGCGGGGGACACGGGGTGGGTGGGTGGGGGACACGGGGTGGGTGGGTGGGTGACACGGCGTGGGTGGGGGGGACATGGGGTGGATGGGTGGGGGACACGGGGTGGGTGGGTGCGGGGGACATGGGGTGGGTGGGGGTGGGGGACACGGGGTGGGTGGGGGTGGGGGACACGGGGTGGGTGGGGGGGACATGGGGTGGATGGGTGCGGGGGACACGGGGTGGGTGGGTGTGGGGGACATGGGGTGGGTGGGGGGGACATGGGGTGGATGGGTGCGGGGGACACGGAGTGGGTGGGTGGGGGGGACACAGGGTGGGTGGGTGGGGGGGACACAGGGTGGGTGGGTATAGTGGACATGCGGTGGGCGAAGGAGCTATGGGGGGTGTGGGGCAAGGGTTCCCAACCTGGGGTAAATTGACCCCCAGGGGGTAGATTTGTTGATTGTGGATTTGTAAATATTGTTTCTCATTGAGTGACTGTGTTTGGTTCAGGTATACCGGTATCTGTTCATCATTAGTTGTTCATAAACACGTGAAATGGCATTGTTGTGGGCTATTAAAGGTTACCGGGGGTAGACGGGACGACAAAGGTTGGGAGACCCTGGTGTAGGGGATGTGGGTGGGGGGTACATGGGGTCAGGGCCACATGGGGGTGACTGACATTTGTCAAACCGGGTTCATTTCAGTTTAGATCAGTTGATGGTCACACACCGGGGTGCAATGACTTTCCATGTTGGCAGAGTAAACAGTGTACAGTGTATAGATGGATGAATCTGATGATACAGTTACTGATCAACAAATCAACAGGAGTGCCCTAGAATACTAAAGAGCAATAGCGGAATGAGGTAGAGTTGCGTGAATACATGACTGTGCCAGGGGAAGGTGGTGTGGAAGAGGAGAATGGTTCAGGAGTCTGTAGCCCATCATGTCTGGATGTGTGAGCTTCAGGCTGCTGCATCACTGCCAAAATAACTGACCACAGACCTGAACAAACAATCCCAAGCAGATAGTGAACAGTGTTGAAAATACTGCCCAATAACTAAATAATCTAAACTAAACAAAACAAGATAAACAAATGAGATACTGGATCTGGTTTGAAAGCTCAAACATATTTCCACTGGCACCTCATGGGAATGAACGGTATGGGATCCATCTCCAGTCTAGCTGCTGATGGAGTCATGTCATGACAAATAACAACTCCAACAATCTCAAATCGTGGCCCTGCCTGCAACAATACTGTGCATGCAGCTTAACCTGAACACTGCAACAAGTCAGGGTGATGACAGGTGGCCAACATCACCGTGCCTGACAACACCACCCCTTCCACAAAGGCCTCAAGTGCCACGGCACCACAGTAGAAAGACCAATAAACCTTTACCTGTGAATTTCCACAACCATTCCAGGCCAATCTGGATCATCTTGATGGGTTTTTGGGACTTGTACAGTGTGATGGGTTTGGTACACTGCTGCTGCACATACAGTTCCAGGTGATCCTGAAGGTTCTGGCCCACACCTGCAAACAAGACTTTTCTTTTAGGTGACAAATTCTAATCGCCCACTGTACTAATCATCTGTAGCGTGTGGATGATATCAGAGTTCCACATTTCCACCCCAGTCTTCCACCCTGCTCCTTTTCCCACCTCCGTATCCTCATCTCCCACCCTCGAGTCCCACATTTCCCTTCATCCCCCCTCTTTCCCCGTCTCCTTTTTTCCCACTTAGGTTTTTATTGATTTTCCACAGAGATATATACAAAACAGTGCAACACCATCACCATAAATAAAAAACAAAATAGGAAAAACAATCAAAATTTAAAAAAAAATAAATAGGGGAAAATAAGTAAATAAATAAATAATTGGAATAAGACGTGTGGTTTACTTACCAAATAAATAAAAAAATAACATTGATTAGTTATCTGAAGATATTTCAATATTCGCACAAACATACCATCTAGTTCTATATAGCACAGTCTTCCCATATCTAGCTCGGTATTTATCTAGTTGGTGTCACGGCTCAAATAAACGGTCCATTTATCCCAAATCTTCTCAAATGGATTCTCCTTGACTCAAGAAATATGTCAGTTTCTCCATAGTAAAGATGACTTGCACAATTTCTAGCCACTGTTCCTGTTTTGGGTTTTTTCATTAAGCCAGTGCCTGGTAATGACCTTCTTACTTGCTGCAAGCAAAACTTTAATCAAATGGGTATCTTCTATCTTTACAATATCTTTAATGTGCCCCAGATACATCGCAGGGCAGGTATTTAGGATTTTATAACCCAAGATATTTTAACAGCTGCGTTAACATTTTCCCAGCATGGCCTTATCTTTACACAGTTCCAGAAATATGCGAGTGGTCTGCCTCCATACCCCCGCACAGCCTCCAACAGTGTTGTTGGACAGCAAGTTGGCTGCTTATTTTGGGTGTTATAAAAAATCGAGTTAGATTCTCTCCTTGCTAGTGAGCTTGTGGATGTACTTTGTGTTTCACATATTTGACACCATTCTTCTGCTGTTATTTGAATTTTAAATTCTGCTTCCCATTTTGTTTTTATGTAGAGCGTTGATTCTCCCTCACTCCCACCGGAGCTTGGTAGAAAGTAGAGATGACCCGAGACCCCTTCTGTTTGTGTGCATCCACAATCACCTTGATCTCACTATCTAAATGGCGTCTAGTTGGGAAAAGGGAAAGTACAACGGGATCTGGGGGTCGTACATCAGTCTATGAAAGTGAGCATGCAGGTACAGCAGGCAGTGAAGAAAGCAAATGGCATGTTGGCCTTTTTAACAAGAGGAATCGAATATAGGAGCAAAGAGGTCCTTCTGCAGTTGTACAAAGCCCTAGTGAGACCACACCTGGAGTATTGTCTGCAGTTTTGGTCCCCTAATTTGAGGAAGGACATTCTTGCTATTGAGGGAGTGCAGCGTAGGTTTACAAGGTTAATTCCCGGGATGGCGGGACTGTCATATTCTGAGAGAATGGAGCAGCTGGGCTTGTACACCCGGGAGTTTAGAAGGATAAGAGGATATCGCATTGAAACATATAAGATTGGTACGGGCTTCGACACACTAGGGGCAGGAAACATGTTCCCGATGTTGGGGGAGTCCAGAACTAGGGGCTACAGTTTAAGAATAAGGGGTAAGCCATTTAGAACGGAGAAAAGGAAACACTTTTCTCACAGAGAATTATTAGATTAGATTAGATTAGATTCTTTATTTGTCATTCAGACCTTTCGGTCTGAACGAAACTCTGTTCCCCTGCAGTCATACATATAATTAAAAATAAATAAATAAAAATGACAGAACACACAATAAACACAAATTTAACATCCACCACAGTGAGTTCACCAAACACCTCCTCACTGTGGTGGAAGGCAAAGTCTTAAAGTCTGTGTCTCTTCCCTCTTTGTTTCCCTCTGCGCCGAGGTGATCCCAGGCCTCAGATGCCGCGACCGCACTGGGCGATGGTAATTAAGTCAGTCCCGCGGTTCAACCGAGCTCCACGAATGGGCCGGTTCAACTCCGCGGCCTGGGGGGTCCACCGGGCCCGTGGTCAGGCCGCTGCAACCGCTCCGGGACCAAGTCGGGTCGCCGCCCCGGGACCGAGTCGGGTTTCCGCCGCCGCTGTCGCCGCAGCTGCAGGAACCGCTCCGGGAGTCGGGCTGCTGCTGCCGCCGCCGCAGCTGCTGGAACCGCTCCGGGAGTCGGGCCGCCGCCGCTGCTGGAACCGCTCGGGAGTCGGGCCGCCGCCGCCGCCGCCGCTGGAACCGCTCCGGGAGTCGGGCCGCTGCCGCCGCTGCTGGAACCGCTCCGGGAGTCGGGCCGCCGCCGCTGCTGCTGGAACCGCTCCGGGAGTCGGGCCGCCGCCGCCGCCGCGGGAACCGCTCCGGGAGTCGGGCCGCCGCCGCCGCTGGAACCGCTCCGGGAGTCGGGCCGCCGCCGCCGCCGCTGCTGCTGGAACCGCTCCGGGAGTCGGGCCGCCGCTGCTGCTGGAACCGCTCCGGGAGTCTGGCCGCCGCTGCTGCTGGAACCGCTCCGGGAGTCGGGCCGCCGCTGCTGGAACAGCCCCTGGGCCCGAGGCCGCCAGCTCCGCCATTAGGCCTCGGCGCAGACAGGGACGGGGAATACGACAGAAAGTCGCACCCCCCCCCCCTCAGAAGGAAGAGACCTGGACATGTTACTCCCCCCCCCACCCACATACACACACAATCTAACAAAACGAACGAACCCAACTAAAAACAGGACAGCAAAATAAAATAACAGACGGACTGCAGGCGGGCCGCAGCTGTTAAGCCAGCGCCGCCAGCTTGGATGTGAGAATGGTGAGTCTGTGGAATTTCATTTCGGAGTCACGTGAGTGACTTCGTGAAGAGCCCGCCGGCGCGCATGCTCGACATATCGTCGTACCGCGTTGCTGCGACGGCTGGCGGTGGAGCGCGCTCCTCGCCAGCCCTTCAGAAGGGGCCACGGAGGTAAGTATTCTACCTTTAGTTGGTGGTCCTTGTTGTTGGTTTTGTCTTGCAGCAAGGACATGGATGGGAGTTCCAAGGGCCGGAGGACGTCAGGACGAGTTCGCCGGTCAACAGTTCCGGGGCCTTTACCATCGGCAGTACCTGCATCGCAGGCCGGGACTCAGGCGGAGATGTGGGTAAGCCCTGTGTTTACAGGTCCAGATCCGCCAGCACACCACAGCTCGGAGGAGTTCGACGAGGAGGAGTGTGGTGTGCCGCCAGAGCAGGGGGACCCTGCCATGGCAGTCAGGTCGTCAGCGGGCTCGCTGGCGACCTCGAGCTGGGTGCGTGCGGCTGCACGGCCTGTTCCACTCCGAGAAGGGGAAGGGCAGGAGCCCAGAAGCCTAACCCTACCAGGGCTAAGGCATTGCCTGACACGGAGGAGCGGTCAGGTTCCAGGGAAAGACCCGGGGCGGCTGTGAGGTCCAGCCGGCACGCCCCGACTCTCGACGCCGGGACGGGTCGGTCGAGTCGGGTCTCGTCACGGTCGCCGAGCCCCCCATGGATGGGTGGGCGAGACCATGCGTCGGCAACGTCCACGATGTGGGCAGCCGGCAAGACTGCGCGGGCCCCAGGCAGCCATGCTTCGGCTGGTGCCGACACCTCGCCGCAAGTGCCCTTAGTGGCAGCGGCTTCAGCTCCCGCTAAACGGAGGCGGTTGAACACGCCCGCGCAGGAATCGCGCAGTTCGCCTCGGCGGCTGTTAGCGACAACTACCGGCACCGGCAGGGCCTCGACGAGGTGCGGGCCGATGACAGGAGCCCGGTTTTCTTTTCAGAGCCGGAGGACTCCGACCACCTGAGTGTTCAGGGTGAAGGGCGTATTGACCGTATGGAGCGGCTGCTGGAGCTCCTGCTTCAACGTCAACAACAGCAGGGCAGCAACAGGCACAGGGCGTCTTCACAAACATCTACTATCAGCCTGGAGCAGCAGGAAGAAGTCCTCATCCAGACAATGAGCCGTCACAAGGCTCCATCCAATTGCAACTCCCTCAACGTGCCTGTGGTCAATACGCCGATATGGGGCAACATCAGTGCGGCTATCCGTCAACAGGAGGTAAAACTGCAGCGGATCCTGAAGCTCCTCACGGCCGGTATTACCGCCTTTGTGCGGTCGGTGGACGGGGACGAATTGAATTTGGACCAGGGAGATGCCCTGGCCCTCCTGTGCGCGACCCAGCACGAAATTAACGGGTTTCGCAAAACCAGCATCCGCCCAGCGCTCAATCCAAAGTTTGCAGGAGTGTGCAAACCACCGCCGCCGCCCCCGCCCCGTCAGCTCTTTGGGAAGGACCTCTCGAAGAGAGTCAAAGAGCTTGACGAGCAAGCCAAAACGGTGGGGATCATGCGCCCTCAGAGTGCCCCCACACCGTCAGGCTCAAAGTCTCCATACATTCGATCACGAGGGTCTGCCAGTACCTCGACGAGGACCCACCCTCAAGCTCCACAACGACAGCAACATCAGACCCAGCACCAGGGGTCTTTTTTAGGACAGGGTCGGCAGAGACCCTGGTGGAAAACGAAGACGCAGCGCCCTCAAGCCAACCCAGCACCTCCACGTCCACACACGCGTGTCAAGGACCGCCGGTAACCACGGAGGTGAGGGGGTCTGGTTCTCTCTTTTCTCTCTGTTTAACTTCACATGTTGGTGGTCACCTTCGGTGGTTTTTTGGGTGCATGAGGTAATTTCACTGGTGACGAGTATGTGTTGCAGAATATTCAGGGGCATAAAATTGAGTTTATTAATGGCGACATTCCTCCATCCCAGCACATGCCCGCTCGAACATTTAAAATTATCTGCTGCAGAACAGGCAGCCGGCTATAAGGAATTGTTAAGTCTTGAGCAAAGGAGTGATTAAGAGAGTGGTGCATGAGCCAGTTGAATTTGTTTCGAACATATTCACCAGACCTAAGAAGGATGGAAGTTGTCGTGTCATTATTGATCTAACCCGTTTGAATACTTTTGTAACATATTCTCATTTTAAAATGGATACGATGAAACAACCAAATCATTGATTTCTCATGGTTGTTTTATGGCATGCATCGGTTTAAAAGACGCATATTATTCCGTATCCGTCCAGAAATGTGACAGAAGGTTTTAAAAATTCATCTGGATGGGGCAACTCTGGCAGTACAAGGCTTTGCCTAATGAGCTCACCACAGCCCTAGATTGTTCACTAAATTAGTGAAGCCAATTATGGCTTATTTGAGACAACGACACCATATAGTATGGCCTATTTAGATGATGTCTTAATTGTGGGCCACACCCTGGAATTGGCTGAGCAGGGTGTTGCAGCTGCTGTCAATATATTTCAACAATTGGGGTTTATTGTCCATCCAGAGAAATCAAAGTTCTACCCTGCCCAGGTGATTAATTACCTAGGGTTCACGGTGAACTCTATAAGCATGAGGGTTACCATTCCAATTAACAAGATTGAGGAGGTTACCCAGGTGTGTCAAGATTTAATCCGCACCAATATACCATCGATTCGGCACTTAGCTACAATAATTGGGAAGCTGGTAGCTTTGTTTTCGGCAGCGCGATATGGACCTTTGCATTATCAGAATTTGCAAAGAGCTAAAATTGCTGCGTTAAAACAGAACGCTGGTTATTATGATCGGTCCATGCAGCTGCCGCCCGAAGCGATAAATGAGTTGCAATGGTGAGTGTGTCACATTAGCAACTCATTCAAGCCTATTAGGGAGGCTAATCCGGTGGTATATTTGCAAACTGATGCAAGCTCCAATGGTTGGGGATCCACGAATAATTGCTCTAGTTGTGGTGGCAGATGGGACACCCTTGAATCAACGATGTTGTTAACTCAAGGGATTAACTATTTGGAGTTGCTGGCAGCATTCCACGGACTTCGTGCGTATTGTTCTAAGCTTGTGGAGCACATGTCCGTCTCCAAATAGACAACACCACAGCAGTAGCATATTTAAACCATATGGGTGGTACCAGGCCTGTTTCGTGTGACAAATTGGCAAACTCAATTTGGCTCTGGTGTGTTCAAAGAGACATTTGGATTTCAGCTACCTATTTGCCAGGTGAGCTTAATACTGTGGCGGACACCAGGTCACGCAAATTTAATGACAACATTGAATGGATGTTGCATCCTGAGATCTTTTCTAAAGTCACAGCCAAATTTGGTAAACCGGACATTGACCTCTTTGCGTCACGGTGGAACCATCAGGTACCAACCTACGTTTCATGGGAACCAGATCCTGGGGCAATAGCGCTAGATGCATTCTCGCTGGACTGGGGGAAGTGGTTTTTCTATGCCTTCCCCCCATTTTGCCTCATCAGTCGGGTATTGGGAAAGATTCAGGCAGATGCTGCCAAGGGCATCCTTATTATACCCGACTGGCCCACACAGCCTTGGTATCCGGTGGTCTTTGACATGCTCAACGAACCTTGGGTCCTTTTGAAGGGTTGCCCACAATTGGTTACTCACCCTGTGTCAGGGGAGCCGCATCCCTGCCATGGCTATTTAAATTTGTTGGCTTGCAGGTTCTGAACAGGCCGTTAGTCCAATACGGCCTCTTGGCTCGGACCATGGATACCACCGGGGCGTCGTGTCGAGAGTCTACAAGGCGAAGATACCGCTCGCATATTAAGAAGTGGGAAGCCTACTGCAGCCGCTCTCGCATCACGTACGATGACGTGACAACAACCGACGTCCTGGAATTCCTCGCGGGGTTGCACCATGATGAACACTTAAGTTACAGTGCCATCAACAGCGCCAGAAGTGCGCTATCATTCTACCTCAGTTTGGAGGTAGGATCCAACAGGCTAGTGTCCAGACTCATGCGGGGTATATTCAATATGAATCCGCCTACACCACGCTATAATATCACCTGGGATGTCAGGGACGTATTAACCCTGCTCAGGACGTGGTCACCCATGGAAGGGCTCCAACTGGACCAACGCACCATGAAGCTGGTGATGTTACTAGCGCTGACTTCAGCTCAGAGGGTACAGACACTACACAAACTTCGTGTCGACAGAATGACGTCTACCCCCACAGAAGTAGTCTTTTTCATTGACGAGCTACTAAAGCAGCATAGACCTGGGTGCACAGGGCTGCAGCTGAAGTTCCCGGCATACCCCGCAGATGCTAGGCTATGTGTAGCCTCACATATCCGCCACTATGTCAAGGTGACGGCACGCATCAGAGGAATGGAGCGATACCTGCTTGTCACTCATAAGAGACCTCATCATCGAGTGACAGTCCAGACGATATCCATGTGGCTTCCAGTCGTTTTGGGTAAGTCAGGTATCGACACTAATGTGTTCAAGTCTCTTTCCAACAGGGCTGCATCGACGTCATCGGCGAGGGTCATGGAGGTGCCCATGGACAAAATTCTCGCTACAGCAGGATGGGCTAATGAAGCTGTGTTCCAGCGTTTTTATAACAAGCCTGTTGCTGCTCCTCTACAGTTTACAGAAGCCGTGCTGAATGCAGGTCACGAACGTGGAGATGTCCCTGCATGAGGGGTTTTGATTTGTTATTAATAACTCTGCTCTTGTTTTGCAGTATGAACTATTGAGCAAGTTTGTTCCTCCCATCCATCCCTGGTAGTGGTGTGTCAGCATGGACGTGGTCCAGGGCGTGTAATCACAGAAGCTTTGAAGTCTTCACGAAGTCACTCACGTGACTCCGAAATGAAATAGTAAGATTGAACGAGAACTTACCAGTTCGAAGGTTGATCATTATTTCATGAGGAGTCGAAGTGAGGGATTTCGTGCCCTCCTCGCCCAACCCTCAATCACCTTCATCTGGTAATCTTAGTCACTTCAATCTTACTATGCGAAGTCATTTCTTTGTTGGTTTCTGTGATTCCACGCCGCTACTTTGAAGTATGTCGAGCATGCGCGCCGGCGGGCTCTTCACGAAATCCCTCACTTCGACTCCTCATGAAATAATGATCAACCTTCGAACTGGTAAGTTCTCGTTCAATCTTACTATTCTCTGCCTCAGAGGGCGGTGGAGGCAGGTTCTCTGGATGCTTTCAAATAAAGAGCTAGATAGGACTCTTAAAAATAGCGAAGTCAGGGGATATGGGGTGAAGGCAGGAACGGGGTACTGATTGGGGATGATCAGCCATGATCACATTGAATGGCAGTGCTGGGTCGAAGGGCCAAATGGCCTACACCTGCACCTATTGTCTATCACATTATTTGAAGATTCATCTAGTTCTGGCCTTATCGCTTTTGTAAAGTAGTCTCTTAATTGCAAGTATTTAAAAAAAATCTTTGTTTTCGAGACCATACTTTGACTTTAAATCTTGGAAGCTCATAAACTGGCCATTTTCTGAAACTGTATACATTGCCGTTATGCCTTTTTGTGCCCATTCTTTGAATCTTGAATCATACACCCCTGGCTTAAACTTTGAGTCATATGCGAACCACTTCAATGCGTGAACCCCTCTTTTTAATTTGTATTTTTCCACTACAACATTCCATATTTCTAACGTAAATGCTACTATTGGATCCATAGCCTGTCTCAAAGCCCCTCTCAGATATTTGTCTCCCACCAAAATCTGGGTCTGGTAACCATGTATCTCCCTTTTCATCGAGACTCATAATCAGGTCTACACCAACAAGCCAGAGGTCTGAGGTGAGCTGCATAAAAGTATTTCCTCAGATTTGGGAAAGCCATTCCACCCTTGCTCTTCGGCAGTTGAGGTGTTGTGAGTTTTATTCTTGGTTTTTTGCTATTCCAAATGAATCTAGCGATCATCTTATCCCAGGCTATTAATTTGTCTCAGGGAACATTAAATGGGAGAGATTGGAATAAATATAGTAGTTTAGGTAGGATATTCATTTTTACCGTTTGTATTCTGGCATTGAAGTCTTGAGGAAGGGTCGATCACATTTCAACATCCTTTTTGATGTTTTCTTCAATCTTGTTATAATTAGTTTCAAACATGTTGGAAAGTGTTTTGGTTATAGTTACACCAAGATACTGCATCGTTTTAGAGTTCCATTTCAGATGATATGCATCTGTGATTTGTTGGGATGGAGAATAATTGAATGAAAGAATTTGTGTTTTTGTTATATTCCGTTTATACCCTGAGTAGTATCCATATGTTTCAAAGGTACACCAAAATGCTGGAGAAACTCAGCGGGTGCAACAGCATCTATAGAGCGAAGGAAATGGGCAACGTTTCGGACCAAAACCCTTCTTCTTGCTCCTTAGATGCTGCTGCACCCGCTGAGTTTCTCCAGCACTTTTGTCTACCTTCAATTTTTCAGCATCTCCAGTTCCTTCTTAAAAACTCCATATGTTTCAAGTAGGTTCATTATGTTTAGGAGACATATATCTGGTCATTCAAGAAAAATAATGGCATCATCAGCGAAAAGATTAATGATATGTTCTTCCCCCCCCATTTTGACCCCCTGTGGGTCTTCTCTCTGCCTTATTGCTTGTGCTAAGGGTTCAATATACAAAACGAAGAGAGTAGGAGAAAGACAGCATCCTTGTCTTGTGCCCCTCTCTAAGAAACTCTATTCCCAACCACCATCAGCTGATGAAAGGACAATGAGAAGTTTTCTTAACTCACTCGACCTGCCATCCATTGGTGAGATACAAAATAATACCATTTTATTTTTATTTTAGGAGTTTATTGCTTTTGGACCTGCTTCATAATAGGTCTGCTTGACAAATCTTGTCCTTTTCTCCATATCTCCCCATGAGGATCTCATGTATCTCCCCCATTATTTCCTTCATCTGTTTTAGTACCAACTGATCCTGTGTGTTTTTATGTTTTTTCTCCAATTCTTTCAATTTTTCTACTTTTTATTCATATGTAGCTAGCCGGGCCTTTTTCTGTGATGATGTCAGGGCGATCAGCTTTCCACGTATAACGGCCTTCATAGCATCCCACAGTATTACAGGATCCACACCCCCATTATCACCCCCATTATATGTACCTTTTTATCTCTTCCCTTATTTGTTCCACATTTGCCTTCCCATTCACAATACCCACATTGAGCCTCCAAACAGTATTGCTTTTTCTACTATTCAGGTGTACTGTCAAGCTGATCGCACTGTGATCAGATACATCTGCCACCCCGATTTTACACTTTGTGATCCTGTGGCTTTCACCTGTATTCATTAAAAAGTAGTCAATCCTGGAGTAGACCGAGTGAGGTACTGAATAGTGTGTAGTCCCTTTCTAAAGGGTGAAATTCTCTCCAAACATCAATTAGGCCCATTTCCTGCACTGGTGTGTTCTTGGTTCTTGTTTTCTCAGTCCTCCAAAATATTCCACATGGAATTTAAACTGGAGGTGGTGGAGGGAGGACTTAAGCCAGAAAGGGTTTTTGGGAAGAAAGAGCTACCTTAAATTTAGTCAGACGCATCTTGGGTTTTATTATGGTTGTTGTAACCAAATTATGATTCATGACCGCACTGAAGTCCCCTCCACATATCAAAATACCTTCAGTCTCTAAAGCAATAATGTCTCCAATTATTGGGGAGGCATATACATTGATCTATACAGTGTCACTACTTTGTTTTCCAGCTTTCCTTTAACTAATACATACCTTCCCTCTTTGTCCCCGACTTCTTTATAGCATTCAAATTGAACTGCATTTGTGATAAGGATAGCCACTCCCCTCTTTTGTCTAGTTTTGTAGGAACTATAAAATGCATTTTCTAAAGCCAAAGTGTTTTAATTTCTCATGTTCTTGTTAAGGCAGGTGGGTTCCTTGTAAAAATAGTACCCGAGCTCTTTCTTTTTTCAGTTTAGCCAGGATCTTGCTCCTTTTAACTGGATTATTCATCCCATTTACATTGAGTGACACCAATTTAAAAGTATTATGTGACATTTAATTTACCTAATCCTGTATTGCATTCATAAATCTCCAGATAACTTGGAACTGTGCAGGTCTGAACATCTGGACAACATGTGCCAAATAAAGATTTAGAAAAAGAAAATAAAGTTGACTTCCAAGTAAGGGTGATGCCTTGCCACCCTGAGTCCCCGTTGGCAGGTAGAGGGGAAAACCTCATCCCAGAGGGCCCCTCACTAGAGGTGAAACACTCCATTTCACGCATCCTAGTATCGTCCAACGTCATCCGATAGCACTTATTTTCCAGTCCAAAAGAAGTCGTGACACAATAAAAGCTAGTTGGATGGGGTCTGCTCAGACTCCTGTAGTCGCTCTCTTGCTGTCTCACTCCTGTCTTCGCTCCTCTTTCCAACTTTCAGCCATGTCATAGCCTGGAGAAGATGCTCCATCTCTGGGTCCGCCAGCTCCTCAACGCAGTAATCTGGTGGCTTCATCGCCTCCTCAGCTCCTGCGTTGCGTCTTGTGCACGATGATATGTGCATGTTCCTGAGTCCCAGTGACTACGCATCTTGTCCAGGGGGGTCTGGAAGCGGACACCTCTCTCCTTCAGGGCCCTCTTTATTTCCTTATATGCCTTGCACTTCTGGACAACCTCCATTGCATAGTCGTGGTCAAATGATAGACGTCGTTTGTCAATCACTATCTTATTTCCCCAGGCCTTTTCCAATTCCATTTCTTTGGTGTTAAACTCCAGGAAATTTACCACTATGGACCAAAATGGTGCGTTACGTCCTGGTTTGCGAGCCAAAGCTCTGTGCGCGCGCTGGATCCGTACGTTGGTGTCCGTTGTTATTGCGAGTTGTTTTCAAAAGTTGCTCCACAAATTCAGACATGGATTTGCCTTCTTTCTCTTTGGGTACACCGTAGATGCGAATGTTATTTCATCTAGACCGTCCTTCCCAATCAGTCAGTTTTTCATGCATAACTTTCTGTTTTTTCATAGATTTAAACAGCACAATTTTTATAGCCATGCTAATTGTCTCAGCCTCTTCGATTCGTGCCTCTGCTTTGTTTAGTCTAGTTTGGTGGGCGTGGATTTGTTTGGAGTTAGTTTATGGTAAATTTCTTGCTTCAGATCTTTGAGTTGGGCTTTCATCTCTTCTTTGAGTCCTTCTTTAAGTTTATGTAAGTCCACTTTATATTCAGCCCTGAAGTCACGTATTTCCTTACTGATATTGTGGAGCATTGAGCGCATGGTTTCTGCCGAGTCATCGTTTGAGCTTTGAGCTTTGTCCATCTCCGGTGAATTCTTTCTTTCTCGTCCGTCACGTTTCTTTATCCTTCTAGTTGTTGCTCCCCCACTCATTCCAATACAGAATACTGCAAATTTTGTGGTAATTAGTGAATTAAGGGAGGCTAGTTTTAAACTTACTATCGGGAGCTCGTGATTAAGCAGCCATCTGCTCGCCTCGCCACCGGAAGTCCCCCCGTCTCCTTTCCACCCATAGCCCTCCCTCTGGCTTTACATTTCCCTTCTCTCCCCTCCTTATATGGGCATTCTTTTGTCTTCTCTTCACCCCCAGCCTTTGTCTCTTACTCCACCCATGTGCCAATCACCCCCCTCACCTCTATCCACCCATCACTCGCCAGGCCATGTCCCACCCCCACCTCTGTTTTCCAGCTTTCTTCCCCCTACCCCATCAGTCTGAAGGGTCCCAACCCAGACCGTGATCTATCCATTCCCTCCACAGATGCTGCCTGACCCGCTGACTTCCTCTAGCAGTATGTGTTTTGCTGAATGATTTCAGATTAACCAATTCAATTCCTTTGTTTATGTTGAACACTTTAACGGTTACCTGGACGATGGCAAACAACGGGGATTCCCAGAGCTTTCAGGTCATCTGCATTGCCCACTCCAGACAGCAGAAGCAGCTGGGGAGAGTTGATGGAGCCACCACTCAGGATTACTTCTTTAACGGCATAAACCTGGGAAAATAAATCAGCTTACTCAGTCCAGATGATTAATCCTTCACATGTTCAGATCAATACTCCAAACCAGAAGTATATCTGGTACAGGTCTGTAAATATCAATGATATATTTAGAAGCAGTGACACAAGACTCACTCTAGAACATAGTGCAAACTAACTCCGCAGGTTTAGAACTTACTGGGGTTTACAGTAAGATTCGCAACGACTGCACAGCACACCTGGCAATGGAGGGAGGGTGATGAATGTATTTTAAACGTTGTTATAGTCCCTGCCTCAACCACTTCCTCTGGCAGCTCTTTCCATACACACACCACTCTGTGTGAAATAGTTGCCCCTCCTACTAAAGCCTCCCCATCTCACCTTAAGGATACGTGAAGAAAGCAATTACAGGTGAAAAACGGACTCTTATTGAAGTCATTCTGAATGGAATGGAAGTGACAAACCTGCCATAACTGAAGCAGCCATGTGGTTACATCAGTCTGCTTCACCCATAGACAGAGAGTAACCAACCCCAAGCAGAGATGTGTAACCGATTCTCTGGAACATATGCTTTCTGAGTTAAAATTATATCAGTGTAGCCAAAAGGTCTGTCAAGAGGTTGGTGTGTAAATGTTTAATTATATTTGGAATTAGAGGACAAGTATCCAATGGATTCTTCCAGTTGTTAAGGTCTTCAAACTGTAAAGAAGCGTTACTGAACACTCCTCTCCCATCGCCTCCACCTGCACCTATTTTCTATGAATGGCCTCCACCTGCACCTATTTTCTATCCCTGATTTCTACAAACAATACACATTATGTCATCAAAAGAAATCTGATACGTTTCCAGAACAGAGAGGCCCTTGCAAAAGATAGATAGATGGTGGGAGACATGTTCTTTGCGATTAATGTTCATTCCTGGAACTCCTTCATGATAACGTTTAGGATTCATAGAGCATTCCCCAGAACGCCCCAACAGCAAACCCCACCCCAATGACCTGCTGTCCCTGACACCTCCCGGCTCCCCACTTTCTGCAACTGGAAAGAACGCAAACTCCTTGTCCATGAGCTGCATGTAATACATGCTCTGTGAGAGGCAGCCTCGCCAGCAGCCTGTCTCGTCTCTCTCTTCTTTGTTGTTTTAGTTAATCTGTATAATGTGAGGGTCGGGGGCGGGGGGGAACGTTTTTTAATCTCAATTCTCGACGGAGATGAGACTTTTTCCGTATCGTATCTCCGTCCACAATGCGGCCTGATATCATGGAGCTGGCGGTCCCTTTGTTATTGATCGGCTTCGGGAACTCCAGCTCCAGAGCTTCCACCGCCCCGACCATGCGAGCCTCGATCGCCCCGACCACGGGAGCTTCGATCACCCCGACCACGGTAGCATCGATCACCCCGACCACGGGGGAAAAGGAGGAAGAAGGTAAAAGTTATTCGCCTTCCATCACAGTGAGGAGTGCGAGATCACCGAAAGCAAGATGGTGGGGACTTGGAGGGATTGCTGCGAGTGCAGTGATCTCGGTGTTTGCGGGGACATGGTTCCATGAGGACATCCCGGAGTCTGGTGCGAGTGAGGACGGCTTTCTGACTGTTCGGGCAGACAGGGACTTTAGAGAGAGTGGCGGCGGTCCGTACAACTCTGGTCACATCATGGTGAAGAGCGTGTGAGTGGCCCGGACATTGAACTGATGGCTGTGGATCTCCGCTTATGCTGTGTGCCCTGGGGATTCTCACACGCCGCTGTGGTGGCTGTTTATGTTTGATTTTTATGTAATTTAGTATCTTGTTGCTTCTTTTTGGTATGACTGTATGGTAAATCAAATGTCACTGCACATCAGGGTACACGTGACAATAAAGAACTATTGAACTATATGAATGTGCCTATCTAAAAGCCTCTTGAACATCACTATTGTATCTGCCTCCACCACCACCCCCAGCAGCAAGTTACAGACATTCACCACCTTCTATGTAAAAAGAACTTGGTCCACACACATTAAAGCATTGCCCCTCTCATCTTTGCCCTCTGGTCCACTAAATAAATATAATGCTACAGTACCTTTTTTGTTAATCCACCTTGAACGTATTCAACACCAATGGCCTTGGTGCCGTCAAATAAAATCTTGGTTACAAACGTTTTCACTTCTGTTGTTAAGTTGCTTCGTGAAATACTGGGGCGTAAATAGGCACTGGCTGCACTCCATCTCTGGCCTGTAATACACCAGTGGTTGGATTCAACATCTTAAGCAACTAGGTTTATTGCATGGCTCAATTATAGACATTATGACCAACGAAAAACTGTAAATATCACAAATTTTGATTAGCTTGAGAGGCAAGTTTGTATTATAATGAAATTCCTTAAATTAAATATACTTCACAATAAGCTGAATTTTGATTAAATGGGTTTGCTTGCAAATAATACCACATCTGATTATTTAGAATCAATTACATTATAAAATGTAATATATTTATCCACTATTGCACCAGCATCGCCAGTGATATAGAAACAAAAACAGCTTCTCTCGGCATGGAACACGGGTCGGTGATGTTTCGGGTTGAGAGCATTCTCCTGTTGTGTCCCTTTGCCTGTGATATTATGGTGCTCAACAATTGTGTTTCAAAATCTGGCCCCATAACAACCTGGAGTTACCAAAGTTTAGACATCTCAGGATGACTTCATTATTTAATTGATAGACAATAGACAACAGGTGCAGGCAGAACCAGATTTACCATTAGGCTTCATAGGCTGAAGCCTAGGGCCTCGAAATATAGGGGGCCTCCGGCCAAGGCAGGACTCAAAATTAACGGTTGCCCGGGTGCCAATGGTCACCTAACGTCCCGCCAGGCAACCTAAAAGTTGTGTCATTTTGCCCGGCTTGGCAAGCACCCGTGACACCTGCCGTTCAACTCTCTATCTCTCTCTCTCTCTGTGTCACTCTCCATCTACGCCCACCATCCATATTCGTGTCTGGGCCGCCGGGTCTCCGATCTCCGCTCGCTCCTCATCCGCAGGCACAGCTGGCCGCGTTGCACATGCGCACTGCTACGGCCAGCACATCCTCCCCCTGCACATGCGCACAACCACGGCCAGCACATCATCGGCCACCCTGCACACGCACACTGCCGCGGCAACTGGTCGCGCTGGGCACTTTCTCCCTTGCTTTGAATTGTGGGAGATCTCGCCGCCATTGCTGTTCGGTCACCACGACCGCTGAAAACCAACACCGAATCACTCCCTGGAGCTGGAGTAACTCTTGCTTCTTGGTTTCCTGGTCCTCCAAAAATATTCTAAATTGAAATTAAACTGGAGGTGGTGGAGGGTCCATCACCAAACGCCAAACTCTGAACAATAACAGCCTATTGCATTTTATCTGTTTATTTACTGTGTATATATATGGTATATAAACACACTGTACTTGTATCTCCGCTTCTGTATTATGTTTACATATTCTGTTGCGCTGCAGCAAACAAGAATTTCATTGTCCTATCTGGGACAGATGACAATAAAACTCTCTTGACTCTTGACTTAAACAAAAAAGGGTTCTTGGGGAAAAGAGAGCTCCCTTAAATTTAGTTGCATCTGGTTGGGTAACTATGGTGGGGTGAAGACTATTCCATGCTTTAATTGTGCGGGGGAACTCCATGGAGCAGCCAGCAACTCTGGATAGAAGAAATTGGGTGACGTTTCGGGTAGAGACCCTTCTTTAGACTCTCTCTGGTTTTAGTGTTTTTAGTTTAATTTAAAGATACAGCGTGGAAACAGGCCCTTCGGCCCACCAAGTCCATGCCGACCACCGATCACCCGTATACTAGTTCTATCCCACACATTAGCCACGTAAGTCAAGAGTGTTTTATTCTCTAACGTCCCAGTTAGAACAATTAAATCCTTACTTGCAGCGGCACAACAGAATATGTAAACATAGTACTCTGTAAACAACTCTGTAAACACACACATAATTTCCCTCCTGGAATTAATAAAGGTCTATCGTATAGTATCGTGTGTGTAGGAAGGAACTGCAGATGCTGGTTTAAACTGAAGATAGACACAAAAAGCTGGAGTATCTAAACAGGTCAGACAGAATCTCTGGACAAACGGAAAATATTACCATTTGGGTTGGGTCTGAAATAGGTTCCTGCACACCTTTGGAATGTGGAAGGAAACAAGAGTACCCGGAGAAAACACACGCGATCAAAGGGAAAAGGAGCAAACTCAATACAGACAGCACCCATATTTAAGATCAATTCCGGATCTCTGGCACTTTTAGGCAGCAACTTTATTGCCAATGTACTGCCCCATAGTCTTGAACTGAATTAAAACATACAGTAGCTGTAAAGGGGGACATAGCGTCACTTGGAGATTTAAGACTGAAAATTGATATTTTCATTTTTTTAGTAACCAAAGTTATGAACATATAATTTTTTGTGTGTTGGAAAACAAAATATAGTGGCACAGCTGGTAGACTTGCTGCCTCACACGCCAGAGATCTGTGTTCGATCCTGTCCTCGGGCACTGTCAGTGTAGAATTTGCACATTCTCCCTGTAAGCATGTGGGTTTCCTCCCATATCCCAAAGATGGATTGGCTTTGTAGGTTAACTTGTCTCTGTAAAATTGCCCCGTATGTGTAGGGAGTGGGTGAGGAAAGTGGGATAATAGAACTTGTGTGAATGGGTAGACAAAAATGCTGGAGAAACTCAGCGGGTGAGGCAGCTTCTATGGAGCGAAGGAAATAGGCGACGTTTTGGATCGAGACCCTTCTTTAGCCTGATGTGAGGGTGGGGGGACGGGAAGAAAAAAGGAAGAGGCGGAGTCAGTGGGCTGAAGGAGAGCTGGGAAAGGGAGGAGAAAGCAGGGACTACCTGAAATTGGAGAAGTAAATGTTGATACCGCTGGGGTGTAAACTGCCCAAGCAAAATATGAGGTGCTGCTCCTTCAATTTACGGTGGGCCGCACTGTGGCCATGGAAGAGGCCCAGGACAGAAAGGTCGGATTTGTAATGGGAGGGGGAGTTGAAGTGCAGAGCCACTGGGAGATCAGGTTGGTTATTGCAAACTGAGTGGAGGTGTTGTGCGAAGCGATCGCCAAGCCTGCGCTTGGTCTCACCGAGGTTGATCATACGCTGAATAATCCAACCACATTTTTGTTTGGAAGTGGAAAGAAATAAATAGAAATTGCACTCATTGCAACGTGTAAAAAGAGTTGAGATACTGTATTATAATTTTGCTGCATGTCATTGTGGTATATATCATGTCTTGATTGGTGAATATGTTTGTTTGTGACTTTATTTGAAGCAGAAATTGTATGTGAATGCTTCATTGAGCATAATTCTGACTGGTAACTACGCACTTCGTCCGAGCACATTATCGCACGCGTCATGCAAGCCGTCTTAAATGACCACCTAAACTGTAATTGGGCAACCTAAAAAGCTGCCAAGGTTGCCCAGCTGACAACAGAGTAAAAAAGTTAAGCGAGAGCCTTGCAAGGTGTATAATATTTTGACACTGTCATAGGCCTTTCTTACATATGCTGTCACAACGCACTGTGGTCTCTAAACAACCCTTCAGTAATTTTCCTTGCCCTCCATTTCAGAATAATAGTGTTTTAAGCCGATAACTCGACACTGGCACTGGCAATAAATAAAAAGTGCAGCTTTCTAGCTCCTTATCTCATTGGCCAAGCTCGGCTGCAAATCGGTGTCAATCTGGTGGACTCTTCCATCTTCCTCTAGTCGTGGGGGTGGGGATTGGGAGGGGCCTTACAAGTGGAACAGCCCAAGGCCTCTCTTCATTCAAATCCAGCACAGGGTACAGGAGTAGGCCATTCGAGCCAGCACCACCATTCAATATGATCATGGCTGATCATTCCCAATCAGTACCCCGTTCCTGCTACCGTGCCTGGGAGGGCAAACACCAAACTATATGCACACCTGATTTAGGTATGTTACAAAACTTACCTTCAGCGGCGCTGCAGTTCTGTCACTGGCCGTGTGCACGACTTTGGCGCCTTTGGGGGGGGGAGGGCGGGGTTAAAGTGCAGTTTTTGCTATTTGAATCCAAAATTAGCTTTTAGACAATAGGATGCAGAAGGTAGTAATGGTCAGAAGTCTGTGGGCTGTGCTTATCCTAGTTGTTTGTGATATACATGAACAACTCGGCCGTGAATGTAGGAGGTGTGATTAGTCACTTTGCACTTGACAAGAGAGGTTGTGGACAGTAAGGAACAAAGTCCAGGCCTACAACGGGAGGCTATACTGTCCAGAATACAGGATATACAGTAAATGTGAGGGGTCTAAGCAACGTTGAAGAACAGCGAAACCCAAGAAATCAAGTCCTTAGCTCCCTGGAAATGGTAACATGCGTAGCAAGAGTGGTGAAGACAGCATATGGCATGCATGCCTTCACAGGTCGCAGCAGAGAATATTATGATTGGGACATTATGTTGGGAGTTTCCCAATTGTACAGCAGGCAGAGCATGGAGTATTGTGTGCAATTCTGGTGGCCACCGTGGAGAGTATGCTGAGGAAATTCACAAAATGTTGCCTGGATTGGAGGATTTTAATTGTGGGGAGAGATTGGATAGGCAAGGCTTGTTTTAGACAATAGACTGGAAATAAGTGGACGATGGGTGGACTAATGGAGTCATATAAAATTATAAAAGGCATAGACAGGGTAGATCATCACATTTTTCATCATAAGGATATGAAAAACAAGATGGAATAAGTATTACAAGAGTGGAAGGAGTTTGCAAGGGGATTTGAGTGGAATGTTTTGCTTTTACAGAGAGTGGATGATGTCCAGAACTGACTGCCAGTGTTAAGTGGTGGAGGCAGATACGATCATGACGTTTGAGATGCATTTAGACAGGCACTTGAATGAGCCAGGCATATAAGGATATAGCTGTAGTGCAGGCAGGTCTGGCGTCTGGTGCTGGATATCAGAGTGAGGTGCAGCAACTGGGATTCAAGCTGCTGCAACATTGACTGTACTGCTTTGAGCTTCCGTGCAGGGGAAAGCAAGACATCTCCCTCTACCTGGGATGGAGGTGCAGTTTAAAGCACTGAACTCTCACTGACCAAGTTCAAAGGCAAATGTCAGCTTGACAAAATGCCCTTACTTAGCTTAAAGCACATGCAAACATTCGCCTAATAAAATAAATATTGGACAGAAGGCTTTATGTTGCTAAGATGGATGTGCAACAACACCAAAACAACAGCAGCTGATGCCAAATAGCAGAGACTGCAGCTCACATCCCACTCACACCCCGTGCTGTAAAGACTCGATTCATGGTCTTTGGTAGCTTTAAAAGGCCAAAGATGTCACCTATATCAAGAATATAAAATAACTGCAATGTTTCTAGCAAAATATTATTATCAGCCATTGCAAAACTAATCTAGATGAGAAGTCACTTACATCATTTTTGACCCTTTCTTCCTTCAAGAAATGGTAGCATAAGATGAATATTTTACACAGATACAATCATGTAACCAAACTCTTTCCTATCAATCGAAAGGCCAAAAGTGGGCGGAATCAGTCTCCCCACTTCCACGGTCCTGGAGATTGGATCTGTCGTCTGATTGTTCACTGACTTCACAACTGGGACTGAACAAGAGCTGCTCCAACTCTCTCCCTAGATCATGTGCAAACTCTGGCATGGACCAAGGCAAGGTATTTTACTGTGTACCTGACTTGATAATGCAAAGGCTGAAGCCCTACCTGTAGTTCCTATGGCAGAATTCATTTCTTCACCAACAATACCAAGCCTATCTCTGGTCTTTTGGAGCCTGGAGCCCGGACTTAAGAACAAAGTCAAATTTATTCGTCACATGCACCAAGGAAGGTGCAGTGAATTGAATTTGCCAGCAGCAATACACTTCAAAAAAAGAACACACAAACTAGAAATTTAACAGCATTTGTCACTGTGGTGGAAGGCAATAAAGTTCAGTCAGTCCTCCTCCTTAGTTCATCCGTGGTTGGAGCCATAAACCCTCCGTAGTCGTCACTACAGACAGCCGGATGTACAGGACCTCTCGTCGGGATGATCTAAACTCCGATGTCGGAACAGTTGAACACACTCGCGGCTTGGAGTTCCCGAATCGGCACTTTCCTGCCGGAGACCACGGCTTCAGGATGTTATAGGCCGTAGATCGACGGTCTGAGCTCTTCTCCGGCGACCCCCGGCAAGGGGTCCCAGACTCCGGATGGTAGGTCCACGCCACGTTCGGGGCTAGAAGCTCCGCAGATCACAGCCCCATGATGCCAAAGTCACCAGGCCAGTGATCGGAGCACTCCTTTCTGGCGACCCCCGGCAAGGGTTCGCCCCACTCCGCATTGGAAAAATCCAAGCTGCGCCTGCTGCTGAAGCTGCTGCGTGCTCCAAGCTGTCAGGCCGCGAGAGGGGGGGCAACATGGGAAGCAACACGGAAAAAGTCGCCTCCATCGAGGAAGTGACTGAAGAACCCTTCCCCCTCCCCCCCCCCCCACCATCCCCCACATAAGACACACTGAGAGACACCAAAACAAAAATTTGGACACACCGAAAAAAACAAAAAAAGTCGAAATAACGAACCCGCTGCCGGCAGGGCAGCCGACTCGCAGCGTCCCCAACTGACCGATTCGATAGAACCGACCGAGTACTGTCTGATTCACCTTGACCCTATTGCGGACATTAGACTTTTTTATGGAACTGTTACGCTACTGTCATGCTCAGAAAATGATACGGCTAAATTATGTTAAAAATATAAGAAAAGCTTACAGCTTATATTTAGTCTCAAATTAGGCTTTTCTCCAGTAGAATAATACAGAAAGACAAGTCAGGTTACTGTGTATTGAGATAATGAATGACTTTAAAATGCATCTAGTATTTGGCGTGAAAGGAAGCCAGATTAATCTCATTAAGGGGTATTGGGACAAATGTCCGATGTTTATGAGGGAGGAGGTGATGAGAGAGGAAGTTAGATTGATCCCAGTAAGGGTCAATGACAAATGGCTGAAGCCTTTGATGTGAGGAGACCACGCAGGCGCATCCTGTAGTGATCTTTATTCTCTGTACCTCTGACCATGACTAATGTCTGTGGAATGTGTTAAGGTGACAAAAAAACCCCACTATATAATACAATGTATTTCTGTTGTTCGGAGAAGTGGACTGAGGACAGCCAAGTGAAAGTATTGCTCACTTGACCAGAGTTCTTGCTCACTTCCATCGGCCGATAATAAGTAAAGTTTTGAACTGGTCTACCAAACAGTTTGTGTGTTGTCTGTTTATTAAGAAGTGAACCTGTTTAGTTTATGTTATAAAAGTAACTTTTTTCAAAACTATATTTTGCATTCTGGTATTTTCCTCTTCACTCTACCTGTTGCACTTATATTTGGCTTGATTGCATTATATGTAGTGTTATCTGATTTGATAAGATAGCACGAACACAAAACCTTTTCACTCTGACAATAATAAACCAATACCAATGCAGATAGTTTTGCTCCACTCTATGCCTCTTCCCATTTCTGCAACAATTGCCCAACTCTAGGCTCTCCCCCTCATCTCTGGCTGAAATTTTTACCGATGGCATTTCTTACTTCTATCTGGCCTCATTTGGATAGCTTTGAACTTCTACCCTAAACATGAGTGGATCCACTCTTCTATCATGCATGTCTTCTCTCACACCGACCGTGACTCGTGTGTGTCTTGCTGAACTCATTCCCAGCTGACCATTTCCAAATTGACTTTCAAATCCCCATTCCTCCATCTGAATCCACCTGCTCCCCATGCAAATGGTATGTTAGCATTCATAGCAAAAGGATTTGAGTATAGGAGCAGGGAGGTTCTACTGCAGTTGTACAGGGTTTTGGTGAGGCCACACCTGGAGTATTGCGTACAGTTTTGGTCTCCAAATCTGAGGAAAGACATCCTTGCCATAGAGGGGGTACAGAGAAGATTCACCAGACTGATTCCTGGGATGTCAGGACTTTCATATGAGGAAAGATTGGATAGACTCAGCTTGTACTCGCTGGAATTTAGAAGATTGAGGGGGGATCTTATAGAAACTTACAAAATTCTTAAGGGGTTGGACAAGCTAGATGCTGGAAGATTGTTCCCGATGTTGGGGGAGTCCAGAACAAGGGGTCACAGTCTAAGGATAAGGGGGAATTCCTTTAGGACCGAGATGAGGAAAACATTCTTTACACAGAGAGTGGTGAGTCTCTGGAATTCTCTGCCACAGAAGGTAGTTGAGGCCAGTTCATTGGCTATATTTAAGAGGGCGTTAGATGTGGCACTTGTGGCTAAAGGGACCAGGGGGTATGGAGAGAAGGCAGGTACGGGATACTGAGTTGGATGATCAGCCATGATCACATTGAATGGCGGTGCAGGCTCGAAGGGCCGAATGGCCTACTCCTGCACCTATTTTCTATGTTTCTATGTTTCTATATGCCACACCATCTTTGATCATCGGCAGATCTCAGGTGATCAGAACATTTTCTCCATCCTGACCGTCAACACTGATACCCGTCAGGGCTGCGAGCTTAGTCCCAAGCTCTACGCCGTGTACACCAATGACCGCGACCAAGTACAACACCAATGTTATCTTTCTGATAATACCACAGTTGTCAGCCAGATTTACAACAACGAGATGAAGCACAGGAAAGACGGGAAACCCAGTGTCGGGACAATACCTTGACCGTACCATCTCAAGAGGAAAAAACTGGTTGTTGAACTTAGAAAGTGTGGCCTGTCTTCATCAAGCGAACTGCTGTAGTACTGGTCGACAGCTTCAAGTTCCTTGGCATCTAAATCACCAGTATTCTGATAGGATGCTTCTCAGCCTGGTGTGGCAACTGCTTGTAATTGGCCGCCTGAAGCTGCGGAGTGATGAACACAGCCCAGTTCACCAGGCTCGTCACTTCCTTCCATCCAGTTCCCCCTCATGATGCGATGTATCAGGAGAGCTGGAAGCATCGTTGAAGATGCCTGTCACCCTGGCCATTCCCGCTTCTCTCTTCTACCGTCTGGGAGAAGATACAGGTGCTTGAAAACGTTGACATCCAGAATTAAGAACATCTTCTTTCCCAATGCTCTCAGACTCCCAGACTAATCACATTTTTCACATCCCATTCCCGGAGATGCTACCACGTACTCTCACTCTTACATCTACATTATTTGGTTATTCCATTATTGTACTTCAGTAATCTTTTGTACGACTTGGAGTTTACGCAACAATCTTGCACCATTCTACTGTTTTGTACGCATCATTGTATTTCATTCCCGTAAGCCAATCAAAGGCTTCAACGTTCCTTCAAGAAATATATCGATTTAATATGTGAGAACAGTTGAGCAAGGCTCCAGTCTGTCTGACTTACAGATGGTTGCAAAAGATTCCATACTTTTTATCAAAAACAAATGGAAAATGGTCTGCTTGTTCTGGCCAAGAGCTGTTCTTCAGTCAATGCCAATGAAGCTGATGAAATAGTCCTGTGTATTGGGATCTCTGGACCCCTGCCATGTATCAGTCAGCTGCACTGTGCTGTACTTGGTTACTCTTCAAAACCAGTTAATTGGCCAAGGAATGTTTCAGGACATCTTGAAATCCTGAATGATCATCCTCATAGAGTCACAGCAGCGGCTATATTTCCTGAGGACTCTGCGGAGAGCAAACGTCTCACAGCAGCTGCTGCTGTCCTTCTACCGGTGCGCCGTGGAAAGCATTCTCTCCAATGGCATCCTGGTGTGGTTTGCTAGCTGCACTGTGGCTGGAAGGAAGGAAGGCACTACAGAGGGTTACTAAAACAGCACAGAGCATCACAAACACTCAACTACCCTCCCTGGAAGACATTTACAAGGCCCGATGTTTACGCTGGGCGACAAACATCACACAGGACTCATTCCACCCTGCCAACCTCCTTTTCACTCTGCTGCCCTCTGGGAGGCGATACGGGTCTTTGAAGGCCCGTACTTGCAGACTAACTAACAGTTTCTACCCACGCACCATTAGAGAACTTAACTCAAACAGATAACACTACGGGCAATACTACACAATTCGGGGTGCATATAAAAATTTGTCTGCTAGAATGTGCAATATAATGTGCATTTTTTTATTATCTATTACTTATTTTATGCATTGATCTTGCAGTAAATGTAAATGTGAGAGTAAATGGTTGTTTGTGTTATTGTGTTTTGTTCTTTTTTTAATCTTTTTATCCTGTGTCATTTATTGTTTACCATTGAAGGGGATGCACATGAAATTTCGTTGTACAGTTGATGTGCAATGACAAATAAACGTATTTGATTTGATTTTGATGTGATTTGATGTCTAAAAAAACGTTCTCGGCTTATTGTTCTTTAATAATTTCAAGTAGTAATTACAGAATTATATTTTGGTAACAAGGTGGCTATTTCTTCACGTGTTTAAGGCTGGAATGAAAACACTTTGCTTCCAAAATCATTGGTGATTAACGATGGACTCACACAACTTCAGAGTCCCGCACTGTAATACATCAACACAGTGCAGTGTCTTCACCTTTATCACAAAATTTAATTCACCCTCGACTAAATGTTCTTGTTTTTTTGTAATTTTCGTATTATTCTCCCTTGTTCATATTATTTATTTAGTCACATGAGCAAAAAAGATAAATTAACTAATTTCTTAAGTGTTTATATTATTCAACTTTTTGAGCATCCTAAAAATATGTAAAAACTAGGATTGAAAAAAAAGTTTAATTACCACTGGAGTTGGAAAATCATTCTATGAGGATGATATAAAACCATTCCAACGTCTAAACACTGGGCTTCAGCACCATCCTACCCTTTCAGGTTTTGATTACTGCAGTTTTTTTCTTGGAAAACTAGCTCAAGAAACCATGGATTATGTGATTTAATACATTAGTATCCAACTAATATATCTTTCTGTAACTCTCCCCGACGAAAGCTCACAATACCACCAAATATCAACTTTGGTAGCTAAATTGCTACACAAAGTAAAGTTACAGTTCAACAGTTCAATCCTCCAGTGTGCCATTTATAAATTTGTGATCTCACCAGCTCATCTGGTCTTCCCTAAAAGGTTGTATTACAGTAAATTTGGGAAATATCCTGCGACTTTGAAATTAAAAACCCATAGATGGAGAAAAAAACCATATCAAATTTCCAGCGAACTGCCATTAAAAACAACAAGAGCTTACTAACCACATTAATGGCAATGTGTTTTTTTAAGCATAGCAAAAAATATATAAATATCGGAATAAATTTAGTCACTCACCCTTCATTCACCCCAAACTAATTTAATTTGCCCTTTGGTGATCCATTCACCAGTTTAAGAAGCGCTGCATCAACAAGTCACTAGTTATTTATTTAAGGAAATGTCCAAATTAAGACAACAGAACATCGGCACGGCACTGAAGAAGGGAAGATGACAGGTTTTTGACTGAGAGGTTTGTTTAGGTTTATTATTACCATGTGTAGCGAGGTATAGTAAAAAGTTCAAGTTCACATTTATTCCCACATGCACCAATTAAGGTAGTGGAATTTGATTTACCATGCAGCCACACAATCAAAAAGAGCAAAATACACAATAGAGTACAATATGAACATCCACCACAGTGGAATCAACATTCTTCACTGTGGTGAAAGGCAATAACGTTCAGTCAGTCCTCCTCTGTTCATCCGTGGTCGGGGCCATGAACCCTCCACAGTCGCCGCTACGGATGGCCCGATGTCCAGGCCTTCTCGTCGGGATGCTCGAAACTCCGACGTTGGGACAGATGGACACTCCGCGAGGTCCCAAATCAGCCGCTTCCTACCGGAGGCCGGGGCTCCACGATGTTATAGGCCGCAGGCCGGCGGTCAGAGTTCTTCTCCAACGATCCCCGGCAAGGGATCCCAGACTCTGCGATGGTAAAGTCCGCTCCACGCCTGCTGCTAGATGCTCCGCAGACCGCGGTTTCAGGATGCCATAGTTCGCAGGACAGCGATCGGAACACTTCTTCTGGCAATCCCCGGCAAGGGATCGCCCGGCTCCGCGATGGAAAGTCCGCGCTGCGCCCGCTGCTGAAGCTCTGGACCCGACTCCGGGAGAGACTGTACCAATCCAAGCTGTTAGGCCGCAAGGAAGGTGAAGATGCGACATGAAGAAAAGTCACATCTCCGTCGAGGTAAGTGACTGAAAAACAGTTTCCCCCTATGCCCTGCCACAACCCCCACACACTAGACATACTAAAATTAAAAAAGTCGAAAGGACAAACAGCTGCTGGCGAGGCTGCCGTCTCGCGGCTCCACCCGATGGTGTGTCCCAATGATGAAAAGCATCCAGAGCTTTATAAACGGAGTAGAGAAGAAGGAGTATCTAGGAGCTCCAAGGTCAAGAGTTCCTTACTCCAATGGTTCACCTTCACAACAGATCCACAGCTACTTGAGGCACTTGAGCACGACAAAGGTGGTGTGGTCAGCACTGGAGCCACACTGAGACATACAACCTGGCAAATGAAGACAGCTACTGCCATTGTCATGTGAAATGCCCCGAATTACACATTGCACGAGAACGTCAGTGAAACGTGATTGATCATAGGATCACCTTTCCCGGCTGCGTATCCATGACAGCAACTTTCAAATAAGGTCATAAAATGAACCTCCCAATGCGGCTTTGCTGAGAACTGGTATTAATGCTTTCTCATGAGTTGTTTGAGGGGGGACCTCATTAAAACTTACAGAATAGTGAAATGTATAGAGTGGATGTGGAGAGGATGTTTCCACTCGTGGGAGAGTCTAGGACCAGAGGCCATAGCCTCAGAATTAAAGGGCGCTCTTTTAGAAAGGAGGCGAGGAGGAACTTCTTCAGTCAGAGGTTAGTTAATCTGTGGAATTCATTGCCACAGATGGCTGTGAAGGCCAAGTGGATATTTTTACGTCAGAGAGACAAATTCTTGATTAGTACGGGTGTCAAGAGTTATGGGGAAAAGGCAAGAAAATGGGATTAGGAGGCAGATATCAGCCATGATTGAATGGCGGAATAAACTCGATGGGCCGAATGGCCCAATTCTACTCCTATCACTTGAGAACTTGTTATTGCTTTGGAAGTATGAAAAGGTTCGCCACATTTGGTGTTGTATTTGATTCATTTTGTTTAGACACAAATATAATCAAATGTTTTCTGCACCTTTTCACATTTACAAGAGTGTTAAATTAATTTTCTGCCAATTCTTCAAAGTATGTAATTGTGCAAAATAAGTGGCACATTAAAAGCAAGTAGTAATACCTTTGTAAATGGTCATGTCCATCCAGCCAACTCCCTCCTGTTGGAATCCATTCATGTCGTCAGTAAAGGGGTAGCCGGCTTGCTGCCCTGCCTCCAGAAAGGCCAGATGGAGAGGGTGCTTGGTCTTTGCTCGGGAGACGTGCAGTGGTCCGTCCCCTCCCCTGTAGCGGTCAGGCCCCAGTTCATGGCACTGTGCTTTCCTAAAGTATGGAAGGCAGTGATCGTAATCCCAGCCGGTGGCACCCTGTTTCTGCCAGCGATTGTAATCCTCTGCGTGTCCACGGATATACACCATCGCGTTCAAAGATGACGAGCCTCCCCAAACCCGGCCTCGGGGCCAGTACATCACACGGTTGTTCATGTGCCTCTGAGCTGTGGTGTGGTAATACCAGTTGTACTTATCATCACACAGATTATATATCAGGGCCGCTGGCATATGGATTTTCCACAGGAGTCGCTTGCTGTTCAATAACGTGTCTTTAGGTCCTGCTTCCAGAAGAAGCACCGAATCACCAGAGTCTTCAGTAAGGCGCTTAGCCAACACACAGCCAGCAGAACCTGCACCCACTATTACATAGTTGTACGCTGGTGTCTTTGAAGCATAGTTTTTGGACAGCATTTTGAAATTCTGGTGCTGCAATGACCTTGTTACCAAAACGCTTGCCACATTGGTTTTTGCGAACCCAATTAATCGATTCATGGTTCTTGCTGTCAGCTGTACATATGTTAGAACTGCTCTGGAAGAGTAGAACACCTTTGCTTTTCTGCTTTACGATGCCTCGATGTGTTAGTCTTGCTGATTTTTTTCGTTTGGTTGCAAGTACAAAGTACAGTGATAAGTACTGAAATTGTTCCAGTCGTTGCTCTTGGCAATCTAAGATGAGATCAAAAGAATCATAAAATCATTGAGTCACATAGTCACTCAGCATGGAAAAAGGCCCTTTGACCCAACTCAGCCATGCCTAACAAGATGCCCCATCAAATCTAGTCACAATTGCTTGCATTTGACCTATGTTCCTCTGAAACTTTCCTATCCAAATATTGTTATTGTACATGCTTCAACCACCTCTTATGGCAACTTGTTCCATGTATGCACTATCCTCGAGTGAAAAAGTTGCTCCTTAGTCTCCCTCCAACTTGTGCATTCTAATTCTTGATTCCCCACCCATCTGTGCGTATAATTATGTTATAAGGATTATAAAATCACCCCTCAAACTCCTCTGTTCCAAGGAATAAAATCTTGACCTGCCCATCCTCTGCCTATAGTGCAAGCCCTCGAGTCCTTCAACATCCTCATAAATCTTTTCTGCACTCTTTCCAACTGAATGGCATCTTGCCTAGAGCTTGGTGACCAAAACTGAATACAATACTCCAAGTGCAGCCTCACTAACATCTTGTACAATTGCAACATAACTATGTCTATATTAAATATGCCCAAAGCCATCTTCAGCAACCTGTGCTTCTGTGAGGCCAGTTTCAGGGAACCATGTGCCTCGGTCCCGCTGTTCTACGGCATGGGCGGCACAGTGGCGCACTGTGTCATACTGCTGCCTGACAGTGTCTTTCAGACCTGGTTCAATCCTGACTATGGGTGCTGTCTGTATGGAGTTTGTACATTCTCCCTGTGACCTCATGGGTTTTCTCCGGGTGCTCCGGCTGCGGCCCACATTCCAAAAATGTACTGCTTTATAGGTTAACTGGCTTCTGGAAATTGTACAATTTCTGGGCAGGGAGAATGTACAACCTCGGTACAGACAGCACCCGTAGTCGGGATTGGCCAGGTTTTGGGCGCTGTAAGGCAGCAACTGCACTGCTGCACCACCGTGCCCCCATCACCCTCTCTTTCCCACCATTAAGCTAAATATTTATCCAATTAGCTAGCTCTCCCTAATAGAATCCTCTAAATATTGGTCCTTGGCACTCTGGCAGTCCCAGTCTGTATTAGGAAAGTTAAATAAAATCCACTGCCATGACCACTCCATTTCTTCACATTCATCAAACATGATAAATATCTTATACAAAACAAAAAACAAATAATACATGCATAATACAGAATTCATGATTAAACAGAAGTGACTGAGATTTAAAACAATTTATCTATCAGCAGTTCAAAAAAGGAAGATTGTTTGGAATCATGATCAGCTGCTGTGATCAAAATATTAAATACAAAAATAAACAGCATTAAAGGTGAACAGTTCAGTCATCGTTGCCTTGCCTAGGCAGTAGACATTTTGATAATACACCCAGTTATGGCTGGGTCGTGCAGTCACTGCCAGTCTCAGTAACCAAAGGTCGGTGCAATAATGATTTGTGCTGGGTACTCATTACCTCAAACTGTTAGAAATTTCATTTTTCAGCACCCAATTATTTTTCTGCACACAAACATTTTATTCTTACACGTTTCCAATGAATTACAAGCATCATTGCTGTATATAACTGCCTTTTCATAATTTTCACTTGCCAAAACTTTGGTGAATCATTAATTTTCCACTGTAGATTTTGAATTACAATAATAAAATGCAGCTTCAACAATTACTTCTTTTGTTCAAGTTTATTTCTTCTGATTTCTTTTTTAGAGTCAATCATACAACAGGGAAACAGGCCGTTTGGCACAACTTGCCCACGCTGACCAACATGCCCCATCTACACCAGTCCCACCTGCCTGCTTTTGGCCCATATCCCTTCAAACCTATCCTTTCCATAAACCTGTCCAATGACTTTTAATCATTGTGATAGTACCTACCTCACCTACCTCTTCTGGCAACTCGTTCCAGATACCTACCACCACTCAGATTCCTGTTCAAACTTTCCCCCTTCACCTTAAGCCTATGTCCTCTAGTTCTTGATTCCCCTGCTGTGGGTAAAAGACTGCATTCAAAGTCAACCATAGAATAATACTTGTTTCCCTGAGTCGCAGATAAAACATACTGTTCCTTCAAGGAGATAATAGTATCAATTATATTTGAGAAATCTTTCCAACCAATCTAACCACAAGGAAATGTTTTACAAATCATTCAAAAGTATAAAATATTTAATTCTACAACAAAACCCAAGAGAAGAGATGAAAATGAGGGTAGTGGTGGAAGGATGTTTTCCTGATTGGAAATCTGTGACTAGTAGTGTACCGTAGGGGTTAGTGCTGGGACCTTTGTTGTTTGTGATACCTATTAACAGCCTGGATGTGAATGGAGGATTTTACTTCGGAGTCACCTGAGTGATTCCGTGAAGAAGCCCAGCCAGTCCGCATGCGCGTCAGTACGTCAGCCGCATTGGCGCAAGCACCAGACTGGCAGGGCAGCGCTCCTGCCAGCAGTAAGTTAAACCTAGAAGGTACTTCGTTTTTACTTACCAGGGTTTTTTCAAGCAGGAGCCTCTCTTCTCAGAGGTTTTCCTGCCAGTTTCACAGCCCGACAAGTGAGCCAGTTATGGACTATGCGGATAGCCGGCAAAACATCGGGTTGTGAGATAAGCAGCCGCTGACAAGGCAGTTAGTTGCTTCCAGCCTGCGGGGATGCCGTGGAGTGGCAAGGAAGTGACGCCAGAGTCGCTGACAGTGCGGTCAGCGACTCACAGACGTCGGTCCCCAGGCAGGGAATAAAATTGGTGGAGAAAGGACTCGTTCAGCCCAATTGGACTCGGGTGAGTCGGGCTACAAGGGGTTTTTCTTTAATAATAAAGTTTACATGTATGTTATAGTGTTTTTCTTAAAGTTAAAAGTTAACGGCAAAGTTAAAAGTAAAAAAAGTTAATTGTCATGTGTCCCTGACAATGACATTCTTTCTTGTTTAGCACAAGTTGCTGTGAAGGGTTAAAATTGCTTTAACACTTCACAGGTAAAGCTGTACACTAAAAATTTGATTTAGTGAGCCTACAGTGTAATAGTGCGGGCCTATGGGACAGGCCGCGCCAGCAGCGCCTGACAGGACTGCTTCATGTATGAAAGCACCGGCCTATGGGAGAGCCGCGCCAGCAGCGCCTGGGACAGGGCTGTTTCATTTGTGACATTGCCGGCCCATGGGAGATCCGCGCCAGCAGCGCCTGGTACAGGGCTGTTTCCTGTCAAAAAAGCGCCGGCCTCTACGAGAGGCGGTGTTGGCAACGCCTGGGACAGGGTTGTTCAAAGTAACACATAAGTCTGCTAGGCCCACGGAATTGGGGGAAGATTCCCTGCCGGGGCTGGATAGCAAAATAATAGGCCCACGGAGGCGGGGGATGATTCCTCACCGGAGCTGGATAGTGTGTTTGAAACGACTATCCCAAATGCAGCAACTATTGCATACAGTGCTACAGCAGGGCACACACCAGCAGGAGTGTCAGCGCCATCCTGAACAAAACGGCGCCAGCAGCATCTAGTAGAGAGCTGTTTGATAGCACCTTCATGGATGAGGAGGCGCGAGCCATGGGTCATCTTAGTTCTGACCCCGACTCTGATGGTAAGGTTGAGCCAGATGTTCCACCTCTGCAGGCCGCACCAGCAGCGCCAGTTGACAGAGCTGCTACAGGGCTCCCTCTTGGAGGCAGAGACCAAGACGGGTCAGTATCCTGCTGACGCTGAGTCTCAGGGTGTGGCCGTGGGGCATACCCCAAGGGATGAAGGACACGTGTCAGAGGTACCTTTTCCTGACAACAAAGTTGCCATCCCAGCAGAATGTTCTATTCGGGTATAGGTCCAATGGGTTCATATCAGCATAGGAATCCTGCGGCCTGTGGCAGCGCCTGTTTAGGGCTGCCTACGAATCGCCCTCTCTGAGGAGGGGAGTGAGAAAGGGTAAGATATAACTGACTCCAGGCTCTAAAGAAGTCAATGGAACATACTGAAGCACATATGTGCCGGCAGTGAACAGCGCCAACAGGGGGATGTGAGAGCCAGCCGCCGAATCTGTTATTCAGGTAGGACTATTCAACAGGGGAGGAAAACCTGGCAGAGTAGTCAATTAAGGCCAACGGCGGGCAAAGGTCATCGTTTCAGAATGCACCCCAGGCGCTCATCGGCAGTAGGCGGTTCACTGGAGCTCGGGGCAGCATGATAGCTCAGAAATTCCATGCACCTTACCAACCCTACTCAACAAAATGGGTCTGGCACTTACAAAACATGGGTAAGTGCAGCGTTCACAAGTTGTAATATTTACATTTGTTTGTACAACACACAAAGGATAAAAACATCTGGATGAGGCAGAGTATTAGCATTCCAAGCAACATTAGATTATGGCCAGGGTTGTCCTTGAAGATAAGGTTAGGAAATCGGGCCAAAGTTCTCATGCAAAACGCCCATGGAATAAGGCCGGAGTGGCATTTATTATGAAAAATGGAGATTGTCGGGCACATGAACTTTCCGAATATACTTATTTTCCTGACTAACAACAGATTCATAAGGGTCTCAAAGATCCATTCTATGCAGTTCCCATTACAGAGGTTACAATATCACTGTACTAATAACAGTAAAGCATTGCGGAATGGGATAAACTGTTTGTTGGTCATTGGGATTTACGTTTAACTATTAATTAACCTATGACTCCGCCCTGTGGCAAGAGATTGGAGTTAATAGCAACCTGTTATAAAACTGACTTTTATTTCATCAAGAGTAATTGGCAATATAGTAGCTGTGTTTCAGCTGAGCAAATCAAGGAACTGATATTGTGCAAAGTAGCAACCTCTCAAAGGACATGTAGACCATTGTTAACAACCTTATGCTATTATCAGCTGAAGCTACCTCAGTCACAATAATAAACAAACAGCATTCAGCATTGCTCCAGTAGTTTGGTCAGTCGAATTCAGTTATTACAAACTGATGCGAAGGACTTTAAGGTGAGAAGTTCTGAATACCATCTCTAGTTGGAGGTAGTGGAGATTTACATGAGTTACCAATTCTTCATTTGTTGGTATCAACTAAATATATACACTAGATGCACCACATGGGTAAGGGGCTATTGAGCGAATATACATATTCTTTTTTTTTTTTTTTTCAAATTAAAATATTCAAATTATTTTCACGCAAAAGGAATCCACCAACTCGATAGTTTTTCATTCCCCCTACCAAGGCCCGAGGTACTCCTGCACCCTATCTTTGTATAATTCTATAAATGCAGACCACGTCTGATAGAAGTGTTCTGATTTTCCTTCCAGGCGGAGTCTCATATCTTCCAGATGTAGTGTTTCAAACATAGTTGAAATCCACATATTTAATGTTGGTATAGGAGCATTTTTCAGAATATACATATTCTACATGCTCAACTTCAAGTTGCTAAACTACGGTGGTGACATATGTTAGTCACATGGCAATCAAGTAAAAGTATCCTGTAATAATTTACCTAATCTCCTTTGCCACTGGTGGATCATCCAGTTCAGATCGATCACAACACAGAATAGGTATCGGATCTCAAAGTATTATGAAAGTATGGTTCAATGCTACATCGAATATCGACATGTTGGTTCATGTTTATTCACTGATTGCAAAAATATGTGGCACATCAGTGCGGAGAAATACATTCTTGCTACAAAAGGAGGAATGTTCTTTTATGTCTTCCTCCATTTTGCCTCATTAGCCAGGTCTTAAAACAGTCAGCAAGACCTCGCTTTGGGTTCGTACTGTCGGACTGGCTAAGCAGCCATGTTGCCTGCTTTCATCAACGGTATACGGTTATTCCAAAAAACAAAAACTTTGCTGGTTCAAACTGTGGTTCAGGAAACCGGCCTCTGCATAATAAAACAATTATTGACTTACACATTCTGAATGGATTGACTTACGGCTCAGGTTGTCACATCAAGCCATGGATGTGCTCACTACAGAGTGCAGGGCTAGCACCCAAAAAAGCAGTACATTCCTATTGAGGGGATCGGAAGCGGTTTTGTTTAAATGTTAATGTTACATTTAATACGGTACAGATTACTGGCATCTTCCAGTTCAGTCTTAAATTATATTTGACAATAATTCAGTTATAGAGACACTGCAACTGCAACAAACAGGAACCACTCTGTCGGGTTCAACCCGGATATCGAGTTGTTAAAGAGATCTTGACACTACAGATCTCCCACTACAAGAATATGCAGTTTGGTTATTGAAAATGTGTTAACATTACTTCACCAGGGGGTTCCAGCTACATCCTTAGTCATGACACTAATATCAGCACAACGAGGGAAAACATTGCAAAACGCTGTGGCTAGATAGGATGGAATTGGCTGCAGGTGCCATTACATTTTACATTCTGATCTACACAAGCAGAGCAGACCAGGGGTGGCAGGATTTAAGATCATTTTTCGGATACCCCACGGTCTCACGTCTATGTGGGAGGGCAGGCTTGCTATATTATATCAAGGCCACCAGAATCCTAAGAAGTGTGGAATCAGCATTGTTTATTAATCGACAAACAACCACACAAGGGAAGGTCGGTTCAGACTATTTCAAGGTGGCTGCAGCGGGCTCCGGCTTATGCAGGTATTAACACTGACGATTGTATATCTCATTCCACCAGGTCAGCATCAACGTCAGCGGCCAGGGCAATGGACATTCCCATCGACCATATCCTCGCAACCACAGGATGGTCAACTGAATTGATTTTAGACAAAAGTTTTACCATAGGCCGGTTACTGACCCGGGGTTTTGGCCATTCTGTTTTGCGTTCACTTTAGCCTCCCCTGAAATACAGGGGTTGCTTTTGATTTCTTTATTAACGCAAACCATTAATACATTTGAATCAATATCATGCTTAATGCATTTTTTGATAATTCACTCATCCTGAGTCAATGAATGCAGTGAGATGCCGAGATTTGGATCTGCGACATGAAATCACAAGCTTCGAACCCTTCACGGAATCACTCACGTGACTCCGAAGTAAAGTAGTAAGATTAAACAAGAACTTACCAGTTTGAAGTTTGATCTTGATTTTATGAGGAGTTACGTTGGTGATTACGTGCCCTCCACGCCCAACCCTCTCTCATAAAGATCATCTGGTAGTTCTCGAGTCACGCATCTTACTATGTCACTTCGAAGATCGCTTTGAAGATTGAAGCACATGCGGACTGACTGGGCTTCTTCACGTAATCACCCACGTAACTCCTCATAAAATCAAGATCAAGCTTCAAACTGGTAAGTTCTCGTTTAATCTTACTTACAATGATTGGTAACTCTGTAGATGACACAGAGGTTAGTGGTGGTGTGGATTGCGAGGAGCGTTATCTGAGGCTACACCAGGTTATGCAGCAGATGGAATGATTGGCAGGACATTGGCAGATGGAATATTATCCCAACAAGTGTGAGTTGATGCATTTTGGGAAGTCAAACAGGGTGAGACATACTGTGAATGGTAGGATGTGAGGGAACGTCACTGAACAGAGCGACCCTGGGATTCAAATTCATAGTTCTATGAAAGTGACAATGCAGGTGGACAGGGTGGTGAAGAGGGCACATGCATGCTTCCCTTCAAAGATCCAGGCACGATACATTGGAACTTTACAAACCATTGATAAGACTGCACTAGTGTTCTGACTGCCACACCGCATGGAGGCTGTGGTTGCACTGGAGATAGAAACATAGAAAAATAGTTACAGGAGTAGGCCATTCGGCCCTTCGAGCCTGCACCGCCATTCAATGTGATCATGGCTGATCATCCAACTCAGTATCCCGTACCTGCCTTCTCTCCATACCCCCGATCCCTTTAGCCACAAGTGCCACATCTAACTCCCTCTTAAATATAGCCAATGAACTGGCCTCAACTACCGTACCTGCCTTCTCTCCATACCCCCTGATCCTTTTAGCCACAAGTGCCACATCTAACTCCCTCTTAAATATAGCCAATGAACTGGCCTCAACTACCTTCTGTGGCAGAGAATTCCAGAGACTCACCACTCTCTGTGTAAAGAATGTTTTCCTCATCTCGGTCCTAAAGGAATTCCCCCTTATCCTTAGACTGTGACCCCTTGTTCTGGACTCCCCCAACATCGGGAACAATCTTCCAGCATCTAGCTTGTCCAACCCCTTAAGAATTTTGTAAGTTTCTATAAGATCCCCCCTCAATCTTCTAAATTCCAGCGAGTACAAGCCAAATCTATCCAATCTTTCCTCATATGAAAGTCCTGACATCCCAGGAATCAGTCTGGTGAATCTTCTCTGTACCCCCTCAGATTTGGAGACCAAAACTGTACGCAATACTCCAGGTGTGGCCTCACCAAAACCCTGTACAACTGCAGTAGAACCTCCCTGCTCCTATACTCAAATCCTTTCGCTATGAATGCTAACATACCATACCATACTTTCTTCACTGCCTGCTGCACCTGCATGCCTACTTTCAATGACTGGTGTACCATGACACCCAGGTCTCGTTGCATCTCCCCTTTTCCCAATCTGCCACCATTCAGATAATAGTCTACCCTAATGTTTTTGCCACCAAAGTGGATAACCTCACATTTATCCACATTATACTGCATCTGCCCATTCACTCAGCCTATCCAAATCACCCTGCAGCCTCCAAGCATCCTCCTCACACCTAACTATACCCCCCAGCTTGGTGTCATCTGCAAATTTGGAGATGTTGCATTGAATTCCCTCGTCCAAATCATTAATATATATTGTAAATAGCTGGGGTCCCAGCACTGAGCCTTGCGGTACCCCACTAGTCACTGCCTGCCATTCTGAAAAGGACCCGTTTACTCCTACCCTTTGCCTCCTGTCTGCCTGCCAGTTCTCTATCCACATCAATACTGAACCCCCAATACCGTGTGCTTTAAGTTTGTATGCTAATCTCTTATGCGGGACCTTATCTAAAGCCTTCTGAAAGTCTAGATATAATACATCCACTGGTTCTCCCTTATCCACTCTACTAGTTACATCCTCGAAAAATTCTATCAGATTTGTCAGACATGATTTACCTTTCGTAAATCCATGCTGACTTTGTCCAATGATTTCACCACTTTCCAAATGCGCTGCTATCCCATCTTTAATAACTGACTCTAGCAGTTTCCCCACTACCGATGTTAGACTAACTGGTCTGGAATTCCCCACTTTCTCTCTCCCTCCTTTTTTAAAAAGTGGGATTACATTAGCTACCCTCCAATCCTCAGGAACTACTCCAGAATCTAAGGAATTTTGAAAAATTATCACTAATGCATCCACTATTTCTGTGGCTACCTCCTTGAGTACTCTGGGATGCAGACTATCTGGCCCTGGGGATTTATCGGCCTTCAATCCGTTCAATTTACCCAACACCACCTCCCGGCTAACCTGGATTTCACTCAGTTCCTCCATCTTATTTGACCCCCATTCCATTGCTATTTCCGGCAGATTATTTATGTCTTCCTTAGTGAAGACAGAACCAAAGTAGTTATTCAATTGGTCTGCCATGTCCTTGTTCCCCACGATCAATTCACCTGTTCCTGACTGCAAGGGACCAACATTTGTTTTAACTAGTCTCTTTCTCTTCACATATCTATAAAAACTTTTGCAGTCAGTTTTTATGTTCCCTGCCAGTTTCCTTTCATAATCTATTTTCCCTTTCCTAATTAAGCCCTTTGTCCTCCTCTGCTGGATTCTGAATTTCTCCCAGTCCTCCGGTAGGCTGCTTTTTCTGGCAAATTTGTATGCCTCATCTTTTGTTTTTATACTATCCCTGATTTCCTTTGTTATCCATGGATGCACCACCTTCCCCGATTTATTCTTTTGCCAAACTGGCATGAACAATTTTTGTACTTCATCCATGCAGTCTTTAAATACCTTCCATTGCACATCCACTGTCAACCCTTTAAGAATCACCTGCCAGTCTATCTTGGCCAATTCACATCTCATACCTTCAAAGTTACCTTTGCTCAAGTTCAGAACCCTTGTTTCCGACTTAATTTTGTCACTCTCCATCCTAATGAAGAACTCAACCATATTATGGTCACTCTTGCCCAAGGGGCACAACAAGACTGCTAACTAACCCTTCCTCATTACTCAATACCCAGTCTACAATAGCCTGCTCTCTCGTTGGTTCCTCCACATGTTGGTTGAGATAGAGTGCAGAGATTAACCAGGACTTTTTCTGGATGACCTGGAGAACTTTAGATATGGGGAGTGATAGAAAAATTCATTCCTATAGCTATCAGGGACTGTACTTTAAGAAAATGCTTATGCAAGCTGATGTTTGCTTGTAGACATTACTCATCGCTAGTAACCGCAAACCCCGGGTCTTGCAAAAAATAACTATTTAGTTAGACAAGCAGCTGCAATCTTGTCTACATAGCTTACTGCTATTGCTACAATCACAGACGTCCGACATTATGCACTGATTGTGGTTTGCACTTTGTTCAACCTTGTCCGACATTATGTGCTGACTGTGGGTTTTTACTTTGCTTGACCTCGTGATGAGATAAGATTGTACTCGAGACCTCCTTGTTTAATCCACTGTACAAAGGACATGCTTGGGGAGCTGCTTGGGCAGAGAGACTCTCGCAGACTTCTGCACTCTGTGTGATTTCATTTCAGAGTCACGTGAGTGACTTTGTGAAGAACCCGCCAGCACGCATGCGCGACATATCGTCGCTCGCATTTGCAGTCGACGGCTGGAGGTGGAGCGCGGCTCACCACCAGCCCTTCATAAGGACCACCTCAGGTAAGTATAGACAACCTTGAGCTGGTTAACACTTTGTCTACTCCACTGCGATATCTCCTCAAGGTATGCCTACTTTGAAGAAGTTCTCCTCCTCCCTACGAAGACAGTTTCCCTGATCCCTGACCAGTCTGAAGAAGGGTCTCGACCCGAAACGTCGCCTATCTCCTTCACTCCTTAGATGCTGCTGCACCCGCTGAGTTTCTCCAGCTTTTTGTGTAACCCTCGATTCTCCAGCATCTGCAGTTCCTTCTTTAACACTTTGTCTACTCCACTGCGATATCTCCTCAAGGTATGCCTACTTTGAAGAAGTTCTCCTCCTCCCTACGAAGACAGTTTCCCTGATCCCTGACCAGTCTGAAGAAGGGTCTCGACCCGAAACGTCGCCTATCTCCTTCACTCCTTAGATGCTGCTGCACCCGCTGAGTTTCTCCAGCTTTTTGTGTAACCCTCGATTCTCCAGCATCTGCAGTTCCTTCTTTAACACTTTGTCTACTCCACTGCGATATCTCCTCAAGGTATGCCTACTTTGAAGAAGTTCTCCTCCTCCCTACGAAGACAGTTTCCCTGATCCCTGACCAGTCTGAAGAAGGGTCTCGACCCGAAACGTCGCCTATCTCCTTCACTCCTTAGATGCTGCTGCACCCGCTGAGTTTCTCCAGCTTTTTGTGTAACCCTCGATTCTCCAGCATCTGCAGTTCCTTCTTTAACACTTTGTCTACTCCACTGCGATATCTCCTCAAGGTATGCCTACTTTGAAGAAGTTCTCCTCCTCCCTACGAAGACAGTTTCCCTGATCCCTGACCAGTCTGAAGAAGGGTCTCGACCCGAAACGTCGCCTATCTCCTTCACTCCTTAGATGCTGCTGCACCCGCTGAGTTTCTCCAGCTTTTTGTGTAACCCTCGATTCTCCAGCATCTGCAGTTCCTTCTTTAACACTTTGTCTACTCCACTGCGATATCTCCTCAAGGTATGCCTACTTTGAAGAAGTTCTCCTCCTCCCTACGAAGACAGTTTCCCTGATCCCTGACCAGTCTGAAGAAGGGTCTCGACCCGAAACGTCGCCTATCTCCTTCACTCCTTAGATGCTGCTGCACCCGCTGAGTTTCTCCAGCTTTTTGTGTAACCCTCGATTCTCCAGCATCTGCAGTTCCTTCTTTAACACTTTGTCTACTCCACTGCGATATCTCCTCAAGGTATGCCTACTTTGAAGAAGTTCTCCTCCTCCCTACGAAGACAGTTTCCCTGATCCCTGACCAGTCTGAAGAAGGGTCTCGACCCGAAACGTCGCCTATCTCCTTCACTCCTTAGATGCTGCTGCACCCGCTGAGTTTCTCCAGCTTTTTGTGTAACCCTCGATTCTCCAGCATCTGCAGTTCCTTCTTTAACACTTGAGCTGGTTGTTTTCTGTTTGAAATATTTTCTTTCCTACAGGAACATGGACAAAAGGAGTAAGGGCCGCAGAACTTCCGGAAGGAGTTGCCGGCCACCTATCCCGGAGCTCCCTTCTACAGCACCCGCTGGTCGGGCCGGGAAAAAGGTGCGCAAATCGGGGAGCCCTGTAGTCACAGGACCCGAATCACCGACACAGCTGAGCCCTAGCGGGGTTCCCGCAGAGCAGGAAGTCGGAATAGCGCCGGAGCAGGTAAACCCTGACGCCATCTCTTTATCGCCAACAGGATCGTTGGCAGAGGCGAGCAAAGAGGGTTCACGTGCTGTTGCACAGCCCTTCTCCCTGAGCCCTCATAGAAGGGCCAGGGATAGAGCTCGACAACCTAGCCCTTCTCGGGCGGAGGTTTCACCAGGAGCCGCAAGATCACGGCCTGGTGTATCAGCGAGACCCGAATCCACTGGCAGACCAGGAAGGGCCAGTAGAGATTCACCACCTAGTTGGACCAGGAGGAGTCACACAGGTGGAGTCTCGCCACGGTCACTGCTTCCCCCGCTGGGGGCGGGTCGGGACCGTACGCCGTCTGGGTCCAGGAAAAGGACAGTCGGCAAGCCCACGCGGATGTCGGGTCACCACGCTGAGGCGTTGGGTGCCGACTTTTCACCGCATATGCCCTCAGAGGCAGCCGGACTTAGCTCAGCCAAAAGAAGGCGTATGAGCAGATCCGCGCGGGAATCGCTCAGTTTCGCTGAGGCGGCTGGTAGCGACTTATCGTCAAGGGACCAATATTACCTCGACGAGGTACGGGCCGATGATAGGAGCCTCAGAAGTTCCTTCGGGCATGAGGACTCTGACCGCCCATTCACGCACGATGAAGGGCGCATAGATCGGATGGAGAGGATTTTGGAACAAGTCCTGCAAAATCAAAGACAGGAAACACACAGTTCCAGGGGACTCATGAACATATCCCCATCATCTATGGACAGCATGAGGCCAGAAGAGGAGGAAATCTTGGTACATGCCCCAGTAGCACCTGAGGTTCCCCAGGAAGAGCTCCTGGACGTGGCAGCCAAGTTTGGATTACCCACATCATCGGGACAACCCCTCGATACCAAGCTGGCTGCTACCATAGATTTCCTCACGAACCATCAGCTACAGGAGGAGGTCCTTGCAAAGGCCATGGATAGACACAAGGCACCGGGGAATTGCAATTCGCTCAATGTACCTATTGTCAACATGCCAATTTGGGGCAATATCAGCCCGGGCATTAGAACTCAGGAAGTGAGATTACAAAGAATCCTGAAGTTACTTACATCTGGGATTACCGCGTTTGCGAGGTCGGTGGATGGTGTGGATCTGAACACCGAACAGGAGGATGCCCTGGCACTACTTTGCAATACGCAATATGAAATTAATGCTTTTAGGAAAAGCATCATTAAGCCAACATTAAACCCCAAATTTGCGGGGTTATGCAGAGCACCTCCGACACCACCACCCAGACAACTATTCGGAGAAGACCTCCCTAAGCAGGTCAAAGATTTGGATGACCATGCTAAAACAGTGGGTCTCATGAGGTCACACACCTTGACCAGACAAACGGCCAAGAAAACACCTTTTTTCAGGCCACGAGGTCAAACCGATAGGCCAGCAAGGACCTACGTTCAGGCGCCTCCTCAATACCAACAGCCCAGGCCTTTTTTAGGGCTAGGCCCTCAACGGCCAGCATGGAAAATGCGGTTTCCGTATTACCAGCGCAACCCAGCACCTCCACGTCCCACCAAACACGTCAGGGACCACCGATAACCATGAAGGTAAGGCGGGCTGGTTTTCATACACTGGCATGTCTAACCTCACGTGTTGGGGGTAGACTACGGGAGTTTAAGGAGGCATGGCAAACCATCACCTCAGATGAGTTTATCTTACAAAGTATTCAGGGCTATGAGATTGAGTTCATAAATGGCCAAATTCCTCCACCTCAGCATATGCCGAATCGCAGATTTGCACTTTCCAGGAAGGAAACAACAGTAGGCTATGCTGAAATCTTGAGACTACAAGAGAAAGGTGTGATAGAAAGAACTACACATGAACCAATTGAATTCGTATCTAACATATTTACAAAAACCAAAAAAGATGGTGGATGTCGGGTCATTATAGATCAAACCCATTTGAATACCTTTGTAAAATATACCCATTTCAAAATGGACACGTTTGAAACAGCCAAATCTTTGATATTTGAGGGCTGCTTCATGGCATGCATTGATTTAAAAGATGCATACTATTCAGTATCCATTCAGAAACATCACAGGAAGTTCTTGAAATTTATCGGGATGGATCAACTTTGGCAATACAAAGCTTTGCCCAATGGGCTTACCACAGCCCCCAGACTGTTTACCAAATTACTCAAGCCAGTGCTAGCAACACTGAGGAGGGAAAATCACACGGTCATGGCTTATCTAGATGATATCCTAATTATTGGGCATACATTGGAATCAGCAAAATTGGCAGTTTCAGCCACTGTGGAAATATTTCAAAAGATGGGGTTTATTATCCACCCAGATAAATCAAAGTTCTGTCCTTCACAGACCATGGACTATCTGGGGTTCACGATAGATTCCAATCACATAGATTCCAACTAACAAAGTTGGGGATGTCATTCAAACATGCAAGAACCTGGTCTGCGCCAGTATACCATCAATCAGACAAACTGTTAAGGTAATTGGGAAAATTGTAGCAGTTTGCATATGACTCCGTTTCAATCACAGATGTGCTGGAGTTCCTTGCGGGGTTACATCATGACGAACACCTCAGCTACAGTGCCATCAATAGCGCCAGGAGTGCACTATCATCCTACCTCAATATTGAGGTAGGATCCAATAAACTGGTGTCCAAACTGATGCGGGGAATATTTAATTCCAATCCGCCTAGACCACGTTACAACATCACCTGGGACATTGGGAAAGTACTGACCTTGCTCAGGACGTGGTCGCCCATGGCTGGGCTTGAATTGGACAAACTCACCCTGAAGCTGGTGATGTTATTGGCACTTACTTCGGCACAAAGGGTACAGACTCTTCATAAGGTCAAGATTGACAGAATGATCTCTACCCCAGAAAAAGTAATTTTCTTTGTTGATGAATTACTTAAGCAGCATAGACCTGGGTCCACAGGGCTGCAGCTGGTGTTTCCAGCATACCCTGCTGATGCTAGGCTATGTATAGCCACCCATATCCGCCACTATATAAGAGTGACGCGGAAAATAAGGGGAATGGAAAAATATCTGCTAATCAGCCACAAAAAACCTCACCATAGAGTGACGGTACAGACGATCTCCAGATGGCTCAGGATCGTCTTGAACGAAGCAGGTATTGACACTAACGTGTTTAAATCCCATTCCACCAGGGCTGCATCAACGTCGGCGGCAAAGGTCATGGAGGTGCCCATGGACCATATACTTGCCACAGCGGGATGGGCCAGTGAAGCCACTTTTCAGCGGTTTTATAATAAACCTATTACCGCTCCTGGAATGTTCGCAGAAGCTGTGCTGAATGCAGGCCGAGAACATACGACTACTCCCCAGTGAGGGGTTTTTTCTTTTTGTTATTATTAATAAATATTATTATTTTTCCAGAACAAGCAGTCTGAAAATTTTTGATTACTCCTATCCATCCTTATTGTGGCGTGTGTGATAGCATGGACGTTGTCCAGGGCGTGAAATCACAGAACTTTGAAGTCTTCACGAAGTCACTCACGTGACTCCGAAATGAAATAGTAAGATTAAACGAGAACTTACCAGTTTGAAGTTTGATCTTTATTTTATGAGGAGTTGCGATGAGGGATTTCGTGCCCTCCGCTCCCAACCCTCGATCATAAAGTCAACAGGTAACTAGAGTCTCTTCAATCTTACTATAACAAGTCATTTCTTTGTTGGTTCTGTGATTCCACACCGCTGCTTTGAAGAGATGTCGCGCATGCGTGCTGGCGGGTTCTTCACGAAATCCCTCATCGCAACTCCTCATAAAATAAAGATCAAACTTCAAACTGGTAAGTTCTCGTTTAATCTTACTATTTTTCTCTCATTAAACATTCAATTGAATCCTAATTGCTGTGGCTGTCGTTTGTTGGGGAAAATATTTCTAACAGGAGATGCTGGACTTGTTTTCCCTAGAGCAGAGGTTGAGTTATGACCTGATAGATGGACGTAAAATTGTAAGAGGCCTGGATAGGGTAGTCGGAATCTTTCCCCTATACAATACGTTCGAATTTTATTTATCACAGGAGATAAATTGATCTGCCAACAGTCATAAACCACAACAAGAATCATGAAATTAAAGTGACAAGTGCAAAGTCCAGGATTTGGGATGTGCAAAGATTGGGGAGGGGGGGGGGAGGAGTCAGTCTCAGTCTACCCCATGACAGAAGGGGAGGAATTGTACAGTTTGATAGCCACAGGTAAAAAGGATCTCCTGCGACATTTTGTGCTGCATCTTGGTGGAACCAGTCTGTTGCTGAGGTGCTCCTCAGGTTGACCAATGTGTCATGGAGGGAGTGAGCTGTATTATCCAGGATGCTCCACAGTTTGAGGAGCATCCTCCCCTCCAAGACCACCTCCAATGAATCCAACTCCACCCCCAGAACGGAGCCAGCCTTCCCGATTAGATTGTTGATTCTGTTGGTGTCCGTGGCCTTTGCCCTGCCACCGCAGCACACGACAGCAAAGACGATGGCACTGGCCACCACCGATTGATAAAACATCTGCAGCATCTTACTGCAGACGTTGAAAGAATGGAGCATCCTCAGAAAGTACGGATGGCTCTGTCCCTTCTTGTACAGAGCCTCAGCATTCCTGGACCAAACCAGTTTACTGTCCAGGTAAATTCCAAGGTACTTGTACTCCTTGGTAAACTGCACATTCACACCATTGAAGGAGACAGGGGACAGGGGTGTTCCTCTCCTCCAAACGTCCACCACTAACTCCTTTGTCTTCTCAGTGTTGAGCTGCAGGTGATTCAGCCCAAGCCATTCAACAAAGTTGTTGACCACACCTCTGTATTCAGCTTCCCTCCCCTCACTGATGCAGCTCACAATTGCAAATTTCTGCAGGTGGCAGGGAAGAGTATCAAATGGTAGGGGTATCAAAAACAAGAGGGCACCGGTTTAAGGTGAGACGAAGGAACAGAGTGGTTGAAATCTGGAACACGTTGCCATTGAGAGTGGCGGAGTTAGTTACTATGTTTAATAGACGTGGAAGAACATTTCTGTGCTCTGACAGCTCTATAATATTCTTGACTACAGTGTACTCCAAGAAGAAAGACATGGGATGAAAGGAATCAGCCCTTCATATAAACCGTGGTTTAAGGTCCCAAGTACCTGTCGGGTTTGTAATGTCTAAAGACAGGATCACAGAAATGTATAACAGAGGAGGTGTAGCCATTTGGCCCACCACATCAATGCCAAACAAATACATAGCGATCCAGCCACATTGCTCCTCCCACCTCTTGCTCTGTAACCCAGCGTCTCCATTGCCCTGTAACCCAGACATGCATTGCCCTGTAACCCAGACATGCATTGGCATGTAACCTGGCACATCCACTGCTTCTTCTTCTTGCGTATGGCGTGCACAGCCGAAAGTTGTAGGACAACTTGTTCTATTTGATCTTATTTGATTGTGCACACCAGATTGATTGCATTCGTCGAAACAGGGCGGACCACGTGAAGGTTGCAATCTCCCACACCACATCCACTGCTCTGTAACGCAAACATGCATTGCCCTGTAACCAAGCATATCTCCAGTTCCACCATTGAAAATGTGTTGAAAGTGTTAAGAATAAGGGGTAAGCCATTTAGAACGGAGATGAGGAAATACTTTTTCACACAGAGTCGTGAGTCTGTGGAATTCTCTGCCTCAGAGAGCAGTGGAGGCCGGTTCTCTGGACGCTTTCAAGAGAGAGTTGGATAGAGCTCTTAAAGATAGCGGAGTCAAGGGATATGGGGAGAAGGCAGGAACGGGGTGCTGATTGTGGATGATCAGCCATGATCACTTTGAATGGCGGAGCTGGCTCAAAGGGCTGAATGACCAAGGGCCAAACTCCTGCACCTGTTTATTGAATGCTTCTACTCTACAACCCCTTCCAGAGAGCAAAGTTCCAGACCATCACAGGGTACACCATCCTCAAAATCCAACCAAGTCCCAACTTCCTGCTACTAATCTTTACCAAATGCCTTACAACTAACTATCCCCATGCTTCTCTGCTCCCCAAAATGGATCTTTCTCTACCCATGCAAAACCCGCCTCCAATTATCCGATTATAGTTACCTTCAAACATAACATGAATTCAAATCAGAGTGCAAAAAGACAAGAGATCGAAAATATTAATAGAGGCATCAGTTGAGAAGCCATAAAGTGCCTTAGGAAGGAAGGTAGACAAAAATGCTGGAGAAACTCAGCGGGTGAGACAGCATCTGTGGAGTGACGTTTCTGGTCGAGACCCTTCTTCAGACCCGTCTGAGTTTCTCCAGCATTTTTGCCCACCTTCGAATTTCCAGCATCTGCAGTTCTTTCTTAAACATTAGGAAGGAAGGGGTAATTTCTGAATGTTGTTTTAGAATAAAATATTACTAGTTCCAGGGGCATGTTAAGATATATTTTTCTAGATCACACTGATCACTGCTGGGTGGCAATGCAAATCCATTGCCTGCTTCACATAATTTACAGCAATGAAGTTAGAATATATGATCCATATGCTCAGATGGAATCAGGTTTTCTCACTCTAGTTTCACCCTCACCCTCAGTGCTCCTAGTAAAAGCCACAATATTTACTTGCAGTCCCCAGTGAACGGTGACCACCATCTCCATAAGATGTTGTTCATGGGGAATTTGGTGCTCTCAAACAGGTCATTGGAGATATCACTGGGTAACTCTACTGCAGTATAAATATTATCAGTAATACAGCAGCCCCGGCCTGAAACGTACTGCCAGGGTTGGTGGTGGAGACAGATATGAACGTGTCGTTTCATTTATTGTCACTTGCACCGAGGCAGTGAAAAGCTTTTGTTGCGTGCTAACCAGTCTTTTACTAAGTGTCTAAGAACTAAGAGTATTTTAGATAGGCAAGTGAATATGCAATGAATAGAGACATTAGGGCAGGTGTCGGCAACCTATGGCCCCCGGGCCGAATGTGGCCTGTAACCCAAAATCATCCAGCCCGCAGGCGTATTTCTATCCCGTAATCATCCGGCCCGCAGACTTCCATCGTCTCCGGTACCTCCTGGGGCCACGGCGACCAGGCGCGGTGACACAAGGAGGCCTGCGCTGGCGGCCACAATGGCAGAGCAGCCGAGCGCCAAGCAGTGGCCGAGCTCTGGCTGTACCGCATCCTGATCTGGGGAGGGATCCATGTGTACACGTGATAGATGTGGCCTGCCATCCGCTCACAGACATGCGTCCTGGCCCCAATGCAGAACAAGGTTGCTGACCCCTGCATTAGAGTTTAACTTGGCATCGTGTTTGGTACAGGCATTGTAAGCTATGCTATACTGTTCTATGTTCATATCTGAACTCCTGCCCTGACTGCCTGCATTGTGATCAGTTACACAATGGGACCTACAACTTGCTTTAAAAAGTTTTATTTGAGAAACATCTGGAAACAGAGAGGCAGGAAAGGGGGCGGGGGGGAGGGGTTGAAAGCTTGGAGCCTCAGCAACTAAAGGCATGGTCACCAGTATGGAGCAAATCAATCCAGGCATGATCAAGAACATAAACTTAAAGATACAAATCTGGAAGAACTCAGACAGCTCTGTGAAAAGGGAAAGCAGTCAATGTTTTGGGCCAGCAACTGTGGGTTGCTGTCCCACCTACCAAACGCGGGTAGGTGGGACTAGGGAAGATGGGCCACCTTGGTCAGCATGGAGAAGTTGAGCCGAAGGGCCAGTTTCCGTGCTGTACCACTCTTCAACTGATTTTTCGTCATTCCTGGTTTCGAGGAAAAATTAGTCGACTTGTTTCTCTTTCCACAGACGCTGAATAAATTCTTCCAGCATTTTCTGTGGGGTTTGTTTATTGCAGATTCCAACATCTGCAGTTTTGTATAAAGTAGAAACATGTTTTCCAGTGATGCTGCCCTGGCACGCTGATTTACAGCAGCACTTTGTGTGTTTATCTGCAGTTTTCTTATTTACCATGAAACTAACGGGACGTGAATCGAAGAATGAAGCAGTGCCAGGTTCTGGAGCTGCAGAAAACACGGCGGAGGGGAGGTCTTGGAGAGGTTTAAAACAAATGTGAGGATTTCCACCAGAAACATGAACGTTGTTTTATTCCCAACCTGTTGAAGAGTTGCAAGAATTTGTGTCCTTAGTCCAGAATGTTATAATGTTATATAAGCGGGAATGAATGTGACCATTTACACTGCGGCGGCTGCGGGGAAGTAACGATGCAGTGGCGGCTCTCCCCAAAACATTCCTCTTCTCCCTGTGGGACCCGCTGTGTGCCCACACCTCCAACTCCCCCTCACCCCCCACCCCGACCACCCACTCCCCACCCCCCACCCCCAACCCACCCTTAGCCGCAGTCCGACACCGTTAATCACCGCAATTAAAAGTAACGGCGCCGCCCGACCGCAACCCCCCCCCCCTCCTCACTCCTCACTCACACTCCCCCACACACACTCCCTCACGCTCCCCCACACACGCTCCCCCACACACGCTCCCCCACACACACTCCCTCACGCTCCCCCACACACACTCCCTCACGCTCCCCCACACACGCTCCCCCACACACACTCACTCACCCTCACGGTGCTGTCGGCGCCGCCATGGAATTCCCGCTCCCGGGGGTGGGTGGGGGGATCGCCGGTTGCCCGCACGCCCCGGCGCCGGACTCACACCCCGCTCCGGACCGGACCGGACCAGGGCTGCAGTCAAAACACGGCGAGTCCGTCCCCCCACGCGGGCAATCTACCCCGCCCTGCGCCCCCCCCCCCCCCCCCCCTTGCTTAGTGCGGGTGTCAGGGGTTATGGGGAGAAGGCAGGAGAATTGGGTTAGGAGGGAGAGATAGATCAGTCTTGATTGAATGATGGAGTACACTTGATGGGCCGAATGGCCGAATCACTGCTGACCAATCCCCCCCCCCACTTGCTCCACTCCGGGCCGCCGGGGTGACCGTTACCCGGCGCGCGGGGCGTCAGGGCGGGAGCCGCTCGTCAACGGCCGGAGACTCGACGCGGGAGGAACCGTGAGGGAAAACTGCCGTGAGAACCAGCAGTGGGCCCGGCCCGGCCCGGCCCCCGATGCCCCCCCACTCACCCTCACCCCACCTTCACCCCCTTAACCCCACCCTCGCCCCCACCCTAACCCTGACCGTTAGCCTCACCCCCACCTTCATCCCAACCCCCTTAACCCCACCCTGACCACTCACCCCCACCCCACCCATTTAGTTTGCAGTAAAGTAAATCTAATTAATTGAAATCTATAGTCTTCATATCAGTAGATCAAATAGTGGAATGATTGAATTACTTTCTTAAAAGAAACAGCATGTGTCACCCTAACTGAGCCAGCATTGGAAATACCATGACACTTGCTGCTGTTATTTGGGAGGATGTGTCCATGTTGCTGTTACTCTAATAGCCCTGTCCCACGGTGCAAGTCCACCCACGAGTTGAAGAAAAAATCAAACTCGTGGTTTTCTACGAGATTCCAATTTTATGTTCACGACTTTCAACGATTTCCCACGTCTAAGTAGCAATGTTACAAAATTTTGAGATTTAAAAAATCAAGTCTGCAATTTATCCCATCAGATAAAGCATAAAAAGAAGTTTAATTTGACACCTAATTCACTTTCATATCTTCAGTATTAAGAAAGTTATGGCCATTTTCATACTCAGAAATTAGCATCTTGCTTCCCATTGCCTTTCAATTGACTTAACTCAAAAGCTGTGATCTGGAACAGTTAAAAGCCCATAACTTTCTTAAAAATTAAAAGAACTCAATGAAATTTTCAGTTATTATAGATTGAAGCATTCTGATACAAATATTAAATAATCTTACTTGGATTACCTGAAATAAAAGCATATAATTAGTTAGTTATCTAATTGTAGCTAATTACAAAATTCAATGAGTAGATCTAAACATCTATCCATTTCTTAAGAAAAGATAAACTTTTTTTAAATTGCCTAAGTGTCCAAATAACATTCACACAATAATCCACAATATAACATAATTTTTAAATCTCATTTTCATGAATTTATGGGCCAAATGGAAGGAATTTAGTGTTTGATTCCTGTAAATTAATGGCCATTTAAATCAACTAGCGAGTGGGTTTTAGTGGAATGCGGTGGATTAGAACGTTGCGGTTAGCGGTGAAGTCGGGAGGAAAAATACTGTTTGTTCATACATTTTTTGGGACCCCATTTCGCAACATGAAAATATTATTAAAGCCTCCCGAAAAACCAACTTTTAATATAAAAATAAACTATTTACCTTTTTTTCTCCCCTACGGAAAATCCTTCCGGTTGTCGGCGCTCACGGCTTTTGAAGGTGATTTTTAAATTACTCTAGTTAACAAATAATTTAGAGTAATTTAAAAATACCTTCATTGATGAAATGTCAGAGCGATTTTTCTTCCGCAACAAAATCGCCCGACATTCATCGATTATCCAGGTCTGTTGAAAAACGGCACTTTAAGCCCGCCCCCCTCTGAAAGGCGCCAAAGTCGCGCACACGGAGAGCGGCAGAACTCCAGCGCCGCTAAAGGTAAGTTTTGCAACATACCTAGTCTAAGTATGCCGTTTACTTCTCATTTCTGCGATGTATCAAGTTCCTCTCACGAGTTACTCTTAAACCAACAAGGACTACCGACGTGTGGAAAAATCATCACATGATAAAAATGATGTCATGCAGTTTATTTTAACTATAAAAAGCCTCCCATGTTTAAATTTCTTAGGGTTACGGAATCAAGGAATATGGGGAGAAAGCTGAAACGGGGTACTGATTTTGGATGATCAGCCATGATCATATTGAAAGGCAATGCTGGCCCGAAGGGCCGAATGGCCTACTCCTGCACCTATTTGCTATTGGTTTATACCTTTTAAATTTTTTGACATGCATTTCAGGATTCCAGCATCTGTCTTTTCCAATATCCCTTTCCCTGTATTTCTCTTGGGCTTTTCCTCTCTTTCCCCAACTCCTATCTCCTCCATCTGCCTGTCCATCTGAGTGTAGATATGAAGTTCTTCTTGCCTGTCTATCTGTATGTGTGAACTTTCCATTAAAAGTCATCCATGATCATTATCTCACATTCCTTCAGGTATTTTTGCCACTCATTTCTCATTGAGTCATGGGTTCATACAACATAGAAACAGGTTCCTCCGCCCACCATGTCCATTCCAACCATAGCCTTCCTGACCGTTATTCGAGTTCTGGCCCATATATTTGTAAACCTGACTCCGTTGTGTTCTCAGATTACAACTACAGTACTTACTGGGTTGAGGAAAAAAATCATCAGATGCCCTCTATTCCGCCTGCTGCTCCCCGCAACACCTGCTGTGTTGTATTAACCCATGACTCGATGAGAAATGAATAGCAAAAACACCTGAAGGACTGTCACCTTCCCCCGATGTGTCGGTGAGTGGTCAAATGGGGCTCAGGTGGTAAATTGATGTGAATGCGGGCAGAAATTAGATTGAGGTAAATGAGAGTTTGACGGCTGGCTCAGTGGGCCGAAGGGCCTGTTTCCGCCCTTTGAGACATTTTCACCAGGTATGTGCGCTGCCATACGTGAAGCTTCGCTATTTGTAAAGGTTTCTTGTCTAATGTACTTTTTTAAACTCACTGAACCTGAGTTTTGGGATTTTTCAATATGTAGGCTGACGGTTAGTACATTTCTCACTCCTGTTTATTCATCGCTCGGCAGATTGTATTTCGGGAAGTGTATTTCACCTCAAACCTGTATCATTGGCCACGTTATCATATCCTACACTGTTTTATTCGTGACTGCGGATGGTAGCGAACGACCCCAAAGGATATTCCCCTTCGTGTTGGCAAAGTATTGCAATTGCTTTATTTTTCACATCAAGGCGATTTATTTTTAAGAGTTGGTGTGGATCATTTCATTTTCAAATAATCTTATTCAAACAAGAGATGGACAAAAAAAGCTGGAGTAACTCAGTGGGTGACTCGTGGGTGGACTCGCACCAAGGGACAGGGGTTTAACTCCCTCCGCTTTTACATTTGAATCCTTTCTTTCTGAATTGAGTTTTTTAAAATCTTTCCATTGCCTATTCCTCTCCGGTTTCTGTTTACCTTGTCCTTTTACCCCATTGACTGGGTGATGAGGTGAGTGGCAGGACATAATATAGGAAGAATTTGTTTTTGCGGTAACAGACGGGATTCGAGGATGGTGTGCTGCCTCCCTGGTGCCAGGATCCAGGACGTCACGGGCAGAGTGGACAAAATCCTTAAGGGCGAAGGTGAACAGCCAGAAGTTGTAGTGCATGTTGGCACAAACGATGTCGGAAAGAAGGGAATGAATATTCTGAAGCATGGCTAGAGAGCTCGGAAAAGTGCTGAAAAGCAGGACCTCCAGGGTGGTTATCTCGGGTTTGCTTCCAGTTCCTCTTGCTGGCAAGAGCAGGAACAGGGAGGTACAGGACCTGAATGTGTGGCTGAGGAACTGGTGCAGGAGGTAGGGATTTAGATTCTTAGACCACTGGGATATGTTTTGGAGTAACGGGGAACTACAAAAGGGACAGATTGCACCTTAACAGGTGGGGGACCGGCATTCTGGCAGGCAGATTTGCCACTGTGACACAGCTGTGACACAGTTTTAAACTAAATAGGGGGGGCGTGTCAAATGGGATAGTCAAGGGCAGAGTTAAAGGGAAAGGGAGTAAAGGGATAGTTAATGACCCCATAATTAACGGGAAAGAAAGCTCACAGAGGGATAGGAGAGTATGGCCAAGAGTAATAAGGATCAATGTGAAAGGTGAGATGCATAAAAAATTAAAAGTATTGTATTTGAATGCGTGAAGTATAAGAAGTAAAGTAGATAACTTGAGGCTCAGTTAGAAGTTGGTAGATATGATATTGTGGGGATTACAGAGACGTGGCTGCAGGAGGATCGGGCCTGGGAACTTAATATTCAAGGTCATCCATCCTATAGAAAGGACAGGCAGGTGGGCAGAGGAGGGGGGTAGCACTGCTGGTGAGGGATAGAATTCAGTCCCTTGCGAGGGAAGACATAGGGACTGACGAGGTAGAGTCACTGTGGATTGAGTTGAGGAATTGCAAAGGCAAGAACACACTAATTGGTGTTATCTACAGACCTCCAAATACTAGCCCGGATGTAGGGTGTAAGTTGCAGCAGGGGTTAAAACTGGCATGTAACAAAGGTAATGCCACTGTGGTGATGGGGGATTTCAATATTCAGGTAGACTGGAAAAATCAGGTTGGTTCAGGACCCCAAGAAAGAAAGTTTGTAGACTGCCTCCAAGATGGATTCTTAGAGCAGCTTGTAATGGAGCCGACCAGAGAAAAGGTAATTCTGGATTTAGTGTTGTCCAATGAACCAGATTTGATAAGAGAACTCGAGGTAAAGGAACCGCTTGGAGGTAGTGATCATAATATGATTAGTTTTAATGTGCAATTTGAGAAGGAGAAGGTTAAATCGGAAGTGGTAGTGATGCAGTTGAACAAAGGGGACAATGAAAGCATGCGAGCGTAGCTGGCCAAGGTAGGTTGGAAAGGGATCCTAGCAGGAATGACGATAGAACAGCAATGGCAGGAATTTCTGGGCATAATCCAGAAGACGCAGGATCATTTCATTCCAAAAAAAGGAAGAAAGATTCTAAGACGAGTAGGAGGTAACCGTGGCTGACAAGAGAAGTTAGGGATAGAATGAAACTAAAAGAAAAGATATTTAACACAGCAAAGAGTAGGTGGAAGCCAGAGGATTGGGAAACTTTCATAGGACAACAAGAAAACAAAACGGGCAATACAGGCTGAAAAGATGAAGTATGAGGGGAGGCTGGCCAGGAATATAAAGAAGGACAGTAAAAGCTTCTTTAGATATGTTAAAGGAAAAAGAATAGCAAAGTCAAATGTGGGTCCCTCGAAGGCAGACACGGGTGAAATTATTATGGGTAACAAGGAAATGGCAGAAGAGTTGAACAGGTACTTCGGATCTGTCTTCACTAAGGAAGGCACAAACAATCTCCCAGAAGTACTGGAGGACAGAGGATCTAAGGGGGTAGAGGAACTGAAATAAATTTTCATTAGGCGAGAAATAGTATTGGGTAGGCTAATGAGAGTGAAGGATGATAAATCCCCTGGGCCTGATGGACTGCATCCCAGGGTCCTCAGGGAGGTGGCTCTAGAAATAGTGGACGCATTGGTGATCATTTTCCAATGTTCAATAGATTCAGGATCATTTCCTGTGGATTGGAGGATAGCTAATGTTATCCCACTTTTCAAGAAAGGAGCGAGAAAGAAAAGGGGGAATTACAGACCAGTTAGCCTGACTTCGGTGGTGGGAAAGATGCTGGAGTCAATTATTAAAGAGGCAATAATGGGGCATTTGGATAGCAGTAAAAGGATTAGTCCAAGTCAGCATGGATTTATGAAAGGGAAATCATGCTTGACTAATCTTCTGGAATTTTGTGAGGATGTGACAAGTAAAATGGATGGGGGTGCCAGTGGATGTAGTGTATCTAGACTTTCAGAAAGCCTTTGATAAGGGAGACTGGTGACTAAAATTAGAGCACATGGTATTGGGGGTAGGGTGTTGACATGGATAGAAAATTGGTTGACAGACAGGAAGTAAAGAGTAGGAGTGAACGGGTCCTTTTCAGAATGGCAGGCAGTGGCGAGTGGAGTGCCGCAAGGCTCGGTGTTGGGGCCGCAACTGTTCACCATATATATTAATGATTTGGAAGAGGGAATTAGGAGCAACACTAGCAAGTTTGTGGATGACACAAAGCTGGGTGGCAATGTGAACTGTGATGAGGATGTTCACCCCTCCCCTCCCCCATCCGTCTCTCACCCCCTCCCTGAACCCTCTCTCACCCCCTCCCCACTCCTCCTTCCCTTCCCCTCTCTCTCCTCACCCCTCCCTCCTCCCCTCCCACCCCCTCTCTCCCCCATCCCCCACCCCTCTTCACCCCCATCTCCCCCCCACCCATTCCCCTCTCTCTTGCACCACTCCCTGCTACCCCACTCCCGCTCACTCCCCACTCTTCCCCTCTCCCTCCCCACCTCTCCCTCCCCTTTCTCTCTCTCTCTCTCCCCCTCCTCTCTCTCTCCCCCTCCTCTCTCTCTCTCCCCCTCCTCTCTCTCTCTCCCCCTCCTCTCTCTCTCTCCCCCTCCTCTCTCTCTCTCCCCCTCCTCTCTCTCTCTCCCCCTCCTCTCTCTCTCTCCCCTCTCCTCTCTCTCCCCTCTCCTCTCTCTCCCCCTCTCCTCTCTCTCCCCCTCTCCTCTCTCTCCCCCTCTCCTCTCTCTCCCCCTCTCCTCTCTCTCCCCCTCTCCTCTCTCTCCCCCTCTCCTCTCTCTCCCCCTCTCCTCTCTCTCCCCCTCTCCTCTCTCTCCCCCTCTCCTCTCTCTCCCCCTCTCCTCTCTCTCTCCCCCTCTCCTCTCTCTCTCCCCCTCTCCTCTCTCTCTCCCCCTCTCCTCTCTCTCCCCCTCTCCTCTCTCTCCCCCTCTCCTCTCTCTCCCCCTCTCCTCTCTCTCCCCCTCTCCTCTCTCTCCCCCTCTCCTCTCTCTCCCCCTCTCCTCTCTCTCCCCCTCTCCTCTCTCTCCCCTCTCCTCTCTCTCCCCCTCTCCTCTCTCTCCCCCTCTCCTCTCTCTCCCCCTCTCCTCTCTCTCCCCCTCTCCTCTCTCTCCCCCTCTCCTCTCTCTCCCCCTCTCCTCTCTCTCCCCCTCTCCTCTCTCTCCCCCTCTCCTCTCTCTCCCCCTCTCCTCTCTCTCCCCCTCTCCTCTCTCTCCCCCTCTCCTCTCTCTCCCCCTCTCCTCTCTCTCCCCCTCTCCTCTCTCTCCCCCTCTCCTCTCTCTCCCCCTCTCCTCTCTCTCCCCCTCTCCTCTCTCTCCCCCTCTCCTCTCTCTCCCCCTCTCCTCTCTCTCCCCCTCTCCTCTCTCTCCCCCTCTCTCTCCCCCCTCCTCTCTCTCCCCCTCCATTCTCTCTCCACCTCTCCCCTCCCCCTCTCCTCTCCCCGCCACCTCTCCCTTTCCTACCCTCTTCTCCACCACCCCTCTCCTCTCACCTCCCCCTCATCCCCTCTCCCCTCCCCTTCCCCCACCCTTCTCTACCCCTCCTCCTCCCACCCCCTTCCTTCTCTCCACCCTCTTCCTTCTCTTCCCCTGCCCCTTCCCTCTCTCTCCCTGCCCCCTTCCCCGTACCCCTCTGTCCCTCTTCAACCACTCCCCCTACCCCCCCCACTTTTCCACTTCTCTCCCCCTCCCTTCCCCCTCCCTCTCTCCCGCGCACCCCTTTTTCCCTACCTCTCTCTCCCACTTCCACCACTCCCCCTACCCCTCTCCCCCTCCCTCCCCACTCTTCCACTTCTCCCTCCCTTCCCCCACCCCTCTCCCACCCCACCTCTCTCCCTCCCCCACCCTATTTCTCCCCTCCCTCCCTTCTCCCCACCCCTTTCCCCTACTCCTCTCTCCCTCTTCCACCACTCCCCCTTCCCCCTCCCCTCTCTCTCTCTCCCACTTCCACCACTCTCCCCTACACCTCACCCTCCCTCCCCACTTCCACTTCTCTCTCCCCATCCCCCACCTCTCCCCATCTCCCTCCCCCACCCTTCTCTCCCCCCTCCCTCCCCTCTCCCTCCCCACTCTTCCCCCTCTCTCCGCTTTCCCCCCTCCTCACTCTTCCCCCTCCCCCCACCACTCTCCCCCTCCCTCCACACTCTTCCCTTTTTCTCCTCTGCCCCTCTCCCACTCCCTCCACACTTCCCCCTCTCTCCCCTTCCCCTCCTCCCTCTCTCCTCCCCTCCCCCATCCCTCCCCATCCCTCTCTCAACCCCTCCCTGAACCTTCTCACACCCTCCCCCACCCCCCCTTCTTCTCCCTCTCCCCCTCTCCATCTCTCTCTCTCTTCACCGCTCCCGCCCCCTCTCTCCCCCACCCCTCTTCATCCCCATCTCCCCCCACCCCCTTCGCCTCCCTCTTGCACCACTCCCTGCTACCCCTCTTCCCCTCACTCCCCACTCATCCCTTCTCCCTCCCCACCTCTCACCCTCTCCTTTCTCTATCTCTCCCTCCGGCTGGCTGTCACATTCCCGTTTTTTTTCAGATAAGAATTTCGCCCTTTGGTTCCCTGCTCTGCCAAAACTGGACCCTCAGATGCCGCCATTTTTTCCATTTCGCCAGATGTTACGCTTGTATATTCACAAAGGCGCTCCTCACTACGTTTAGACGTTTTACGCGCACAATTTTTAATAAAATCCTTCCCCACCCCCCACCCAATTTTTCAAAATTTTAAAACAATCAAACTGCTCTCACCCACAGAATGTTGGTGAACGTTCCATCGTGTGATGTCACAATGCCCAATGCTCACAGATGTCCAATCGAAACGAATCTCATTTACACCTGCCCTTGCACCAGCCCCAGCCCCCTCCTCCCCTGCCTGATGTTTCAGCACGTTCCATTGTGTGATGTCACAATCCCATCCCTCACAGATGTCCAATTGGAATGGATCTCATTTACATCTGCCTTTGCCACAGCCCCCCGTCCCCCTCCAGCCTGTGTTGAAGTGCGTGATCAATTGTGTGGGAATAGCGAAAGAGGATTGGGGGTGATAGGGAGTGGGGAATAGATGGACTGTCCCTACCCCTCTCCCTCCCTCACTACCTCCCCACTCTTTCCCCTCTCTCTCCCCACCCCTCTCCCCCTCCCTCCACACTCTTCCCCCTCCCTCCTCTACCCCATCTCCCTCCTCCCCTCCCTCCCCCCTCCCCACACCTCACGCCCCTCCCCCTCCATCTCCCTCTCCTCACCCCTCCCCCTCCTCCTCCCACCCCATCCCTCCATCCCTCTCTTCCCCACCCCCTTCCCTCTCCCCCACCCCCATTCCCTCTCTCCCCCCACCCACTCTTCCTCTTACCTCCACATTCTTCCCCCTCTCTCCCCTACCCCATCTCCTCCCTCCCCCCTCTCCTACACCTCTCCCTCCCCTCCCTCACACCTCCTCCCCCTCTCCATCTCCCTCTCCTCTCCCTTTACCCCCCTCCTCCTCCCACTATATCCCTCTCTCCCCCACCCCTCTTCCCTCCCCGCACGCCTTTTTCCCTACCCCTCTCTCCCTCTTCTACCACTCCCCCCTAACCCCCTCCCCCTCCCTCTCTCCCACTTCCACCCCTCTCCCCCTCCCTCCCCACTCTTCCACTTCTGTCCCCCCATTCCCCACCCCTCTCTCTCCCCCTCACTTCCCCCTCCCTCCCCACTCTTCCCCTACCACTCTCCCCCTCCCTCCACACTCTTCACTCTCTCTCCCCTACCCCTCTCCACACTCTCCCCCTCTCTCGCCTTCCCCCTCTCCCTCCTCCCTCTCCTCCCTCCTTCCCTCTCCCCCCTCCCCCACCCCTCTCTCCCACCTCTCCCTTTCCTCCCCTCTTCTCCACCACCCCTCTCCTCTCACCTCCCCCTCTCCCCTCCCCTTCCCCCACCTCTCTCTACCCCCCTCACCCCCTCCTCCTCCCACTCCATTCCCTCTCTCCCCCACCCCCTTCCTTCTCTCCCCCTGCCCCTTCCCTCTCTCCCCTCGCCCCCATCCCCCTACCCCTCTGTCCCTCTTCAACCACTCCCCCTAACCCCCCCACTTTTCCACTTCTCTCCCCCTCTCTCCCGTGCACCCCTTTTTCCCTACCCCTCTCTCCCTCTTCCACCACTTCCACACCCCCCTCCCCTCTCTCTCTCCCACTTCCACCACTCTCCCCTACACCTCTCACCCTCCCTCCCTCCCCACTTCCACTTCTCTCTCCCCCATCCCCCACTTCCCCATCTCCCTCCCCACCCCTCTCTCCCCCCTTCCTTCCCTCTCCCTCCCCACTCTTCCCCCTCTCTCCGGTCTCCCCCTCCCTCCCCACTCTTCCCCCTCCCCTACACCTCCCCCTCCCTCCACACTCTTCCCTCTCTCTCCCCTACTCTTCTCCCCCTCCCTTCACACTCTTCCCCCCTCTCCCCTTCCCCTCCCTCTCTCCTCCCCTCCCCCACCTCTCTCACCCCCTCCCTCTCCATCTCCCTCTCGCCTCACCTCTCCCACCCCCTCTCTTCCCCACCCCTCTTCACCCCCATCTCCCCCCACCCCCTTCCCCTCGCTCTTGCACCACTCCCTGCTACCCCTCGCCCTCCCCTTTCTCTCTCTCTTCCCCTCCTCTCTCACCCCCTCTCTCTCCCCACCTCTCTCCCTCACCTCCTCTCTCTCCCCGTCCACTCTTTCTCCCCCTCTCCTCTCCCCTCCACCTCCCTTTCCTCCCCTCTTCTCCGTAACCCCTCTCCTCTCACCTTCCCCTCTCCCCTCCTCTTCCCCTTACCCCATCCCTCTCTACGCCCCTCACCCACCTTCAGGGACATGCTGCCCCCCCCCCCCCCCTGCAACCGCCCGTTGGGGGAACTGACCCAACGGGTCTGCACTTGGTCTAGTATACTTTTAAAACTCTGTGTGTGTCTGCCGTCCGGCTGCCGGCTGGCTGTCACATTCCGGTTTTTTTTCAGATAAGATTTTCACCCTTTGATTCCCTGCTCCGCCAAAACCGGACCCTCAGACGCCGCCGTTTTTTCCATTTCACCAGACGTTACGCTTGTACATTCACAAAGGCGCTCCTCATTATGTTTAGACATTTTTATGTACACCATTTTTAATAAAATCCTTCCCTCCCCCCGCCCCCAATTTTTCAAAATCTTAACAGATGTCCAATCGAAACGAATCTCATTTACACCTGCCCTTGCACCAGCCCCAGCCCCCTCCTCCCCCGCCTGATGTTCCAGCACATTCCATTGTGTGATGTCACAATGCCATCCCTCACAGATGTCCAATTGGAATGGATCTCATTTACATCTGCCTTTGCCCCAGCCCCCCCCCCCCCCCCACCGCAGCCTGTGTCGAAGTGCGTGATAATTTGTGTGGGAATAGAGAAAGAGGATTGGGGGTGATAGGGAGTGGGGAATAGATGGACTGCCCCTCCCCCTCCCCCTCCCTCTATACCACCCCACTCTTTCCCCTCTCTCCCCCACCCCTCTCCCCCTCCCTCCACACTCTTCCCCCTCCCTCCCCTACCCCATCTCCCTCCACCCTCCTCACACCTCTCTCCCCCTCTCCCTCCCCCTCTCCCTCCCCCTCCCCCTCTCCATCTCCCTCTCCTCACCCCTCTCCCCCTCCTCCTCACACCCCATCCCTCCTTCCCTCTCTTCCCCACCCCCCTTCCCTCTTTTCCCCTCTGTCCCTCTCCCACCACTGCCCCTACCCCTGTCCCCCTACCTCCCTACTCTTTCACTTCTCTCCCCCTTCCCCACTTAGTGTGTGACTAGAGATTACGCTTTTACATTCACTAATGCACTCCTCATTACATTTACGTACACAATTGTTACGTACACATTTTGAATAAAATCCTTCCCCCGCCATCCCCAATATTTGAAAATCTTAAAAAAATCAAACTGCTCTCACCTATAGAATGTTGGTAAACATTCCATCGTGTGATGTCACAATGCTCGATGCTCACAGATGTCCAATCGGAATGGATCTCATTTACATCTGCCTTTGCCCCAGCCCCAGCCCCTTCCCTCTCCCCCACCCCTTTTTCCCTACCCCTCTCTCCCTCTTCTACCACTCCCCCCTAACTCCCTCCACTCCCTCTCTTCCACTTCCACCACTTCCCCTACCCCTCTCCCCCTCCCTCCCCACTCTTGCACTTCTCTCCTCCCTTCCCCACTGCTCTCTCCCCCTCCCTTCCCCACCCCTCTCTCCCCCCCTCCCTTCCCCCTCCCTCCACACTCTTCCCTCTCTCTCCCCTACTCCTCCCCTACCCCTCTCCACACTCTTCCCCCTCTCTCCCCTTCCCCCTCTCCCTTCTCCCTCTCCTCCCTCCTCCCCCTCCTCCCTCCTCCCTCTCCCCCCTTCCCCACCCCTCTCTCCCCCACCCCTCTCTCACCCCTCCCCGAACCCTCTCACCCCCTCCCCAAACCCTCTCACCCCCTCCCCACCCCTCCTCCCCTTCCCCTCTCTCCACCCCCTCCATCTCCCACTCCTCACCCCTCCCTCCTCCCCTCCCACCCCCTCTCCCCATCCCCCACCCCTCTTCACCCCCATCTCCCCCCCACCCATTCCCCTCTCTCTTGCACCACTCCCTGCTACCCCACTCCCGCTCACTACCCACTCTTCCCCTCTCTGTCCCCCTCCCCACCTCTCTCCCTCCCCCTTCTCTCTCTCTGCCCCTCCACTCTCTCCCCTTCCACTCTCTCCCTCTCCTCTCTCCCCCTCCACTCTCTCTCCACCTCTCCCCTCCCCCTCTCCTCTCCCCACCACCTCTCCCTTTCCTCCCCTCTTCTCCACCACCCCTCTCTAACCCCCTCACCCCCCTCCTCCTCCCACCCCCTTCCCTCTCTCCCCACCCCCTTCCTTCTCTCCCCCTGCCCCTTCCCTCTCCCCCGCCCCCTTTCCCCTCCCCGTCCCTCTTCCACCACTCCCTCCCACCCCCTTCCCCCTACCCCTCTGTCCCTCTTCAACCACTCCCCCTACCCCTCCCCCCCCACTTTTTCACTTCTCTCCCCCTCCCTCCCCTCTCTCCCGCGCACCCCTTTTTCCCTACCCCTCTCTTCCACCACTCCCCCACCCCCATCCCCTCTCTCTCCCACTTCCACCACTCTCCCCTGCACCTCTCACCCTCCCCAACACCACAAACCACTAGGGGCACTGCACTGACAGCAGCATCAGCCTGCAGCCCGTTTGCTTTTCCTCATTTTTAAATTTTTTTAGTCAGTTTAAAGTCTGTTTTTTGGGGAATCTTTAACTTTTCTATGTGGGGGAGGGGGGGCAGGGTAAGGGGGAAACTGTTCCCAGTCGCTTCCTGGCGGGGACGCGACTATTTCTCCGAGTCGCGTCCTCGCCCCCCACCTCGTGGCCGACCTCCTGGATCCGAGCGGCCTTTCCTGACGAGGACCGGGAACCGGATCAGAGCTGGAACAGCGGCGGCGGCGCTGGAGTCACCACAGAGCGGGCGATGCCTACCTGGGTCGCCGTTGGAGCTCCGGAGCGTTGGGTTGCTGCTCCAACATCGTGGAGCTCTGGTTTGGGGATCTCCCAACGCAGGCGGCGCTGACCATCATCGTGGAGTCCTGGGGCCCTTTGCCGAGGGCCTCCAGTGTTGAATCTCCACCCGGCGTGCCCTGCGGACTTTGGGAGCTGCAGACTCCGGTAGGAGGGGGCCGACTCGGGGTCCAGGCCGCTGAGGACGTCCCCCAGCCCCGACGTCGGACTTACATCACCTCGGGGAGCGGGCCTGAACATCGGGCCGCCCGGAGCGGCGACAGCGGAGGGCTCGGGTAGGCCCCAACCACGGGTGAACAGTGGGGAACATCGGGAAGAGACTGACTTTGGTGCCTTCCCTCACGGTGGGAAATTTTGATCCTGCTGTGAGGGGATGTTTTACGTTGCATTTCTGTCTACTCTGTGTTGTGTTCTTTATTTTTGGCTGTATGGTGACTTCATTTCACTGTGCCAATTGGCACATGTGACAAATAAAATCTATCTGTATCTGTATCCCTCCCCACTTCCACTTCTCTCTCCCCCATCCACCACCTCTCCCCATCTCCCTCCCCCACCCCTCGCTCCCCCTCTCCCTTCCCTCTCCCTCCCCACTCTTCCCCCTCTCTCCGCTTTCCCCCTCCCTCCTCATTCTTCCCCCTCCCCTACCACTCTCCCCCTCCCTCCACACTCTTCCCTCTCTCTCCCCTACCCCTCTCCCTACCCCTCTCTCCCTCCCTCCTCACTCTTCCCCCTCCCCCACCACTCTCCCCCTCCCTCCACGCTCTTCCCTCTCTCTTCCCTACCCCTCTCCCCTCCCTCCACACTTCCCCCTCTCTCCCTTCCCCTACTCCCTCTCTCAACCCCTGCCTGAACCCTCTCACACCCTCCCCCACCCCCCTCTCCATCTCCCTCTCTCCTCACCGCTCCGACCCCTTCTCTCCCCCATCCCTCTTCATCCCCATCTCGCCCCCCCACCCCCTTCCCCTCACTCTTGCACCACTCCCTGCTTCCCCTCACTCCCCACTCTTCCCCTCTCCCTCCCCTCCCCACCTCTCGCCCTCTCCTTTCTCTCTCTCTCCCTCCCCCTCCAGTCTCTCTCCTCCTCTCCCCTACCCCTATTTCTCCTCTCCCCTCCACCTCCCTTTCCTCCCCTCTACTCCATAACCCCTCTCCTCTCACCTTCCCCTCTCCTCTCCCTTTCCCTTTTCCTTACCCCACCCCTCTCTACCCCCCTCACCCACTCTCAGGGACATGCTGCCCCCCCCCCCCCTGCAACCGCACGTTGGGGGAACAGACCCAACGGGTCTGCACTTGGTCTAGTATATATTAATTATTTCTTTTTGGTTTCTTGGTCCTCCAAAATATTCCAAATTGAATTTAAACTGGAGGTGGTGGAGGGAGGACTTAAGCCAGAAAGGGTTTTTGGGAAGAAAGAGCTACCTTAAATTTAGTTGCATCTGGTTGGTTAACTATAGTAGGGTGGAGATTATTCCATGCTTTAATTGTGCGGGGCAAGAACGAATTGCTGTACACATCTGTCTTGGTAGCTGGAATCACAAATTGGATCGAATGCCCTCGTCTGCTCCTAATTGGTTTGGGGTTGGTGTAGCTCTTGTAATCTATGTCGAGCTGGCCATTTAACATTTTGTAAAAACAGGTCAAACGGTGAGCTTCATGTCTGTCTTGGAGAGGGTTCCACGCCAGAGAATTCAGAAGTTTGGTAACACTTGCTTCTCTCTCATAGGTGTTTGTAACAAATCGAGCTGCCTGTCTTTGGACACGTTCGATGGAAGAAATATTTGTATTTGTGTCTGGGTCCCATGCTGCAACTGCGTAGTCCAAATGAGGTCTAACGAGGGTGAAGTATAGCTTCTCCTTGACAGAAGTTGAACAATGATGAAAGTTGCGCCTCAGAAAATTTAAGACACCTGTTGCTTTCACCGTTGTATGATGATTCTGACCATTCCAACGCAGATCATTCTGCAATTTTTAATGCCAAGATACTTGGTTTGTTTGAATTCGTCAAGGGTGGCACCAAGTTTCGCCTGGATTCCCCTTTCTGGTGACACGCATGGTTTCGCATGCTTTGGAAGAGGGAATTAGGAGCAACACGAGCAGGTTTGCGGATGACACAAAGCTGGGTGGCAGCGTGAACTGTGAAGAGGATGTTAGGAGGTTGCAGGGTGACCTGGACAGGTTGAGTGAATGGGTAGATGCATGGCAGATACAGTATAATATAAATAAATGTGAGGTTATCCACTTTGGTGGCAAAAACAAGGGGGCAGATTATTATCTCAATGGGGTTAGGTTAGGTAAGGGGGAGGTACAGCGAGACCTGGGTGCCCTTGTACACCGGTCACTGAAAGTTGGCGTGCAGGTACAGCAGGCAGTGAAGAAAGCTAATGGAATGCTGGTCTTCATAACAAGAGGGTTTCAGTATAGGAGTAAAGAGGTTCTTCTGCAGTTGTATAAGGCTCTGGTAAGACCACATCTGGAGTATTGTGTACAGTTTTGGTCTCCTAATTTGAGGAAGGACATCCTTGCGATTGAGGCAGGGCAGCATAGGTTCACGAGATTGATCCCTGGGATGGCGGGACTGTCATATGAGGAAAGATTGAAAAGACTAGGCTTGTATTCACTGGAGTTTAGAAGGATGAGGGGACATCGTATAGAAACATATACAATTATAAAAGGACTGGACAAGCTAAATGCAGGAGAAATGTTCCCAATGTTGGGCGAGTCCAGATCCAGGCGCCATAGTCTTAGAATAAAGGGGAGGCCATTTAAGACTGAGGTGAGAAATAACGTTTTCTCCCAGGGAGTTGTGAATTTGTGGAATTCCCTGCCACAGAGGGCAGTGGAGGCCAAATCACTGGATGGATTTAAGAGAGAGTTAGATAGAACTTTAGGGGCTAGTGGAATCAAGGGATATGGGAAAAAGGCAGGCACGGTTATTAATTGGGGACGATCAGACATGATCACAATGAATGGCGGTGCTGGCTCGAAGGGCCGAATGTCCTCCTCCTGCACCTAATTTCTATGTTTCTATCTTTCAAGGTGTGCTCCAACTCCAGTGCTAGTGCTTCCAGATATCAGAGACCCACACCACCCCGGCCACGCTCTCATCTTGCTACTACCTTCGGGAAGAAGGTGCAGGATCTCCAGGTTCAAGAACAGCTTCTTCCTAACAACCATTGATCACTGCACAAAACTAACTTCAGCAACTATGATCTTTCATGGACCGTGATATTGATTGCACTTTGAATTTTGCCTAGTACTACTATGATTAATGAATTATATTTGTGATTATTGTATAATTATCTGTGAGTTATTGTTAAGCAGCTGCGAGTAAGAATTTAATTGTTCAGTTGTTGGTAGATGTAACAATTAAACACTCTTGACTTAACTCTTTCATCCACTGGTAGTAGGGATCAGTTGAAGGGAAGAGGTGGAAAGCGTGTGGCACATTGGAGATGCTGTATTCTTCAATGTTATAAAGAAAGGTGATATTAATTTTAAATGTAAATTAATTTGCCCAACATAAGCGATGAATAAACACAAAGTGCTGGAGTAACTCCTCGGGTCGGGCAGCATATCTGGAGAGCATGAAGGGTGACGTTTCGGGTCGGGACCCTTCTACAGAATAATTCTGACAAAGTGATGGATAGATGGCTTTGTGCATCAAATGTTAAGGCTCTTCGGATTTTTTCTTCAACAAATGCATTTGTCGAAACAGTGCTGCGGATGTTTGATATTCCCAATTTTGTGCAGATTAACCTTTTGTCACAACAATGTCAGTTTGAAGTTGGCTCGTCTGCTCTTGAAAACCACAATGTGGCTTTTTCTTTCCCTGAGTAGAATTCAAATATTCTATGCACTAAGAATGAAGTTGTTTTTTCTTTATGGGCCCTGCATCAGGTAGGGAATTGATCGCATGGAAAGGTTGTGGGTCGATTTTTCAACACAGTCAGCTGCCCAAGCGAAATATGAGATGCTGTTCCTCCAAATTGTGTTTAGCCTCACTCTGACAGTGAAGGAGACCGAGGACAGAAAGGTCTGTGTGGGAAGGGGAATTAAAGTGTCTCGACCTGAAACGTCACCCATTCCTTCTCTTCAGAGATGCTGCCTGTCCCGCTGAGTTACTCCAGCATTTTGTTTATCTTCTGTAGAAGTTCAGAGTTGCCTTATTGTATAGGGAGGTTTCACAGCAGTCGGGTCACGACCCATGACCCGTACTGTTGAGGCGCTATGCCTAGTTTGAGTACACGTGAGGAACTGCAGGTAAGCACTTACCGTTGTTTCCAGCATAGCAGGCCCGTTAAAACCCGCCGAAATTGTCAATTTTTGCGCTGTAAATAATTATGGAAATCGGGTTAGCGTGAGAGACATTTATCCTACTTCAGAATTCCAAAAGTGAGGAGAAATGACGGCAGATAGAAGCGAAAGCTGAAGGGACAACAACAGCCAAAGTGCTTGCGAACATTGCCCATTTGCTCACTGCATTTCATCAACTAAGGCATTATTTGTGCTTTTTCTTGATTCCTTTCGCATCTTAAAAAGTTTCAGAAGTGATAAATCTGGCTGTAAAATATTAAAATCGCCCATGGTTCTCAAGTGGGTTTTTACATGCAAAAAGAAAACGCCTCTGATGCAAAATTTACAGCCAGATTTATCACTCCTGAGACTTTTTAGATACCAAAGGAATCAAGAAAAAACATAAATAATGCCTTACTGTTGATGAAATGCAGTGAGCAAACGCGATCATTCCCAATATTTTCAATTCCGATAGCTGCACGGCCAATGTTCGCCAAGCACTTTAGCTGTTGTTGTCCCTTCAGCTCTCGCTTCTCTTTACCTTCATTTCGCTTCACTTTTGGGATTCTGAAGTTGGGAACATGTCTCTCACGCTTACCCCGACTTCCACAATTTTTTACAGCGCAAAAATTCAACATTTTGGCGTTTTTTAACAGGTAGGAAAGTACATGTTTCTTGTATTAATAACATGTACTGGAATTTACGGATGTCCTCCAGATGGATTGAGCGGCTCCGTGCGTCAAGCCCTATGGCCCAGTGACCTTACGTTCAACTCCCCTATACTCAACAAACAAGTATGTTGCGAATGAAGACGTGCCCGTCTGGGCATATCCCACACACGAGGAGCACAGTGGCAAATAGCCATGTGTAATGAGTTAAGTTGCAGCGGTTGTGGCTAGAAGCGGGTAAACGATCAGTTCGAGTTCCCAAACCAATCATCGGTGACAGAGACGTGGGCGCGCTCCAGAGGCGTGAATCAATGCAATCAGATCACAGATAAAAGGGACCGCATTTCCATGTAGAACATCACTGTGTGTGACCGAGGACCAGTCAGCTAGCAGACAGAGGGGGCATGGCGACTGCTGCACATCGTATCCTGCTCTACCTAACCAACCTGGCCCTGGCCGTCCACTCCATGTCGGTAAGCAGCATCTCCCACCACAGATTCAGTCTGGACAAGACACGCGTCACGTATCCATCTTCTCCACAGATGCTGCCCGACTCCCCGAGTTACTCCGGCACTTTTTCTCGTTGTAAGCCAGCATCTGCAGTTCCTTCATCAGTAGTGTGTTCTCCAGACCTTTCAATACTGGTCACAGGCTTTTACCTCGAATCATGAATTATCTGGAATAAATGTCAGGAGACGCAAGGAACTGCAGATGCTGGATTCGGGGCAAGACACGACGTGCTGGAAGAATTCAGCGAGCCAGGGCAGCATCTGTGGAGGGAATGTACAGGCGATGGTTCGGGTTTGGACACTTCTTCAGACCTCGACCAGAAACGTTGCCTGTCAATAACTGTCTCATTGGGACTCATTATCTGGAAACTATATTTTGAAATTTACTTTAGGAGAATATAAACAGCTGGTTTAGTTAAGATCCACTGTTTTACTAATGTCCTATACTGTATGCAAAAAAATAATATTTTTACTATAGGTCTATGCATATGAGAATGAAGAACCAATTGACCATTACGGAAGGAGAATGATTGTGCTCTGCTGATCTGGCTTGTAGCAGATTCTAATACAGTTTGTGTTGGAAGGAAGTGCAGATGCAGGTTTACATCAAAGATACACACAAAATGCTGGAGTAACTCGGTGGGACAGGCAGCATCTCTGGAGAGAAGGAATGGGTGACGTTTCAGGTCTGAAGAGGGGTCTTGACCTGAAACTTCACCCATTCCTTCTCTTCAGAGATGCTGCCTGTCCCACTGAGTTACCCCAGCATGTTGTGTCTAGATTCTAATACAGGTTGGATGCATGTTCAACAACATGCCAGTTAAGGTGCATGATAGAAGTGGCTCCATAAAGAAAGGCACAGGTTCTGGGACGTGAGATGATCAGAAGTGTAAGGGCAGGGATGATGAGGGAATGAAGGTGAGGAGCTGAGCAAGATGAGGGCAGTGGGGTTGACATTGTCTACATGGACTTCAGCAAGGCCTTTGTTGAGGTTCTGCATGGTAGGCTGGCCTGGAAGGTTAGACCACATGGGATCCAGGGCAAACTAACCATTTAGACACAAGGTAGACAAACCTGGAGAAAATCAGTGGGTGAGGCAGCATCTATGGAATGAGGCAGTCTCTATGGATGCTGCCTCATCTGCTGAGTTTCTCCAGCTTTTATGTCTACCTCGGATTATTCCAGCATCTGCAGTTTTTTTCTTTAACACTTAGACACAACATTCGTTTGAAGCTAGATGACTGAAGGTGATGGTGGGGAATTGTTTTTCAGACATCACGCCTGTAACAAGTGGTGTGCCAGAGGGTTTTGTGCTGGGTCTATTGTTTGTGATTTATATTTAATTATATTAAGGCCTTGGACCCTTTTCCCTAGAGTGTGGAGATTTGAGAGGTGACTTTGTAGAGAATTATAAAACTAGGAGGGACATAGATAATGTGAATAGCCGCAGTATTGTTCCCATGGTATGAGAATCTAAATCTAGAGGCGCATGTTTAACGTGAGAGGAGAATGTTTTCACAAAGAGGTTGTTGGGTATATGGAACGAGCTACCAGAGAAGGTAGATGAGGAATCTACTATAAGGACTTTTAAAAGAGACCTGGTCAGGTACATGGATAGGAAAGATTTAGAGGTAAATGGGTCAACTGCGGCGGCACGGTGGCACAGTAGTAGAATTAACATAGAAAATAGGTGCAGGAGGAGGCCATTCGGCCCTTCGAGCCAGCACCGCCATTCATTGTGATCATGGCTGATCATTCGCAATCAATAACCCGCGCCTGCCTACTCCCCATATCCCTTCATTACACTAGCCGCTAGATCTCTATCTAACTGTCTTTTAAATTAATCCAGCGAATGGCCTCTACTGCCTTCTGTGGCAGAGAATTCCACAAATTCACAACTCTCTGAGTGAAAAATTGTTTTGCACCTCAGTCTTGCAGCGCCAGAGACACGGGTTTGATCCCGACTACGGGTGCCTGTCTGTACGGTGTTTGTACGTTCTCCCCGTGACCTGCATGGGTTTTCTTTGAGATCTTTGGTTTCCTCCCACACTCCAAAGACATACAAGTTTGTTGGTTCATTGGCTTGGTGTAAATGAAAATTGTCCCAAGTGCGTGTTAATGTGCGGGGATCGCTGGTCGGTGTGGACGCGGTGTGAACTAAATGGGACTCGCTTACATAACCGGGTTGGGTCTGTGACTTTGTTGTACATGTCAGTGATGATTATCACCATTCTGGCAACTTGGTATGCATCTTCCAAATGCGTTAATTTTAATTAAGTGTTAATTTTTCTAGCTTTAGACTGCGATGGAATAATATTATATTATCAATTGTTAGTCTCAACATAATGTGTGATATGAGGTGTAATTTTACAATATGTAATTACTACAGTGATTCAGTATTTGGAAATAGCGTTAGGTAGGGGGATGGAGATTCATTTTGTCAATATTGTCATCCTCTATCAAGTTGGTATAAATCTCACATATAAAGATGCCAAACCAAAGTACCCTTCAGACCAATGGATTTAGGATAAATGGGGAGATCCAAAATGCTGGAGTAACTCAGCGGGACAGGCAGCATCTCTGGAGAGACGTTTTGGTTTGAGACCCTTCTTCAGACTGGAAGGGTCACAACCGGAAACATCGTCTATTCCTTCTATCCAGTGATGCTGCCTGTCCTGCTGAGTTACTCTGCCATTTTGGGTCTATCTTTGGTTTAAACCAGCATCTGCAGTTCTTGAACATTAGGATAAATAGGAACTTGATGGTCAGCATAGAAATGTACAATGTGGGGCCCGTTTGTACGTTAATCGGCCTCTGTAACTTGCCCGAATATAGGGTGTGAATGAGAACTAGCATGCGCGGGTGATCGATGGTCGGCGTGAAGTTGGTGGGCCCAAGAGGCTGTTTCCATGCTGTGACTCTAAACTAAGCTAAACTAAATGATTCTGACCTAGTGAAACATTTATAGGTATGGGAGGAAGCCCCTGGAGGAAAGCCCTGAGATCAAGGAGAGAATAGGGTGTGGAGCAGCGCCATGCTCCCCTCTGCTGGTGGTTGAGCTAGTGGTGCCATGGCAATGTACCTCTGGAATCGCGTTAATACACTCCCTGATACACACTGTTTTCTAGAGGAAGTGAACTGAAACCAATAAACCATATGTGTAGGAAGGAGCTGCATATGCTGGTTTAAACTGAAGATAGACACAAAAAGCTGGAGTAACTCTGTGGGACAGGCAGCATCTCTGGAAAGAAGGAATACGTGTTTAAGAAGGAACTGCAGATGCTGGAAAATCGAAGGTAGACAAAAGTGCTGGAGAAACTCAGCGGGTGCGGCAGCATCTATGGAGCGAAGGAAATGGGCAACGGTTCGGGCCAAAACCCTTCAGTGTTTTGGGTCGAGACCCTTCTGCAGACCATATTCTCTCACCAAACTACAAGACTATATTACGGCCTTCAATAAAAACGGAAAATGCTGGAAAGACTCAGCAGGTCAGACATTGTCTGTAGAAAGAGAGGCAAAGTTAATGTTTCAAATCAAAGGCCCTTCACCAGACCGTGCTGAGAGGTGCTGAATCTGCAGAGTAAAGAGTGTGATGATATAGATTTTTCTGTAGACTAGAAGCAAATGTCACTGCGCAGTACAAGTGATGAATTGATACAGAACCTGTATCGTGACAAGATCATGAAGATTGATTAAAAACGAGCAACCAGTTGAAGTTGTTTATCGATATGGGTGTTTCCATAAATAAGGGTACCACCCTGTGACATGGGTAGCCAAATTTGAAATTTATCCTCGGATATGGGGCCCAAATTTGCTCACAGTACTCCAAATGTGGCCAGACCAGCACCCTATTGAGCCTCAACATTACATCTCTGTTTTTGTATTCCAATCCTCTTGATATAAATTCTAGCATTGCGTTTGCTTTGCTTGTGGCCTTTTGTGAGGATGGAAATAATGCTATACTGCCTCCTTTCACACTGATTCCATTTGAGCTCTCATTTCTGGGCACCAATGTCATTTGTGCTCAAAGTGTTTAAAAGTATATGTTCGGTTTCAATTCACCTTTTGTAAAATAAAGATTTCTTTTCTGCCAACAGGTAACATGTATCAGAGTTCCATGTAAGTGTACATTGTCGATATTAATTTGCAAAGTTGTAAATGTGAGCAGGGTTCCTGGACTGCATATCCATGTTCATCTACAGAAGGAAGAGTGTTTCAACCTGAAGATGTTAGTGAGTCTTGTCCATCAGTTGCACATTCAGGACAGCCTTTGTGAATGCGTGTGATCATTCCAGTCACATCCCTGGCTTTGGTCTGCTCTCCTCCTTCCACTTCACTCCCCACCCTGTGATCCACTTCAGATACTCGGGCTATGACGTCCAATTTTGGAACTGGTACCTGAACCTTTTCCTTTCTTCTTTCTGTGTCTCCCGTGCCTTAAATGTTCTGTCTTCATTTGTTCGCAGCTTTGGTTGAACAGTTAACCCAGCTCTCAAAGTGCAGAGATAGACACAAAAATCTGGAGTAACTCAGCGGGACAGGCAGCATCTTTGGAGAGAAGGAGTGGGTGACGTTTCGGGTCGAGACCCTTCTTCAGACATGTCTGATTTTAACCTCATTACACCTGTTTTTCCAGTAGCCATTCAATGTTACTAATATGTCTGTTGTCTATATTTCCCCATGCAGTGTGAAACATAATGAATGAATGAATATGTTTATTAGAAACATAGAAAAATAGGTGCAGGAGTAGGCCATTCGGCCCTTCGAGCCTGCACCGCCATTCAATATGATCATGGCTGATCATCCAACTCAGTATCCTGTACCTGCCTTCTCTGAATACCCCCTGATCCCTTTAGCCACAAGAGCCACATCCAACTCCCTCTTGAATATAGCCAATGAACTGGCCTCAACGACCTTCTGTGGCAGAGAATTCCAGAGGCTCACCACTCTCTGTGTAAAGAATGTTTTCCTCATCTCGGTCCTAAAATAATTCCCCCTTATCCTTAGACTGTGACCCCTTGTTCTGGACTCCCCCAACATCGGGAACAATCTTCCTGCATCTAGCTTGTCCAACCCCTTAAGAATTTTGTATGTTTCTGTAAGATCCCCCCTCAATCTTCTAAATTCCAGTGAGTACAAGCCGAGCCTATCCAGTCTTTCTTCATATGAAAGTCCCGACATCCCAGGAATCAGTCTGGTGAACCTTCTCTGTACCCCCTCTATGGCAAGAATGTCTTTCCTCAGAGAAAGACAAAACTGGAGACCAAAACTGTACGCAATACACCAGGTGTGGTCTCACCAAAACCCTGTGCAACTGCAGTAGAACGTCCCTGCTCCTATACTCAAATCCTTTCGCTACTGAATGCTAACATACCATTTGCTTTCTTCAACACCTGCTGCACCTGCATTCCTACTTTCAATGACTGGTGTACCATGACACCCAGGTCTCGTTGCATCTCCCCTTTTCCTAATCTGCCACCATTCAGATAATAGTCTACCCTCATGTTTTTGCCACCAAAGTGGATAACCTCACATTTATCCACATTATACTGCATCTGCCATGCATCTGCCCACTCACTCAGCCTATCCAAATCACCCTGCAGCCTTCTAGCATCCTCCTCACACCTAACTATACCCCCCAGCTTGGTGTCATCTGCAAATTTGGAGATGTTGCATTCAATTCCCTCGTCCAAATCATTAATGTATATTGTAAATAGTTGTGGTCCCAGCACTGAGCCTTGCGGTACCCCACTACTCACTGCCTGCCATTCTGAAAATGACCCATTTACTCCTACCCTTTGCTTCCTGTCTGCCAGCCAGTTCTCTATCCACATCAATATTGAACCACCAATGACCTTGTCGAAAGCCTTCTGAAAGTCCAGATTTACCACATCCACTGGTTCTCCCTTATCCACTCTACTCCTTCCATCGAGGGGATTTATCACAGTCGCTGCCTCAAAAAGGCTGGCAGCATCATCAAGAACCCACACCACCCTGGCCACACACTCATCTCCCTGCTACCTACGGGTAGAAGGTACAGGAGCCTGAAGACTGCAACAACCCGGTTTAGGAATAGCTACTTCCCCACTGCCATCAGGCTATTAAACCTGGCTCGGAACTTTGAACATTAATATCCCTCCATCTGTTATTTGCACTTTATTAATTTATTAATTCACGGGTGTATTTATGTATAGAATTGTAGTCAATGCCTTCTATGTTCTGTTGTGCTATGCAAAGAAAGATTTTCATTGTCCTGTCAGGGACACATGACAATAAACACTTTTGACTTTTGACTTTGACTTAGTTGCATCCTCGAAAAATTCTATAAGATTTGTCAGACGTGATTTACCTTTTGTAAATCCATGCTGACTTTGTCCAATGATTTCACCACTTTCCAAGTGGTGCACTGCTCGCAAGTAACAACATGACACACAGTAAACCATTAAGAATAAAACATAATGCATTAAAAAAGTAACTGACATCCTGTATATTTTGATCAGCTTTCTGATTACCAAGAACTACAGGATCAAAGTTAAGATATAGATATCTATCGCATTACTCAGAAATGATGCCACCCAAACTCTCTTTTCTTCAACTACAATGAATTTAGCAATCTCCGTTTCATTTATCAAGCATGTAATTTCATTTTTAACGTTTTTATTTGACATTTCTTCAGTGGTATATGATGGTATGCAATGGTAAAATTGTGAAATGGGATCCTTTGGTTTTTAGTTTATGACCCTCCATCAGAGTGGTATGTAGAACATAACAGCACTCCGTCAGATATTTACGAAATCAAAGCCCAGCTACACATGTCTGAAGAAAGTCAGCTTCCAATGCTGAACATCACATGGGTCCTCAATGCAGATGGTAAGATTTAGTTTCAAAGTAATTTTTGTCTTCATATAAAATGTATTGTACAGTTATACACAATATGGAAACAGGCCCTTCGGCTCAACCTGCCTACGTCAACTAACATGCCACATCTACACTAGACCCACCTGCCTGCACTTGCTCCATAACGCTCTTAAACCTATCCATGTATTTGACCATATGTCTCTTAAATGTTATGGTGGTACCTCCTCTGTCAGCTCAATCCATAGAACTAACACCCTTTGTGTAAAAATGGTACCCCTCGGGTTCCAATGTATGAAATCTTTCCCCCCTCACTTAAACCTTGTGTTTCAAAACTATCTCGTACATTATTGGACATGGTCGGATACATAGCCATCCTCACCTTCTCCTTCAGAACCACATTCAAGCCACTGTACCTTCTGGAAGATGGGAGAAGAACGAATGACCCATAATGTTGTCCCACCCCGGTCATTCCTTCTTCTCCCCGCTCCCATCCATCAAAAGATACAGAAGCTTGAAAGCGCGCACCACCAGATCCAGGAACAGCTTCACCCCCCCCCCCCCCCGTATCAGGCTTCTGAATGGACCTTCCACAGGCTACCAGTTCCATCGGTTCCCCCACCCCATTCCTCTCATTGGAGCCCTGGTTTCCACACTACCTTTAAACTCACCAGATCTGGTCCCACTTTCCCTTTAAGTTCACGTTCACTGAAACATCACTGTCCACGTCTACCTTTAAAAAAGTGAATTATAAGCTTTTGGACAATTAATAAAATAACAACCTTTTAATATTGTGCTTTATGCACTTTACAGCATTAAGGGCATGCAGGCAATGGAGGGATATGGATCATGTACAGAGGAGACTGGGTTAATGTGGGATAGTTTGCAGCACAGGCATTGTGGACCAAAAAGCCTGTTCCTGTGCTGTGCCAATCCATGTTCGAGGGATATTTTATAGAGTTAGACAATAGGTGCAGGAGTAGGACATTCGGCCCTTCGAGCCAGCACCGCCATTCACTGTGATCATGGCTGATCATCCACAATTAGTACCGCGTTCCTGCCTTCTCCCCATAACCCTTGACTCTGCTATCTTTAAAAGCTCTATCTAACGCTCTTGAAAGCATCCAGAGAATCGGCCTCCACTGCCTTCTGAGGCAGAGAATTCAATGGATTCACAACTCTCTGTGTGAAGAAGTTTTTCCTCATCTCCGTTCTAAATGGCTTACCCCTTATTCTTAGACTGTGGGGGGGTTCTGCACTCCCCCAACATCGGGAACATGTTTCCTACCTCTAACTTGTCCAATCCCTCAATCTTATATGTTTCAATCAGATCCCCTCTCATCCTTCTAAATTCCAGTGTAATCAAGCCTCGTTGCTCCATTCTTTCGACATATGGCAGTCCCGTCATCCTGGGAATTAATCTCGTGAACCTACGCTGCACTCCCTCAATAGCAAGAATGTCCTTCCTCAAATTTGGAAATTTGGAAATTTCCAAAACTGCACACAATACTCCAGGTGTGGTCTCACCAGGGCCCTGTACAACTGCAGAAGGACCTCTTTACTCCTATACTCAACTCTTGTTATGAAGGCCAACATGCCATTCATTTTCGTCACTGCCTGCTGTACCTGCATGCTTACTTTCAGTGACTGATGAACAAGGACACCCAGATCTTGTTGTACTTCCCCTTTTCTTGACTTGACATAATTCAGGTAATAATCTGCCTTCCTGTTCTTGCCACCAAAGTGGATAACATTTATCCATATAAAACTGCATCTGCCATGCATCTTCCCACTTATCCAACCTGTCCAAGTCACCCTGCATCCTCATAGAATCCTCCTCATAGTTCACACTGCCATTCAGCTTTGTGTCATCTGCAAATTTACTAATGTTACTTTTAATCCCTCTAAGTCATTAATGTATATGTATAATGTGTATGCCGTGATCACATTGAATGGCGGTGCTGACTCGAAGGGCCAAATGGCCTACTCCTGCACCTATTGTCTATTGTAAATAGCTGTGGTCCCAGCAGCAAGGCTTGCGTTACCCCACTAGTCACTGCCTGCCATTCTAAAGGGACCCGTTAATCCCTACTCTTTATTTCCTGTTTGCCACCAATATTCTATCCATGTCCATACCCTACCCCAATACCATGTGTTCTAATTTGCCCACTAATCTCCTATGTGGGACCTTATCACATTCTTTCTGAAAGTCCAGGCACACTACATCCACCTGCTCTCCCTTGTCCATTTTCCTAGTTACATCCTTAAAATGTCCTGTTTATCAAATATTCTAAACAACCTTGTTTTTCCAGGAAGCATTCAAGTACTTGAAGCAACAGTGATCTGCATTGACACCATCTCACTTTGTCTTCGGTGTAATTATAATGAATCATTCACAAGTATTCGCAATCCTCAAAATCAACGGGTCAGTTGCACACATTTTCTTCTGCTTTTAAGAATAGTCAGAATAAAGATCCATAGAACAATGAGATACGTTGTACATCAATAGGAAACACATTGACTCTGTTACTATTGTAATTCCATCCTGGTAAACTAATTGGAGCAGATGAGACTTGAATCACATCAGATGTGCCAGACATAATCAACGTAACATTCTGCTAATGATGGTGTGGTGGAGCTGCTGCCTCACAGTGCCGGAGACCCGGGTTCGATCCTGACCACTGGTGCCTGTCTGTATGGAGTTTGTAAGTTCTCCCTGTGACCTGTGTGGGATTTCTCCAAGATCTTCGGTTTCCTCCCACACTCCAAAGACATACAGGTTTGTAGGTTAATTGGTTTGGTACGAGTGTAAATTGTCCCTAATGTGTGTAGGGTAGTGTTAAAGTGTAGGGATCGCTGGGCGGTGAGGATTCGGTGGGCTGAAGAGCCTGGTTATGCGCTGTATCTCCAAACTAAACTAAACTAACATATCTTGTTAATTTTTCAAGTGGCGTTTCCATTACATGGACTATCCTGTTGATCCACAAACCAGCTACAAATTGAGTGCTTACAACATTCCAACAGCAAATCTCAACGAAGATGCACCTACGAAATCTGCATCACTTATGTCACCCGGTCAGTGTATTATATTTGTTCTCTATCTCATGCATGAGGTCACTTGTGTTTCTCTGCTGCTAATTTACCATATCTGTGCACGTCTAGTTTTGTAATCCCATATCACGTTCCTGCTCTGTACCAAGGAAAACCATCCCAAAATTCTAGTCCTTCTGCTTGACTGAAATACCCCATATCTTGGTGAATCTCATCTGCACCTCTGTGTGAAATGCTCAGAACTCCATTTGTGCCCCAATCACATGTAGCTTAAGGGAGACTGGATCTCCCACTCACAGCCCCATGCTGTCATTGAATGCTCCCGAGTAAAACACAATGTGCTGGAGGCACTCAGCGGGTCAGGCAGCATCCATGGAGGGAAATGGACAGATAACGTTTCAAGTCGGGACCCTTCACCATTTCCCGCCACAGATGCTGGCTGACCCGCTGAATACTTCCTGCACTTTGGGTTTTACTCGAGACCCCAGCATCTGCAGTTTCTTGCGACTCCATTGATTAGTCCCTGCCTTTCCAAATGCAGGTTGACCCTGTTCCTGAGAATCACAGGGCATTTGTGGAAGAATCTTTTACCCAGAGGGTGGGTGAAACCCGGAATTACTATCTGAGCAGGTTGTGGAGGAAGTTAGTCTCACAACAGTTCACAGGTGTTTGGATGAGCACCTGAAACACCATGGCATACAGCAGGAAGCTAATACTGAGCGCTGCTCAATGAAATGAGTATTGATAGGTATTTGATGAATATTTATAGATATGATGAATATTGATGGATATCGATAAGTATTGAAGAGTATTTGGAAATATTGGAACAGCACCTCATATTTTGCTTGGGCAACTTACAACCCAGTGGTATGAACATTGAATTCTCTAACTTCAAGTAGCCCTTGGTTTCCCTCTCTCTCCATCCCCTCCCCCTTCCCAGTTCTCCCACCAGTGTTACTGTCTCCGACTACATTTTATCTCTGTACCACCCACTCCCCTGACATCAGCCTGAAGAAGGGTCTCGACCCGAAACGTCACCATTCCTTCTCTCCAGAGATGCTGCCTGTCCCACTGAGTTACTCCAGCGATTTGTGTCTATCTTCGATTTAAACCAGCATCTTTCCAGCACACATTGAGTCTTGATGCGCAGCATAGATCTGCTGAGTCGAAGGACTTGTTCGATCAAATACTTGTGTAGATTAAACGTGGCTCGACTCCACGACTGCTGAATCAAAATACATTCATGAATTCATAAACAACTATGTACTGTTCGTAATGAACAAAAACTTTACGTAATAAATGTGAGCCTGACTTTTTTTTGGTAGGTTGTGATGATGTGACAATGCGAAATCACAAATACTGTGAAGGTAAGCAACTCTGGAAATAGATATTAAAATTGTATTAAATTCAGATTCTTGAGATACAGAAGCAGTGTTCAATGTATGATAGAGACCTGTGTGCACTGGACACTGGTCCATCACCAGGGTAGGTGGTACACAGCGCGTTGGACTTCACCACAAAGGGAGTGGTCTAATAGGGAGGATTAGTGGCAGTTGTGTAGGGTGTCGGTGAAGCCACTATTGAAACAACACTCCGTTTTAGCTCCTGCCTCCATACAGATACGCAGCATTGGAGCGCGTAAAGGAGATTACCCACACTGATTCCTGGGATGGGAGGGTTGCAATATGAGCGAGAACATACAGTACGTGTCCTTTGGAATTAAGAAGAATGAGGGTGACCTTATTCAAACATGTAAGAGCCTAAGGGGGCTTGACAGAGTAGATGTTGAGATGTTTCCACTAGTGGAAAAGCCATGAACAAGGACAATTGGGTATAAATAAGAGACCAGACATTTAGATCAGAGGTGACTAGATGTTTTGTCCCTCAGAGGATGGAGAATCTCTGGTCTTCTCTGCCCCAAGGGTGGTGGAGGTCAGAATATTAGTTACATTTAAGGTGGGGATAGATGAATATTTAAAAGATGGATTGTGGGAACGGGCAGAGAGGCGGATGTGAGGCCAGTGAAGATCAGTCATGGTGTCATGGACTGGTGGGGCAGGCCAGAGGGGTCAGCTACCCACTCCTATGACTATCTTCTTCTGTTTTTGAAATATTAATATTGACATTGCTGAGAATTCCTTGCAGCAATGGGAATCAAAGGATGTTACAACATTGATAGTGGTTTCCATGACTATTTTATAATCAATGTAAGGTGACATGGACATCAGCACAATGAAACTGGGTGAAATCGCATGCTCCGTCCGGATCCAGAGAGGTTATTGAATTGTGACATTGATCAACAAAGCACAGTATGTATGGAAACATGGAAAAATAGGTGCAGGAGTGGGCCATTCAGCCCTTCAAGCCAGCACCACCATTCGATATGATATTGGCTGATCATCTAAAATCAGTACCATGTTCCTGCTCCCCCCCCCCCCCAATATCTCTTAATTCCTTCAGCCCCAAGAGCTAAATCTAACTCTCTCTTAAACATGCAGTGAATTGGCCTCCACTGTCTCAGACTTCAAAGTCTCCTTTATTCAAGTTCAGGACCCTAGTCTCTGAATTAACCATGTCACTCTCCATCCTAATGCAGAATTCCACCATATTATGGTCACTGTTGCCCAAGGCGCCGTGCACAACAAGATTGCTAACTAATCCTTCCTCATTACACAATACCCAGTCTAGGATAACCTGCCCTCTAGTCGGTTCCTCTACATATTGGTTTAAAAAAACGTCCCGTATACATTCCAGGAAATCCTCCTCCTCAGCACTGATACTCTGAAGAAGGGTTTTGGGCCAAAACGTTGCCCATTTCCTTCGCTCCATAGATGCTGCTACACCCGCTGAGTTTCTCCAGCACTTTTGTCTACCAGCACTGATACCAATTTTGTTGGCACACTCTTCTGTAGATTAAAGTCACCCATTAAGGTTAAGGGTACAGTGCTTTTTAGTAAAGGTACAGTTTAAAAGATTAAGATGTTTATAGTGTGAGTGAGTTGATTTAATTTGGGGGTAAGCCATGTCAGTTGAGATCGGCCCCATGGTTTGCTCATCCTGCAACATGTGGGAGATCAGGAATATGGTTGGTGTCCCTGGTGACTACGTTTGCAGGAAGTGTGTCCAGCTGCAGCTCCTGGCAGACCGCATTGAACATTTGGAGTTGCGGTTGGATTCATACTGGAGCATCCACGATGCGGAGAAAGTCGTGAATAGCACGTACAGTGAGTTGGTCACACCGCAGGTAAATGTTAAGCGGACAGAAAGGGAACAGGTGGCCATTAGCCAACGTAGCGGTAGTGCAGGAGTCCCCTGCGGTCATCTTCCTCCTAAACAGATATACCATTTTGGATACTGTTGGGGGAGATGGCTCATCAGGGGAAGGCAGCAGCAGCCAAGTTCATGGCACCATTGGTGGCTCTGCGGCACAGGAGGGAAGGAAAAAGAGGGGAAGGGCTATTGTAATAGGGGATTCAATTGTAAGGGGAATAGATAGGCGTTTCTGCGGCTGAAAACGAGACTCCAGGATGGCATGTTGCCTCCCTGGTGCAAAGGTCAGGGATGTCACTGAACGGCTGCAGAACATTCTGGATGGGGAGGGTGAACAGCCAGCTGTCATAGTGCATATTGGCACCAATGATCTAGGTAAAAAACGGGATGAGGTCCTACAAGGTGAATTTAGGGAGCTAGGAGATACACTTAAAAGTAGGACCTCAAAGGTAATAATCTCTGGATTACTACCAGTGCCATGTGCTAGTCAGAGTAGTAATAGGAGGATATTGCAGATGAATATGTGGCTTGAGAAATGGTGCAAGGGGGAGGGATTCAAATTTCTAGGGCATTGGAACCAGTTCTGGGGGAGGTGGGACCAGTACAAACAGGACGGTCTGCACCTGGGCTGGAATGGAACCAATGTCCTTGGGGGAGTGTTTGCTAGTGCTGTTGGGGAGGATTTAAACTAATATGGCAGGGGGCTGGGAACATGAGCAGAGAGACATAGTGGTGTAAAATGATGGTAGAAGCAATATGTAGCAAGGTGAAAAGAAAAAGTGGCAGGCAAACAAATCCAGGACAAAAATCAAAAAGGGACACTTTTCAACATAATTGTATAAGGGGTAAGAGTGTTGTAAAAACAAGCCTGAAGGCTTTGTGTCTCAATGCAAGGAGCATTTGAAATAAGGTGGATGAGTTGAATGTGCAGATAGTTATTAATTAATATGATATAGTTGGGATCACGGAGACATGGCTCCAGGGTGACCAAGGCTGGGAGCTGAACATCCAGGGATATTCAATATTCAGGAGGGATAGACAGAAAGGAAAAGGAGGTGGGGTAGCGTTGCTGGTTAGAGAGGAGATTAACGCAATAGAAAGGAAGGATATTAGCTTGGAGGATGTGGAATCGATATGGGTAGAGCTGCGAAACACTAAGGGGCAGAAAACGCTAGTGGGAGTTGTGTACAGGCCACCTAACAGTAGTAGTGGAGTTGGGGATGGCATCAAACAGGAAATTGGAAATGTGTGCAACAAAGGTAAAACAGTTATAATGGGTGACTTCAATCTACATATAGATTGGGTGAATCAAATTGGCAGGGGTGCTGAGGAAGAGGATTTCTTGAAATGTATGCGGGATAGTTTTCTAAACCAGCATGTGAAGGAACCAACGAGAGAGCAGTCAGAAACGGGTGAATTGATCATGGGGAACAAGGACATGGCAGACCAATTGAATAACTACTTTGGTTCTGTCTTCACTAAGGAAGACATAAATAATCTGCCGGAAATAGCAGGGGACCGGGGGTCAAATGAGATGGAGGAACTGAGTGAAATCCAGGTTAGGCGGGAAGTGGTGTTAGGTAAATTGAATGAATTAAAGGCTGATAAATCCCCAGGGCCAGATAGGCTGCATCCCAGAGTACTTAAGGAAGTAGCCCCAGAAATAGTAGATGCATTGGTGATAATTTTTCAAAACTCTTTAGATTCTGGAGTAGTTCCTGAGGAATGGAGGGTAGCTAATGTAACCCCACTTTTTAAAAAGGGAGGGAGAGAGAAAACGGGGGGAATTACAGACCAGTTAGTCTAACATCGGTGGTGGGGAAACTGCTAGAGTCAGTTATTAAAGATGGGGTAGCAGCGCATTTGGAAAGTGGGGAAATCATTGGACAAAGCCAGCATGGATTTATGAAAGGTAAATCATGTCTGATGAATCTTGTAGAATTTTTCGAGGATGTAACTAGTAGAGTGGATAAGGGAGAACCAGTGGATGTGTTATATCTGGACTTTCAGAAGGCTTTCAACAAGGTCCCACATAAGAGATTGGTATGCAAACTTAAAGCACACGGTATTGGGGGTTCAGTATTGATGTGGATAGAGAACTGGCTGGCAGGCAGGAAGCAAAGAGTAGGAGTAAACGGGTCCTTTTCAGAATGGCAGGCAGTGACTAGTGGGGTACCGCAAGGCTCAGTGCTGGGACCCCAGCTATTTACAATATATATATTAATGATCTGGATGAGGGAATTGAATGCAACAGCTCCAAGTTTGTGGATGACACTAAGCTGGGGGCCAGTGTTAGCTGTGAGGAGGATGTTAGGAGGCCACAAGGTGACTATGGCAGATGCAGTATAATGTGGATAAATGTGAGGTTATCCACTTTGGTGGCAAAAACAGGAAAGTAGACTATTATCTGAATGGTGGCCGTTTAGGAAAAGGGGAGATGCAACGAGACCTGGGTGTCATGGTACACCAGTCATTGAAAATAGGCATGCAGGTGCAGCAGGCAGTGAAGAAAGCGAATGGTATGTTAGCATTCATAGCAAAAGGATTTGAGTACAAGAGCAGGGAGGTTCTACTGCAGTTGTACAGGGTCTTGGTGAGACCACACCGGGAGTATTGCCTTAAGTTTTGGTCTCCTAATCTGAGGAAAGACATTCTTGCCATAGAGGGAGTACAGAGAAGGCTCACCGAACTGATTCCTGGGATGACAGGACTTTCATATGAAGATAGACTTGGCTTGTACTCGCTAGAATTTAGAAGATTGAGGGGGGATCTTATAGGAACTTACAAAATTATTAAGGGGTTGGACAGGCTAGATGCAGGAAGATTGTTCCCGATGTTGGGGAAGTCCAGAACAAGGGGTCACAGTTTAAGGATAAGGAGGAAGTCTTTTAGGACCGAGATGAGAAAAACATTTTTCACACAGTGGTGAATCTGTGGAATTCTCTGCCACAGAAGGTAGTTGAGGCCAGTTCATTCGTTATATTTAAGAGGGAGTTGGATGTGGCCCTTGTGGCTAAATGGATCAGGGGGAGAGAAGGCAGGTACAGGATAATGAGTTGGATGATCAGCCATGATTACATTGCATAGCGGTGCAGGCTCGAAGGGCCGAATGGCCTACTCCTGCACCTATTTTCTATGTTGCTATGACTGCTGCACCTTTGCTACACACATCCCTAATTTCCTGCTTGATGCTATCCCCAACCTCCCTATTGTTGCTTTGTATTGGTCTTGCTATTTGCTCTCTAGTGATGCTATCCCACAACTCCAACAAGCGGTTTCTGCCCTTGGCTTTTTCACAGTTCTACCCATACTGATTCTACAGCATCCAAGCTAATGTCTCTCCTTGCTATTGCATTAATCTCCTCTTTAACCAGCAATGCCACACCACCTCTTCCTTTCTGTCTATCCTTCCTGAATATTGAATACCCCTGGATGTTTAGCTCCCAGCCTTGGTCATCCTGGAGCCATGTTGTTCATCTGTTTATCATTATATTTTTATAGATTACCTCTGGCAGTCAAATGTATCTGCGTGTTTAGCCAATACCGACGTGGTGATCAATTTTGCCACAAGTGCAAACTCTTTAAGATATGATGTGAGACTGACCAAATGCAATGACTCATCAGCAATGCTTAATCACACCAGAGTTTTTCAGGTAAGAGAACTAATCTACTCTGTGTATGGACAGGAGGAATCCACCACATTTTGTCATTCTGTAAAATCAAAGGTGGTTTGAACGTTCACATCTGTGCCAATTCCCCACTGTCAGCATTTATTTTTCTTTCCCTCACCATTGGCTTTTACTTAGTTTCAGACATTTGTACCTTTAGTTTGAAATGACATATTCCGTCTTAACAAGTGGTGAGAAGCTAGATAGGGCTCTTAAAGATAGAGTCAGGGGATATGGGGAGAAGGCAGGAACTGGGTACTGATTGTGGATGATCAGCCATGATCACAGTGAATGGCGGTGCTGGCTCGAAGGGCTGAATGGCCTACTCCTGTCCATTGTCTATTGTCTAACGCCTCACATTTCATTCTTTTGGACTGTTTCCAAAGGCAATAAAAAGTGATATTTATCTCCCATTTCTTAGAAGGGCTGTGTCTCAGCCTCTGCTGAGATGAATGTCAGACTTGATTGATGATCAATGGCTGTAATTAGCTGAGTGAAGTTCCATGGCATCCCGCCCTTGAATCTAAGAGCAGACAACTTATAGACACAGAGTGCTGGAGTAACTCAGCGGGTCGGGCAGCATCTCTGCAGAGAAGGAATAGGTGACGTTTCGGGTTGAGACCTTTCTTCAGACGGATAGTCGGGGGAGCAGCGAGAGACGATGTTGCAGAACTCTCATCAGAAAGAGGATGAGGATTTTGTGGTGGAGCAGACAGCTTACACATCTACAAAGCTAGCTTGGCAACCTGGAACAAGGACAAAGTTTCTCCCCAAAAGCTGAGTGCTGGAGTAACTCAGCGGATCAGGCAGCATCTGTGGCGAACATGGATAGGTGACTTTTCTTCGTAATCCATCTTCATACCTGAAACATTGCCTATCCATTTTCTCCAGTGAAACCTGATCAGTTTTGTTTTTCAAATTCAGGTCTATCTTTCTCTTTGAATACATGTTGAAGCAATTTATTTTTCCTCAAACACATTTTCATCAGAGACATTGATTCAGCCGGCAGGATTTGTGAAAGTGCAGATTTAGTTATCATGTTTCCTCATGAATCACAAAACTTTCTGGTGAGAATGTTCAGACATGGTCCTCAACAAAGGATGAAATTATCATAAACTGGGTGACTGGGAAGTGCAAAGAGTGCAATTCCTTTCTTTGCATATCTTTCATTCATTGTTCTATATCTCTCTACATCATTGACTATATCTCTCCTTTCCCTTTCCCGTGACTTTCAGTCTGAAGAAGGGTCTCGACCCGAAACGTCACCCTCTCCTTCTCTCCAGAGATACTGCCTGTCCCGCTGAGTTACTCCAGCATTTTGTGTCTATCTTCAGTTTAAACCAGCATCTGCAGTTCCTTCCTCAGCAATCCCTTTCCTCATTGAAATAGCATCACAACGAACTGAATGAACACTTAATGGACAAAAACGAGTCTTAAATCAGAACTGTACCACATTGTGACGATAATTACACAAACTAACATTTAAAATCATTTCTTCCATCCAGTCAAATGAATCCAGAATCTCAATTAGATTTATGATGAACACCAGACTCGATCTGTCTGAGAAGTTTTGTGTTGGTGTAAGTAAAATTCATGAAGGTGGAATTTTATTCTGAACATCTCAGTTTTGAGCGCTCCCATGTATTGGGATTTTAACATATATTTCTGTCATATTAAATGTGTAATGAAGTAAGACTTATTACTTTCATTTTTAGATAAAACCACACTACCGTCATTGTAGTCATTTTTGTACTGTACATGAAAAGCTGCTTCAACCTTGTACAACTGTTGGTAAGTGCTTACTGTTTTATTTGGTAATTTGCATGCCTGTTAACAATTGGTATAATTTCCACAGCCAAGTCTGCTCCTGGCTTGTATTGATGAAGTCACCAAAAGCAGGGAGGTAATTTTGAGCTGGGCGAGAGCATCATAAGGTCATGTGTTAGGAGTAGAATTAGGCCATTTGGCCCAACAAGTCTACTCCACCATTCAATCATGACTGATCTACCTCTCCCTCCTAACCCCAATCTCCTGCCTTCTCCCCATAACATCTGACACCCGTACTAATCAAGAATCTATCTATCTCTACTTTTACATTATTCACTGACTTGGCCTCCACAACTTTCTGTGGCAAAGAATTCCACAGATTCATCAACCTCTGACTAAAGACATTTCTCCTCATCTTCCTAAAAGTGAGATTCTGAGGCTATGACCACTAGTCCTAGACTCTCCCACTAGTGGAAACATCCTCTCCACATCCACTCTATCCAAGCCTTTCATTATGGTTTTTCTGTATGTTTCAATGAGGTCCCCCCTCATTCTTCTAAACTCCAGTGAGTGCAGGCCCAGTGCTGACAAATGCTCATCATAGGTTAACCCACTCATTCCTGGGATAATTCTTGTAAACCTCCTCTGGACCCTCTCCAGAGCCAGCATGTCCTTCCTCAGATATGGGGCCCAAAATTGCTCCCAATTATGTACAAATTCGAGCCGGAACAAACAGATCCGTGAGAGGCTGAGGAAAGACTTACCAGAATGACTCTGAGGATGAGGGAATTTAGTTATAGCAATAGAAAGAGGAGTTCTCCTTGAAGCACAGAATGGCCACAACATTTTGTTTGCGCGCTCTTAATTATGTGTTGACTTCAGTTTAAAAATAAATTAATTCCACCTTTTTGTTGATCATAACTTAAACTATTGAGTGATACAGCACAGAAACAGGTCCCTCAGCCCAACTTGCCCTTCCGACCAAGTGCCCCATCTACCCTAGTCCTATTGGTCTGCGTTCGGCCTACATTCCTCTAAACCTTACCAATCCATGTATCTGTCTGTGTCTTTTAACTGTTGCTTATAGTCCCTGCCTCAACTACCTCCTCTGGCAGTTTGTTCCATACACCCACCACCCTCTGAGTGAAAAGTCTCCCCTTAAACCTATGTCCCCTGGTTCTTGATTTCCCCCAGCTTCGGTAAAATACTCTATCTAAATCACACAATCTATTCCCTTCATGATCTCATACACCTCTATAAGATCACCTCACATCCTCCTGTGCTCCAAGGAATAAAGTTCTAGCCTGCCCCACCTCTTTCTGCATCTTGGGTCCTCGGCTCCTGTCAACATCCTTGTAAAACTGAGGAAATCGGAGTAATTATTAATTCCTCTAATATATTTTCAATTCCCATTCCGTGTCTTTGCCAGAATCTGGGATCAAAGCATTTGGGATTGTCCACACCCATTATATCTAATTGGACTGCAGCATCTCGACACACCGCCTTCTGCTGCTCCCGGGCAACAAGAGACTGACAGAACTGTGTCTACACACTTACTTCGGTGTAAACCAGTATTTCGTTTAGTTTAGAGATACAGCGTGGAATCAGGCATTTCGGCACACCGAGTCTGCACCGACCAGCAATCCCTGCACATTAACACTATCCTATACACACCAGGGACAGTTTACATTTATACCAAGCCAATGAACCTACAAACCTGTACGTCTTTGGAGTGTGGGATGACACTGAAGATCTCTGAGAAAATCCACGCAGGTCACTCCGTACAGACAGCACCTATAGTCAGGATCGAACCTGGGTCTCTGGCGCTGTAAGGCAGCAACTGTACTGCTGCGCCACTGAGCCGACCTACAATTTGCAGCATCTGCATTTCCTTCACATTTCATCTGCACCTTTGGCCATGTTCCATGCTTCCATTATCTGGGCTGACATCTTGTGCTGCAATAAGCAGCTCTAATCATTTGACGGTAGACACAAATTGCTGGAGTAGCTCAGCGGGACTGGCAGCAATATTTGATCAAAGTCCTTCAGCTCAGCATATCTACGCTGCCCATCGCTGATGTCCAGCATACCCATCAATACTCATCAATGTGTGTAGGAAAGATGCTGGTTTAAATCGAAGATAGACACAAAATGCTGGAGTAACTCAGCGGGACAGGCAGCATCTCTGGAGAGAAGGAATGGTGACAGTTTCTTCAGACTAAAGAAGGGTCTCGACCCGAAACGTCACCCATTCCTTCTCTCCAGAGATGCTGCCTGTCCCGCTGAGTTACTCCAGCATTTTGTGTCTACCTATTTTCATAGAACCAGTCTAGTAAAGCATTGTCATACCTAAGTACATCCCCGATTAGCAAACTGTACACAAATAGTGCACTGATCTCGCTTGAAGGAGACGCCATGTTTTGACGCCATTGTGAAAGTCCAGTCCGTGCTCTAGTTGTTATGAGTGGTGCCCATAGTGGCAACCCGCTGCGCTTCTGATGACATTAGATATAGACTGATACAGCGTGGAAACCACCCCAACTTGCCCACACTGTCCAACATGACCCATCGACACTAGTCCCACCAGCCTGCATTTGTCCCATATCTCTCTAAACCTGTCCTATCCACGTGTCTGTCTAAATGTTCCTTAAATGTTGCATTAGTACCTGCCTCAACTACCTCCACCAGCAGCTCGATCTATACACCCACCACCCTCTGGGTGAAAACATTGCCCCTCGGGTTCCTATTACATCGTTTCCCCTTCCCCTCCAACCTTTGACCTCTGGTTCTCAATTCCCCTACTCTGAGCGAGATTCTGCATTCACAAGATCTATTCCTCTCATGATCTCGTACACTTCATCATTCCACACTCCAAGGAATAAAATCCGAGCCTGCTCAACCTTTCCCTAAAGATCAGGCCCTCGAGTCCTGGCAACATCCTCATACATCTTCTCTGCATCTTTTCAGCTTTGTGTGGTTACATTGGAGCAGCTGTGAGGAAATTCCCAGTGTTTGTGTCAATCAACAATTATCAAATCTCAATTCAAGTGATTCCATCTTTGCTGTATATCACCAATTTGTAGAACAAAATAATAATGTTTAATGGTTTTCTTTCCAGTAATGCAAATATCAGACAACAAAGGCAATGGTAAGAGCAACACAATTAATTATCTGAACTTTATTGAAGAACACTATGAGAGAAAATAAAACAAAATACTAGAGGAACTCAGTGGGCCAGACAGGATCTGGGGATGGACAGACAACGTTTCTCTTTAAGGTTAGGGTAGGGACTAACTCCACCAGTTTGAAGAAGGGTCCTGATCCAAAATGTCAACTGTCCATTACCTCCAAAGTTGCTGCCTGGCCTGCTGAGTTCATCCAGCAGTTCTGTTTTTTTTCTCACGATTCCAACATCTTGTGTATCCAGAGAAATCATCTCCTCCAATTCTTAAACTATCCAATAAAAGTCCAAAGAGTTTGTTGTTGGTTGTGGTGATTCCCTCAGTTCAGGTGAAGTTTTCACGTTGGAGTGAGGTGACTCGGGTTCCAAACTCAGCCACAAACCCCCCCCCCCCTTCCCAAATATCAATGATCTGCAAGGGTCAGGAATAAAGGATAGAACTTTATTCATGAACAGATGCTGCCACTTCTGCTGGCTCTCCACGGTTGATATAAGCCTGGGATCAGGATCAATGGGTGCACATTTCTTGGATACTAATGACACACAAATCGATTTTACACATCAGGCTGGAACCTTGTCCGCACTCACGTGGCAGTAATCACCCAGCTCAATCACAACCCATCATCCTGCCTGCACAAGTACAGGTTTCCCATTCACCTCTCACATCTAGCCGTCTCTCAACGGGGAGGATTCACAGAGTATGGACATTAGGAACCAGATGTTTAACCTCTTCATGTGACATTGGCTGCTGCCTCTCAGCACCAGAGACCTGGGTTCGACCCTGACCATGGGTGCTGTCTGTGCGGAGTTTGCACGTTCTCCCTGTGACCACGTGGGTTTACCCCCACATCCCAGAGACGTGCAGGTTTGTAGGTTAATTGGCCTGTGTATATTGCCCCTAGTGTGTGTGGAGGATGAGAAAGTGGAATAAGATGGAACCCATGTGAACTGGTGATGGGTGGTCATCATCAATAATGCCTCTTGGATTTGTAACAGTGTGGACACTTGACTGATGCCAACAAGATACTCTTTGTGTCATTAGAGATGGAAACGGTGCTCAGTAAATACCACAGCCAAGACACAGAATGGAAAATGTTAACAATATATGGTTAGATATTAAGTAGGTCAAATATTCACCCATTTATCTGAAAGAATGCTTTCTCAAATGATCTTGGTGCCTTATCACCTCATCAGAACAATATCTGACGATCTCCCACTGACTGAGTCACTGAAGCTGATTATCAGCAAACTCTCAGAATTGCAATCTGTGGTCCTTGATCATTCCACTGCTGACCCACATCATCAGACGAGTTGCTCAGAGCTGACATGTTTCTTCAAAGTTGAAACACTGTCTGAGGAACCAAAGTATGAACATTTAACCAAAGAATCATAACATATTATTTTTGCTTTTGAGTGCATTGCCCTGTGAGACGGGTGTATGACCACATGAACATGCATGATCAGACATGATCGTACGTCTGTAAATTCCTACTCCAGAGATAGTTGATGTAAAGTAACTATATAAAGAAATCAAAACAAATAGTAATGTTGTAGTGTGCCTGAAATACGCGATCAACATGGTAATTTGGCACTGTGACCAGCTATTAATTTATTCTGCAAGTCCTGCTAGGTATCATTTTTGTTGTCTCCTGGCTTATACTGACAGGTCATTCTGGAATATCCTGACATTGCCTGCATTGGAGAATTGGTCAGGTTATGGCTGTGACTGTCCTGTAGCCAGTGGCTCGGTTTCTGTTCCAGGAGTCTGGCAAAATCACCAGAGACATGCTACCCATAGAAATGACACAACAGTACAGCACAGAAACAGGCCTTTGGCCCAGCATCTGTGCTGAATATGGAGCGCTTCACCTGTTATCTACTTGCCCGTGATCCAGATCCCTCCATTCCTTGCACATCCAAAAATCTCTCAAATTCCACTATCATATCTGCGTCCGCCACCACCCCAGCAACAGGTTGCAGGCACCCACCACGCTCTGTGTAAAATAGCTTTGCCCGCACATCTCCTTTAAACTTTGCCCCTCTCACCTTAAAGCTGTGTTTGATATTTGTTTGCCAAAGTGCAGCTATTTTCTACAATTTAACACATTGTTTTTTTTAATAGGATATTTCCTTATCTTAATTGGACTGTGTGCAGTCCTTTTTGTTTTGGGATATGGGCTGTTTTTAATTTATAAACGAGGTAAGTCATTTGGATTTTTTTTACATAGTGTCCTTCATAATGTTTGGGACAAAGACCCATCATTTATTTATTTGCATCTGTACCCCACAATTTGATATTTGTAATAGAAAAAAATCACATGTGGTTAAAGTGCACTTTGTCAGATTTTTATAACGGCCATTTTTATACATTTTGGTTTCCCCATGTAGAAATTACAGCTGTGTTTATACATAGTTCCCCCATTCCAGGGCACCATCATGTTTGGGACACAGCAATGTCATGTAAATGAAAGTAGTCATGTTTAGTATTTTGTTGCATATTCATTACATTGAATGACTGCTTGAAGTCTGTGATTCATGGACATCACCAGTTGCTGGGTGTCTTCTCCAGTGATGCTCTGTATTGCAGCCATCTCTAGTTCATGCTTGTTTTGGGGGATAGTCCCCTTCAGTTTTCTCTTCAGCATATAAAAAGCAAGCTCAATTGGGTTCAGATCGGGTGATTGACTTGGCCACTCAATAATTGACCATTTTGTAGCTTTGAAAAACTCCTTTGTTGCTTTAGCAGTATGTTTGGGATCATTGTCTTGCTGTAGAATGAACCGCTGGCCAATGAGTTTTGAGGCATTTGTTTGAACTTGAGCAGATAGGATGTGTCTATACACTTCAGAATTCATAATGCTACTACCATCAGCAGTTGTATCATCAATGAAGTGAGCCAGTACCTTCAGCAGCCACACATGCCCAGGCCATAACACACATCTGTGTTTCACAGATGAGGTGGTATGCTTTGGTGGTGGCAGTTCCTTCTCTCCTCCATACTTGCCATCACTCTGATACAAGTTAATCTTTGTCTCATCTGTCCACAAGGCCTTTTTCCAGAACTGTGGTTGCTCTTTTAAGTACTTCTTGGCAAACTGTAACCTGGCCATTCTATTTTTGGAGCTAACTAGTGGTTTGCATCTTGCAGAGTAGCCTCTGTATTTCTGTTCATAAAGTCTTCAGCGGACAGTGGTCATTGACAAATCCACACCTGACTGCTGAAGAGTGTTTCTGATCTGACGGACAGGTGTTTGGGGATTTTTCTGTGCACCAACTGTCATCAGCTCAGGGGATCTTCAATGGCCTGCCAGTCCATTTGCGATGAGTAAGCTCACCAGTGCTCCCTTTCTTCTTAATGATGTTTCAAACAGTTGATTTTGGTGAGCCTAAGGTTTGGCTGATGTCTCTAACAGTTTTATTCTTGTTTCTCAGTCTCATAATGGCTTCCTTGACTTTCATTGGCACAACTTTGATCCTCATGTTGAAGAATAGCTATAAAAGTTTCCTAAGATGATGGAAAGACTGGAGGAAAGACTAGGTGCTGAGAACTCCCTTATACCTGCATTAAGGAGGCAATTAAACACACCTGAGCAATTACAAACACCTGTGAAGCCATATGTCCCAAACATGGTGGTGCCCTGAAATGGGGTGGACTATGTATAAACACTGCTGTAATTTCTACATGGTGAAACCAAAATGTTTAAAAAATACCCTTTAATAAAATCTGACAATGTGCACTTTATCCACATGTGATTTTTTTTTCTATTACAAATCTCATATTGTGGAGTACAGAAGCAAATAAATAAATGATGGGTCTTTGTCCCAAACATTATGGAGGGCACTGTAGATCTAGTTTTTGTAAATAGTTGTGTCGTTAGAAACAAAATAACGTGAGATGCTGCAAATTCAAATGTGGTACGAGTCTGAAGAGAGGTCCCGACCCAAAACGCCTCCTTTCCAGCACTTTGTGTTCTTAATCAGATTTAAATCTGATTTGCAAATACCTGGTGGACAGATGGATTGAAGCTGTTAAGTTGAGTTTAGCTTATTGTCACGTGTACCGAGGTACAGTGAAAAGCTTTGGTTGTTTGCTAACCAGTCAGCGGAAAGACGTTCATAAGTTATAGGAGTAGAATAAGGCCATTAGGCCCATCAAGTCCACTCTGCCATTCAATCATGGCTGATCTCTGCCTCCTAATCCCATTTTCCTGCCTTCTCCCCATAACCCTTGACACCCGTTCTAATCAAGAATTTGACAATACATGATTACAATCGAGCCATTCACAAAGCATTACCGCCCATGAGGTACCGTGTTACATAGCTTTCTCTCCAGCACACTGCTAGGTCTGGTGGTTCAATGTGGTTATGGTTCACACTTAACCTCTGCTGCATTCTCCTTTCACAATTTCTGTTTCACTTCCAATTGTAAAGCCATGAACCTGAATGACTGGAGGTGTAATTTGTAATTCAGTAACACGACTAGGAAATAAACAGACACAGTGCTGGAGTAACTCAGCGGGTCAGGCAGCATCTCTGGAGAACATGGAGAGGTGACGTTTCGGGTCGGGTCCCTTCTTGCAAGACTGGTGAATTTGCAAGGGGTGGCACGATGGTGCTGCGGTAGAGTTGCTGCCTCACAGCATGAGCAACCCAGGGTTGATCCTGACTACGGGTGCTGTCTGTACAGAGTTTGTACATTCTCCCCATGACCACATGGGTTTTCCCCTCACACATCTCAAAGACATACCTAGTTTGTAGGTTAATTGGCTTGGCATAATTGTGAACATTGTCCCTAGTGTACGATAGCACTGCGGTGTGGACTCAGTGAGGCGAAGGGCCTGTTTCTGCGCTGTATCTCTAAACTAAATGTGTGTGCTTCCTGGCTGCTCAATGCATATCAGCCAGCAGCTCTTTTCCAAGATTAACATCAAACCACAAAAGAGCGCAGAGAAGAAAGAAACTGCAGCAGATTAAAATGTTTCACAAGCTGCACTTCACATGTCCACATTTCACAAGCTGCACCCAGCAGGTTCACAACATGATTTAAAGGTCAATTTCTCATTTGAAAATCTAGAGTAATAGCTTTGATTAAAATTGTCTAAACGCATAAATAAATGTTGACATTAATCTCTACCTCCTCCCTCACATTCACCCCAGTAATGAAGTCGAGAGCCAAGAGTCAAAGGGCGAGAGTTTTTAACTATCATATGTTCCGCAAACAGAACAGCGAAGTTCTCCCTTGCAGCAGTGTGACAGGTTTGTAAACACAGTCCTCGTTAACAACACTATAAACAAAACAAAGTTGAATGTTATTAAAAAAAACAAGGGATACGGGGAGAAAGCAGGAACGGGGTACTGATTCTGGACAATCAGTCATGATCATATTGAATGCCGGTTCTGGCTCAAGGGGCAGAATGGCCTACTCCTGCACCTATTATCTATGTTTCTATGTAACACAATCGGTAGTTTAGTTGGTGTTTGCAGTGTTCAAGAGCCTGGTGGTTGTTGGGAAGAACCTGCTCCTGAACCTGGGGCTCAACGGTTTTCAACCTCCTGATGGTAGCAGTGAGATGAGAGCGTGGCCAGGGTGGTGAGGGTCTCTGATGATGCTGGCTGCCTTTTTGAGGCAGCGTCTCCTGTAGATCCCTTCGATGGTGGGGTGGTCAGTATCTATGATGGTCCATCTCTTTTTGTGATCTCCTTCAAACCAGCCTGTGTGCATCAGTCCATACACTCTCTACTGTACACCCGTAAACGTTGAAGAGTATTTGTCGGCTAGCTCTTCCAGGTGAGACAGAGATTGACGTGCACCTCCTTTAACCTCACCTACTGCAAGCAGTGTTCCCGATGTGGCTTCCTTTACTTCAGCGACACCAAGCGTAGACTCTGCGACCGTCTCGCTGAACACTTGCACTTGGCCTGCCAACGCCTGCTGGATCTCCCATTCGCTAATCATTTTAACTCCCCTTCCCATTCCCACACGGTGTCCTGGTCCTCCTCCATTGCCAGAGTTAAGCCACATGCAAAGTAGAGGAACGGCACCTCATATTGGGTAACTTACAATGAATATTGAATAGAAACCAGGAACTGCAGATGCTGGTTTCCAAAAAAGACAGAATGCTGGAGTAACTCAGCGGGTCAGGCAGCATCTCTGGAGAACATGGATTGGTGACGTTTCGATTTGGAGTCCTTCTTCACATTGGCATGAATATTGAATTCTCCAATTTTAGATAACTAGCCAACTAATACCCCCACCCCTCTCTCACCTGTGCACCAACAGGATGCCACCACAGTTCACCCTTTCCCGTCATCGTTTACTTACTATATTTCTCCTCTGGCTTCACATTTTACGCTTTTTCCTATCTTACACTTTACATCTCTGTCCTTTGTCCAACCTTCTGCCAATCAAACCCCCTCCCCCCTCACCTATATCCACTAATCACTTGCATAGGAAGGAACTGCAGGTGCTGGTTTAAACCGAAGATAGACACAAAATGCTGGAGTAACTCAGCGGGACAGGCAGCATCTCCGGAGAGAAGTAATGGGTAATGTTTCGGGTCTAGACCAGTCTGAAGAAGGGTCTCAACCGGAAACGTCTCTCTCCAGAGATGTTGCCTGTCCCACTGAGTTACGCCAGAACTTTGTATCTGTCTCCACCTATCACTTGCCTGGCTTTCTTCTGCCCCACCTCTCTCCTCCTCCCCCCACCACGCTCTACATTCAGTCTGAAGGGCCCAACCCAAAACGTCGCCTATCCATGTTCTCCACAGATGCTGCCTGACGCAGTACTTCAGCACTTGTGTCTCTTGAAATTAATTTGCAACGTGGTTCAATTTTATTTGTGATTTGAATCTGCTGTTTAAATTTAAAGTAACTAAATAATAATTTCTAGGCCAAGCCGATGAGAAGAAGGCACCCATCACTGTTGCTGAGCCGTTGCAACCCATTACAGTCCTCATCATTTACTCTGCAGACAATGAACTCTTCCAAACTGTGGTGGGGGCTTTTGCTGACTTCCTGCACAGTGTGAATGGAATCCAGGTAGTTGTGGACATCTGGCAAAGCAGAAACGTCGCAGAGATGGGCCCTGCTCAGTGGCTCGCCGTCCAGAGAGACAAAGCTGACAAGATCATTATCATCATCAACAGTGCCAGAAAGAGATCGACTTGCTCAGGGGACATGTATTCCATGGCCTTAAATCTATTTTGTAGTGATATGCAAAAATACTCTCATCTGCACAAGTATTGCATTGTCTATTTTGATGCTATAAGTTCAGCCAAAGATATACCCAGCATTTATTGTCCTTGTCCGAAGTTCTGCCTTGGGAAAGACATAAATAAGCTTCTCAGACATCTACACGGCCCTTCACGTGGAACACACAGTAAACGTCCCACTCAATGGCCAGCTTACACACACAGGGCCTCATACAATCACAAGATGAAAAATGTGATCCTGAAAATTAAAGACATGCAGAATGCCCAGCCAGCTTCCAATACACATGGATAGGTAACGTTTCACAGAGTGCTGGAGTAACTCAGCGGGTCAGGCAGCATCTGTGGAGAACCATATGACAATTACAGCACGGAAACAGGCCTTCTCGGCCCTTCCAGTCCGTGCCGACCATTCATTTTCCCCTAGTCCCATCTACCTGCACTTAGACCATACCCCTCCATTCCCTTCCCGGAAACTAACTAATTATAATTTCAGGTCATCCAAGTAAGATTGTTTCATATTTGTTTCAGAATGCTTCAATCTATAATAACTGAAAATTTCATTGAGTTCTCTTAATTTTTAAGAAAGTTATGGGCTTTTGACTGTTCTAGATCACAGCTTTTGAGTTCAGTCAATTGAAAGGCAATGGGGAACAAGATGCTAATTTCCGAGTTTGAAAATGGTCATAACTTTCTTAACACTGAAGATATGAAAGTGAATTAGGTGTCAAATTAAACTTCCGTTTATGCTTTATCTGATGGGATAAATTGCAGACTTGATTTTTAAAATCTCAAAATTTTGTAACATTGCTACATATACCTATACACTTTACTTTTAAATGTTAAAATCGATCCTGCCTCCACCACTTCTGCAGGAAGATCATTCCACACAGCCACCACTCTCTGAGTAAAGAAGTTCCCCCTCATGTTACCCCTAAACTTCTGTCCCTTAATTCTCATGTCAGACCATGGATAGGTGATGTTTCACAGAGTGCTGGAGTAACTCAGCGGGTCAGGCAGCATCTGTGGAGAACATGGATAGGTGACATTTCACAGAGTGCTAGAGTAACTCAGCGGGTCAGGCAGCATCTCTGGAGAACATGGATAGGTGACGTTTTGGATCGGGACCCTACTTCAAACCTGATGTTCTCCTGTAAGCAGATCTGTCCAGTAAGCAGAAGACAGACGTGGCCCAAAGTGAAACATCACCTCTCCATGTTCTCCAGAGATGCTCCCTGACCCGCTGAGTTACTCCAGCACTGTGTGCTCTTTTGTGTAAACTAGCACCTGCGGTTCCTTGTTCCTCCACACTGCACAAGCAATGCAGCCTCATTCTCCAGTACTATTCCACAGGTCCTTCCTCTTCACTTGAGAATACCTGGTTATTTAATAATTGAAGTGTAAAATATTTTATTAAGTAATAGCTTAGCTTGACTTTTTTGGGTTCTGAATAAACTGAAGTTTTATAATTCTGTACTGTAGAGGAGCAGTGGTAATCGGGAAGCCTGCATGCCAAGCTTTTCTGATAGTGCTTCCTGCCATGCCCAAGGAAAAAACACTTAACAATAGTGGGAGATGATGTGTTTCCTGGGGACTTGGAAATTGGGTAAACAGAAATCTTCTGTGGGTAGCTGATATTGGTGTTTAAGACGAATTGCAAATGTTGGCCTTTTGACTAAGTTCCTGTTTTTTATGGGTTTTGTAACTAAAGTTTGTGATTGATATAACCACAGTAGGACAAGTATTGTATTGGTGACAAGTCTGGTCATTACAGGTACAGCCTGTAATTGATTTGTGTTAAACATCATTGCTGCAACTTTGTATAAACATGTGACTATGTTTCCAAAATACTATAAAATACACTGTATGTCTTTGTTCATTCGAGTGGTGGCTCAGGAGAGTTAAGTGTCTGTTGCATACTTGACTCTGTACCCGACACTCTCGCCGGCTGAAGATCAGTAAAGCTTGAATTGGTTTACCTAACCCATTGTGAGTTGTCTGTTTTAAGGAATGAACCTTTTATGAAAACTTGCCCAGGTGAGGATTATTGGCCTGCCTATAGAAACTGGATCCCTCCCTGTTGTGGAACAAAGGGCCAACACATGAATCATCGTTCATGTAAATTGTGGAGCATCTGTTTCTGGAAACGTGTAAAACTAAATTTGTTAGTCAAAGCTCAGGCTTCTGTTTCCAATGAAAGATCTTGTGTGGCAGTTGTACCCACCTGAACAATGGGCCTGCTGTTCGTTTGCCTTTCCTACGTTCATTTTGCACTTGGATTCGGCCAAAATGAAAGCAGACTTCAATTAAAACATACCAAGCAGTTTTAGAGATTAGATTAGAGATACAGCTTAGAAATATGTTCTTTGACCTACTGAGTTCATGTCGAACCAGCCATCCCTGCACACTAACGTTCACACATTAAGGACAATTTACAATTATACCGAGCCTATTAACCTACAAACAAATCTTTGTTTTTTCACATCTTTGGCGTGTGGGAGGAAACTGGAGCTCCCCGAGAAACCCTATGCAGGTCACGGGGAGATCATATAAACGCCGTAGGTCTTTGGACTGTGGGAGAAAACCCACAAAGGTCTCCTGGAGAACGTACGAACTCCATACAGACAGCACCCGTAGTCAGGATCGAATCTGCATCTCTGGCACTGTGAGGCAGTAGCTCTACCGCTGCGCCACCCCATCAAATTACCATTGTTACATTTGGTGTTTTGTTACAATTACAATAAAGAGGCACTGATACTTGCATTGTGTGAGAAATTAATGTTTTTACAACTGGCCACAAATCTGCTGGGTTTAGGGTGAATCGTGCAGCAGGCTGTGGGAGCTCCCACTAGTGGTGACACACAGCATTGATACTAGTGGATCCATGGACAAACATGGCAGGAAAAGCTGCAAGAGTCAAGGCTTCAGGCATTATGATGTTAACATACGATGAGCATTTGCCGGCACTGGGCCTGTACTCGCTGGAGTTTAGAAGGATGACGAGGTGCCTCCTTGAAACTTTACCGAATAGTGAAAGGCCTGGATAGAGCGGATGTGGAGAGGATGTTTCCACTAAGACCAGAGGCCATAGCCTCAGAATTAAAGGATGTTATTTTCAAAGTCAAAAAGTCAAAAGAGCTTATTATCATGTGTCCCTGACAGGACAATGAAAATCTTTCTTTGCATAGCACTACAGAACATAGAAGGCATTGATTACAATTCTATACATAAATACACCCATGACTTAATAAATTAATAAAGTGCAAATAACAGATGGAGGGATATTAATGTTCAGAGTTCCGAGCCAGGTTTAATAGCCTGATGGCTGTGGGGAAGTAGTGTGAGGGATGAAGTGATTAAACCCCACTATTGTAAGGATTCAGGAGAAGATTCTAACTTGTAAACAGGATTCTAACCGATAGAGGCCAGGCAGGGAGAGGATGTTGACATAGCTGGGAGTAGGTTTATCAGAACTGTCCTTGGGTGAGGATGGATTGCATAGTGTAGCGTAGAAGGAGGGTGATAGATGGGACCCTTGTCAGTAGGGACTAGGGATGAAAGGGGACCCTTGTCAGTAGAGACTAGCTTTAGTTCAGATATTAAAAAACTGAGATAGGTCAGTTGGAGGTGAGAAAACTAGGCCAGGTCAATTGCAACTGGGCATGCTTAATGAAATAAATGAATATTGGTGATACGCCCCTAGCCAAGAAATTGCTCATTACCATGCACATGTATGAACGTGGTATGTATGATGTGGGAGGTACTGGGGGATGTACCTATAGACTGTGCACCTCAGTGCTCTGATTGGGGAGAGCCAGAAGGGGAGGTTATGCCAGCAGAATTGTGTGTATAAAGGGGCTTTACTGTTCTGACTTTGGTGTGTCTCAATTTGGAGAGGCACCCGAATTCTGCAGATTCGCAAATAAACAGGTATTTCTTGTTCCGATGATTTAGTCTCTGAGCAGTGATTGTGAGCACGACATATATCTCACAAAGTGGGGGCTCATCCGGGATCGCCACTCCGGCCGCTTGGCAGAAGCACGGAAGGAAGAGACGGTGCACCCTGCTGAGTTCAGCAGTCTCTCATCTCCATGCTTGCCATCAGCGGTTTGAGCGAGTGATATCCGGACAAGAGACTCGGGGAACAAGAGGGAGTGTCGGAAGAATAAACAAGGGACGGTCGAGCGATTCTTGTGCACAGGACCCGGGTAAGAAAACTGACTATTAAGTATTGCCCGGGCGACCGAGGGTCTGTTGGACGGGAATAGTACGATAAGACAATGGGTAACCGGAACGGGAAGAGTGAGGGTCCGGGGAAACAGGACAAGGCTCACACTGGTAAAGAGCCGCACGTTCCGCCCGATAGTCCGTTGGGGCGAATGTTGCACAGGTGGGGTGAAGGGGGGACTCAGGGTAAGAGTAAGGAAACAATGATAAAGTTTTGTTATTTTGAATGGCCAAAGGAACCTATCCGAGGGAGCGCGGTGTGGTGGCCAAGGCTGGGCTCAAATGAGGACTGGGTGAGACAAGCTCTGAATGTTTTTGTGAATGAAAAAGAACTGCCAAATCAAATAGAAAAGGACTATGCCCAGTGTTGGAAACCCTGTAATGGGATGTTCCTGTTAAAGACAATGAAAGAGCAGGACGAATCTGACTGGCCCCCCATTGACAATGACCACCTACGACGTCTGCCCCCCCCATATGAACCCCAGCCCCCAGTCCCACCCCCATCAGCTCCGGCTTCATCTGCTCAGGCGGTCCCACCAACTCAGACTGTTCCGGCAGTCAACCTGTCCGCCCCTTCCTCAGAAGAGACAGATAGCAGAAAATCACGAAAAGCAGGGAGGAAACAGGATGACAGAAACCCTGACTCGGGCACAGAAAGTGAAGGGGAGAGCCAGTCGGAAAAGGAAAAGGAAATAAAAAGGGAGGATGAGGATACAACGGGTGGTGCCTCAGGCAGTGGTCGGGTGACTAGATCTCAAACCAGGACAGCCAGACCAGTACCAGGACGATCTGTGCAAATGAAACCCCTAAGAGAGGTCCCGTTAGGGGGAAATGCAGGGGGGATGGGATTTGTAAATGTGCCTCTCACCAGCATGGAGGTCAGGAACTTTAAAAAGGAGATGAAAAGTTTACTGGGAGACCCCTTGGGACTGGCTGAACAATTAGATCAGTTCCTAGGGCCAAATATATATACATGGGAAGAAATGATGTCAATCATGGGAAGTTTATTTACTTCAGAAGAAAGACAGATGGTCAGACAGGCAGGGATAAAGATCTGGGGAAAGGGATTGCAGGCTCCGGGGGTAGCAGCAGAAGACACAGGAGCAGGGAAATATCCCCTTGCCGCGCCAGACTGGAGTAACCAAACAGAAGCAGGGAGGAAGAGCATGAGAGATCTCAGGGAGATAATAATCAAAGGGATCAGAGAAGCTGTCCCCAAGGGACAGAATTTCGAAAGAGCTTTTGAAAACCAGCAAAACAAAGATGAACCTCCGACAGTGTTCTTACAGAGGCCGAGGAGGAACATCCAGCAGTATTCGGGAATAAACCCTGATTCAGACGCAGGTCAGCAGTTGCTAAAGGTTAATTTCGTAACCAAATCATGGCCAGATATTAGAAAGAAACTGGAAAAGCTGGAGGATTGGAATGACAAACCATTAAATCAATTGTTAACAGAGGCTCAGAAAGTATATGTACGACGGGATGAGGAAAAACAGAAAGGAAAGGCAAAAATGATGTTGCAGGCAGTACAGCAAGGGGTAAAGAAGAAGGGAGACGAAGGTGATAGAAGGCCGGGCACTTATGGAGACCGGGGAAGGGGAAGAGGCAGAGGTAGAGGACGCGGAAGAGGTGAATGGAGGGACCAAAGTTGGGTTCCCCGGGAAAACAGGGAACAAGGATCAGGAGGGTGGTACACGGGACCATCCCGGTGTTACCATTGTAACGAGGAGGGTCATTTTAAGAGGGAATGTCCCAGGCTACGACGGGAGCTGCAGTCGTACGCACTCATGGAGCAAGAATAGGGAAGTCGGGGGTCCCACTCCCTGGGGTGTATGGGACACACACGGGAACCTCTGGTAAACTTGAAATTAGGACCCCAGGGAGAGGATATGATATTTATGGTAGATTCGGGAGCGGAGAGATCAAACGTAACTAAGGTACCGGAAGGAATGGGATTGGGTGAAAAACAAGTCAGAATCTCGGGGATAGGAGGGAAAGTGATGACTGCCCCCGAGGTAGAAGGGGTAGTAGTAAAATATGACAATCGAGAAGCCATGGAAGACTTAATCTTGGTACCCCAGGCAGGGATAAATCTGATGGGGAGGGATTTGCCAATTCAATTAGGAATGGGAACAGCCCCCGTAGGGGGACAGATAATAGTACACCTGTATAAACTGACCACAGGAGACGAGGAAAGAATAGTCTCACAGGTGTGGGCCAAGGAAGGAAACCGGGGAGGGCTACAGATTCCACCCTTGAGGATAGCTCTGAAAGAAGAAAGTGATTTAGTGCAGGTAAGACAATATCCGATCTCCATGGAAGGAAGGAAAGGACTTCAGCCAATTATAGAAAACTTACTAAAGGACGGTATATTAGAGAATAGTAAGATTAAACGAGAACTTACCAGTTCGAAGGTTGATCTTTATTTTATGAGGAGTTGCGATGAGGGATTTCGTGAAGACCCCGCCAACACGCATACGCGGCATCCTTCAAAGCAGCGGTGTGGAATCACAGACTCGACGAAAAGTAAGGATATTAAGATTAAACTGCGAACTACCCAGCTGAACATAATGATCGAGGGTTGGGAGCGGAGGGCACGAAATCCCTCATCGCAACTCCTCATAAAATAAAGATCAACCTTCGAACTGGTAAGTTCTCGTTTAATCTTACTATTTTACTTCGGAGTCACGTGAGTGACTTCGTGAAGACTTCAAAGCTCTGTGATTACACGCCCTGGACAACGCCCATGCTACCACACTGCCGCAATCCTGATGGAGGAAGTTTGTTAAAGCAATCCAGACTGGACAATCTGAAAATAATTAACATTTATTAAACACAAATCATAAACAAAACCCCCTGTCTGGGGACAAATTATATTAGGGAGCAGCCCTGAGTACTGCATCCGCATATGTTGTAGGTCCGGCCAATGGCTTATGGTAGAACCGTTGAAAGGTTGACTCACTGGCCCATCCTGCCGTAGCGAGGACGTGATCCATGGGCACCTCCATGTCCCTCGCTGTTGATGTGGATGCAGCCCTGGTGGAATGAGATTTAAACAGGTTAGTGTCAATACCTGCTGCATCCAACACTTCCCTGAGCCACCTGGAGATCGTCTGCACTGTCACCCGGCGATGTGGTTTTTTGTGGCTTATAAGCAGTCCTTGTTCCGAATTCCTGATCGACCGGGTCAACGCAATGTAGCAACGGAGGTGGGCGACTGTGCAGAGTGTGGCATCAGAGGGGTACGCCTGGAATTCCAACTGCAGCCCCAAAGATCCGGGTCGATGCTGCTTCAGCAATTCTGCAACGTAAAACGTTACTTTCCCAGGGGTAGAGAGCATATTGTCAATGTGCAACTTTTGAAGCGCCTGTACCCGCTGAGCAGACGTGAGCGCCATCAACATGACCACCTTCAGGGTGAGCCGGTGAAGAGGTAACCCCGCCATGGGGGACCATGATCTTAACAGGGACAGGACCACTCCTGCATCCCAGACAACGTTATATCTGGGTCGTGGAGGGTTTGTGTTAAATACACCCCTCATAAACTTTGACACCAGATTGTTGGTCCCCACTTCTACCGGAAGGTACGAGGACAGCGCACTCCTGGCGCTATTGATGGTACTATAGCTGAGCCCTTCATCATAGTGGAGGCCCGCCAGGAATTCCAGGACGTCAGGTATCGTGGCAGAATCATAGGAAACACTCTTCCTTAAACAGAATAGTTCCCATTTCCTGATCTGGGTCAGGTACTGCCGCCTTGTAGATGTTCTGCATGATGCAGCGATTAAATCCATGGCCCTCGGTGAGATCCCGGTGTTCATCAAAGGCCTTTTCAGAACCTGCAGACCAACAGGTTTAAATAGGCGTGGCACGGATGCGGCTCGCCAGTGACAGGATTAGTAACCAATTGTGGGTTGTTCCCAATTCGCACCCACGGGTGCTTCAGCATCTGGGAGACCACCGGGTACCATGGTTGTGTCGGCCAGTCGGGTATTACCAGAATGCCTGATGCAGAGTCTAATTTAATCTTCTGTAATACCCGGCTGATGAGGCAGAATGGGGGAAATGCGTAGCAATACCATTTCCCCCAGTGGAGCGAAAAAGCATCCAAAGCCACTGCCCCAGGATCTGGTTCCCACGATACATATGTTGGTATCTGATGGTTCAGTCTAGACGCAAATAGGTCAATATCTGGCATACTGAATTTTGTCACAATTTCAGCAAACACAAGGGGATTCAGCATCCACTCAATGTTATCATTAAAAACTCGTGACCTGGTGTCCGCCACCGTATTGAGTATCCCCGGAAGGTACTTGCTGATATCCAAATATCCCTTTTGATGCACCAGAGCCAAATTGTATTTGCCAAATCATTACAAGATACTGACCTGATACCACCCATATGATTTATATAGGCTACCACCGTGGTATTATCGATTTGAAGGCGGACATGTGCATGACGCAAATTACTGCAATATGCCCGCAGTCCATGAAAGACCCCCAGCATTTCCAAATAATTAATGCCTTGCACTTGGAGAAGCGTGAACTCATGAACGTCCCATCTGCCACCACAGCTGGTTACAGTGTCAGTTGCCCCCCAGCCTTGGGCACTCGCATCAGTTTGCAACAGAACCGTTGGATTGGGGAGAATGATGGGTTTGGAACTTACTCTAATATTGTGAACCCACCATTCCAACTCAGTTTGCTCCCCTATGCCTAAGCGCATAGGTCTGTCAAAATGTCCGGTATTCAATTTTAACGCCAGAATTTTGCTTCATTGTAAGTTTTGGTAATGCAACGGACCATAATTTACGGCCGGGAACGTAGCTACCATCTTGCCAATTACCTTAGCAACCTGCCGAATGGTTGGCCTGTTGTTGTCAAGCAAACTGATGCATGCTTGTTGAATGTCCACCACTTTGTCAACTGGGACGGTGATTTTCATCTGGTTAGTGTCTATAGTGAACCCCAAATAGTCCATGACCTGCGAAGGGTTGAACTTGGATTTGTCTGGATGGATTACAAACCCCATTCTTTGAAACAAAGATATAGCGGCCGAGACTGCCAACTGGGCGTGCTCTAGGGTTTTCCCTGCTATGAAAATGTCATCTAAATATGCCATTACGATATGCTTTTGTTTCCTAAGATGTGCCAATAAAGGTTTAACAAGTTTAGTAAATAGTCTCGGCGCTGTTGTAATCCCATTAGGCAAAGCCATATATTGCCATAATTGACCTTCCCAGACAAACTTCAAGAACCTTCGATGTTGTTTAGCAATAGGGACTGTATAGTACGCATCCTTCAGGTCAATGCAAGCCATAAAGTACCCATGACTAACCAACTGCTTGGCTGTCTCAAACGTCTCCATCTTAAAATGGGTATATTGCACGAAAGCATTCAACTGGGTTAAGTCGATGATAATCCGACAGCCTCCATCCTTCTTGACCCTAGTAAAGATGTTGGAAACAAACTCCAATGGCTCGTGCGTCGTTTTTTGTATCACCCCTTTCTCTTCCAATCGTAGTATTTCAACATGAGCCCGCTCCTTCTCTGACTGAGAGAGTGCAAATCTGCGACTAGGCTCATGTTGCGAAGGGGGATCTCTGCCATTAATAAACTCTATCTCATAACCCTGAATGCTTTGTAAAATAAAAGGATCCGTAGTTCGGGTATCCCAAGCAGACCGGAAATCCCGAAGCCGTCCCCCCACCGGTGAGATTACTAATGCTACGTTGTGGACGGACCCAAGCCCCCTTACCTCCAAGGTTAGCGCCGGGGTCTGGACTGTGGTGTCTTTGCTCCCCGTGTGGCGCGGCCCTGTTGCCGCATCTTCCAAGCTGGCTTGGGCTGGCCTTGGAATAAAAAAGGCCTCTGCTGTTGGGCCCCCGCCGAGGAATATGTTTGTGAATATGTTCTGGGGCCTTGGTCCACCGGTGTGTGGGACCTGAATGAGGAACGTGGCTGCTGCCTGGTGTAAACGGGAGTTTTGGATGAATGAGGCTGTCTCACCATCCCCACAGTCTTGGCTTCCTCGTCCAGTTCCTTCACGCGTTTAGGCAGGTCTTCCCCAAACAGCTGCCTTGGTGGTGGTGGTGCGGTGGAGGTGCTGCATAATCCCGCAAATTTGGGATTCAAATTTGGCCGGATGGAGCTCTTCCTAAAACAGTTGATCTCAAACTGTGTGGTGCACAGAAGTGCTAGCGCATCCTGCTGCTCCTCGGACACATTCGTGGCATCCAGCGACCGAGCAAAAGCCGTGATACCTGCTGTCAGCAGCTTTAAGATTTTCTGGAGCTTGCCCTCCTTGACCCTTGTGTTGGTCGACATGTTCCCCCATATTGCTGCATTCACTTTCGGTACGTTGAGGGAGTTACAGTTTGCTGGTGCCTTATACCTCCCCACTGTTTCCGAGAGCACGGTATCCTGGAGCTGGTGCGTAGTCAGGAAATCGATTGACGCCGCTATTTTGGGATGTAGTGGTCCCCCTGCTGACGCAGGTGACCCAAATTTCGACACCGCCTCCAACATTTCCTGAGGGTTCTGGAACTCTTCTCCCTCCTCAGGCTCACCCATACTTCCTTGCTGGCTCTCAAGCGACGGGGAGATAGAAGGTGGCGGCTGCATGTAGCTCCCAGACCTCTGGGATTCCCGTTCCTGACGCTCCAGGTCCCGTTGATAGAGCACCTCCACCATATGCTCCAACCGGCCCATACGACCGTCACCGCTGTACGCGGGCCACTGGTCGTCTTCCCCAGCCTCTCCAGAGGAACCGGGGCTTCCAGCAGTTGTCAACACCCCCACGGAATGTACTGCCGGGAAGTCGCCAGCTCCCACTCCAGCGGGGCTGTGCGACTCCCACACGGACACACCGCTGGTCCGCCGTCGTTTGGACAGCAGCGGCCCCTCTGTCTGATGGGAGGGAAGAGGGCTAGAGTCAGTACTTGCACCAGAAACTGGACTCTCTGATGTCCGTGCGGGCTTACCACCACAGTGTTCCACACATAAATGGGACTGTGGCGGCGCATGGTCTGCTCTACCCGCCTCAGCAGGGGCGCCGGACCGTACTTTGCTGCCACCGGCCCGCACTACGGCAGCCTGTTCCGGTGGTGTGCCGGTACATCCTGCCCCCACAGGGATCCTCGGCACGCCAGCACTGCCACTGGTCTGCTTCCTCGCAGGTTTACCCAGTGGCTTGTCCCTGCCTGCCGTACCGACAAGGCTGGACTTTAGCGAGGCTTCCCCCCTGCTCTGCCCGCGAGGGACCTTTAAAGGGGGGGATGCACTCGTGGACACGCTTGCTTCAAGAGCCCCACGTGCCTTACCTCCAGCCCTGGACTTGGGCACTGGAGTTCTGGAGTCTCCCAGCCCCTGCTCCTGCGCGGACACCCTCTTCTTTGCCAGAGGGGTTGTGCCGGGTCTGGTCAGCTGCTCAGAGCTCCCCGACTGCCGCGACTTCTTCCTCGGTGGCGTCTCAGCTGCTCCCGATGTAGCGGGCAGCTCCGAGGACTTTACTTGCTGAACGCGACTCCCACTCCTTCCTCCTTCCATGGTTCTGTAAACACAACACAGACCACACAAAACGGCAAACCAGCTTAAGGTTAACTTACCTGCAGCTGCTTACCTTTTTGAAGGAGCCGGTTGAGGGAGCGCACTCCCCCCCCCAGCTGCCGTGAGCAAATGCGCGCGACGATATGACGCGCATGCGTGTTGGCGGGGTCTTCACGAAGTCACTCACGTGACTCCGAAGTAAAATTGTATGTCCCCATACAACACACCCGTACTCCCCGTAAGGAAGACCGACGGGACGTTCCGACTGGTCCAGGACCTTAGGGAATTGAATAAGGTAGTTAGAGCTCGACACCCGGTAGTCCCGAACCCGTATACCATAATGGGACGGATACCCCCTAACCACAGGTGGTTCAGTGTGGTAGATCTGAAAGACGCTTTTTGGAGCTGCCCCCTGGCTGCAGAGAGCAGGGACCTTTTTGCATTTGAATGGGAAAACCCAGAGACACGAAGGAAACAGCAGTATCGGTGGACTGTGCTCCCTCAGGGGTTTACGGAATCCCCGAACCTGTTCGGACAGATATTAGAACAAGTATTAGAGGACGTCCCGAGGACTGACGGGACACAGCTGTTGCAGTATGTGGATGACCTGTTACTATCAGGGGAAGAAGAGGAGCCAGTTAGGGATGCGACCATAACCCTCCTAAACTTTCTGGGGGAGAAGGGGTTGAGGGTGTCTAAAAGTAAGTTACAGTTTGTGGAACAGGAAGTTAGATATCTAGGACACCTGATTAGCGATGGGAAAAGGAGAATAAATCCAGAAAGAATAGCGGGAATTACCGGACTGCCGATCCCGAAAAACAAAAAGGAGATCAGGAAGTTTCTTGGACTGATTGGATATTGTAGATTATGGATAGATGATTATACCCGACAAGTTAAGTTTCTATATGATAAGTTAGGTGAGGAAAATGACAAAGTGAAGTGGGAATCCAGGGACGAACACCAGTTTAGGAAACTAAAGAACAGTTTGATCACCGCACCTGTACTGGCCCTCCCGTCTATTGACCAACCATTCCATCTCTTCGTAAATGCAGAAAATGGAATTGCGCTGGGGGTACTAACCCAAGAGAGAGGAGGGAAGCGGCAGCCCGTCGCGTTCCTCTCCAAACTCCTGGACCCAGTATCGCGGGGATGGCCAGTATGTATTCAAGCGATTGCAGCAACAGCAGTATTAGTGGAAGAAAGTAGGAAACTGACATTTGGAGGAACCCTGGTAGTATCCACTCCCCATACAGTGCGGACCATACTAACTCCGAAGTCCAGTCGGTGGTTGACGGATTCTAGAATCTTGAAGTATGAGGTTATACTTATGGAAAAGGACGATTTGACTATTGTAACGGACAAAAACATGAACCCCTCCCAGTTTTTGTACTCGGCGGGTGCTGAGCAGGAAGGGGAGTTACCAGAACATGACTGTAGTGAGATAATAGAACTCCAGACAAAGAGTAGGGAAGATTTAGAGGAACGACCACTTGAAGAAGGGGAAAGATGGTTTATTGATGGTTCTTCCCGCTGTATAGACGGAAAGAGATATAATGGGTATGCTATAATAACAGGAGAAGGGTTTGGGGAAGTGGAGACAGGCAGGTTGCCAGGAGGTTGGTCAGCACAATCATGCGAACTGTATGCATTAATAAGGGCATTGGAACTATTGAAAGGAAAAGAGGGAACTGTGTATACAGACTCCAAGTATGCCTTTGGGGTGGTACACACCTTTGGGAAAATATGGAAGGAGAGAGGGATGATCACAGCCAGAGGAAAAGAGTTGGCTCATGAGCAGTTAATTGAAAAAGCCTTGGAAGCACTACATTTGCCAGAGAGAATAGTGGTGGTCCATGTAGCAGGCCACCAGAGAGGGAATTCGCTGGAAGCTGAAGGGAATAGAGCAGTTGATAGTGCTGCCAAGACAGCTGCAGTAGACGGAACGGTAAAAATGCTGTCTCTGATACCGTTGAGAGAGGGAATAGAGAAGATACCTGTATTCTCGCAGGAGGAGGAGGATAAAATGAATGAATTGGGTGCCCGGCGTTCCACGGATGGAAAGTGGTGGACGCCGGACGGAAAACAAATAATTACCAAGGGACTGACGAGGGATTTGATTAAACAACTACATTCGCAGTCGCACTGGGGAGCTCAGGCTTTGTGCGACACGATACTACGGACCTACGCCTGCCGAGGCATTTATACTATAGCCAAGCAGGCGGTGTCTGGTTGTGTAGTATGCCAAAGGGTGAATAAGAAGGTAATGAGAGCTGTCCCAGGAGGAGGACAACAATTGGCCATTAGACCCTTCCAGAGAATACAGGTGGACTTCACAGAACTGCCAAGAGTACAGAGGTGGAAGTATCTTTTAGTTGTAGTGGATAATTTCACCAGGTGGGTAGAGGCATTTCCTACGATGAATGCCACTGCCCAGGCGGTAACTAGGATACTGCTGGAACAAATCATCCCACGGTATGGAGTCATTGAATCCATAGATTCTGATCGAGGAACCCATTTTGCTTCCAAAGTGCACCTGTTAATTTGTAGCACCTTGGGAATAAACTGGAAGCTACATACTCCGTGGCACCCCCAGAGTTCTGGGAGAGTGGAACGGATGAATGCTACTCTCAAAATTCAAATAACTAAACTAATGGAAGAGACAGGGCTACCCTGGACTAAATGTTTACCAATTGCTTTATTAAGAATACGAACGGCACCCCGAAAGGATATTGCGGTGTCTCCTTATGAAATGTTGTTTGGACTGCCTTATCTTGGAAAGGTGGAAGGCACACTAACCTTTGAAGGAAGTGATGTGTTCTTGAGGAACTATTTACTGGCAGTGTCTCGTTCCCTTACAGAATTAAAAGCTAAAGGACTATTGGCTCAAAGTCCACCACTCGACTTCCTGATACATGCTGTAAAGGCTGGCGACTGGGTACTGGTCAAGAATTGGAAGGAGGAGAAACTCCAGCCCAGGTGGACCGGCCAATACCTTGTATTACTGACAACCGAGACAGCAGTACGAACAAAAGAAAAAGGGTGGACCCACGCGACCCGGGTTAAAGGGCCCATTGACCCACCCGCTCCTGATAAAGAGGAACAGTGGATGGTGAAGCCGGGGAATAAGCCCCTAACCTTAACTTTTAGGAGAAAATAAATGTATAACTAGCAGTATGAAAGGAGCAGTTGTGGTATTGTTTGCTCTGCATGTAATCATGGTAAAAAGTATTAATAACTGTGATAAATGTTATCATCCTATCAGATACGGAGGGCAGACAACCAGATCATTTACCTATCATTCCCATGTGAATGGGGGGTTACACAAAAAGCTGGAGAAACTCAGCGGGTGCAGCAGCATCTAAGGAGCGAAGGAGATAGACGACGTTTCGGGTCGAGACCCAGTCTGAAGAAGGGTCTCGACCCGAAACGTCGTCTATCTCCTTCGCTCCTTAGATGCTGCTGCACCCGCTGAGTTTCTCCAGCTTTTTGTGTAACCCTCGATTCTCCAGCATCTGCAGTTCCTTCTTTAACACATTCCCATGTGAATGTTGCTTGCTATAGCCTGAGGACTAGAACTATTTGTGAGGATGGGGGAAAGCAGTATTATATGGTAGAGAATAGGGGATATGTAGGGAGGTTTGGGCACGTTACCTGCCCAAAGGGGAAGAGATGGGTTTGTATGACCAGGATAGGAAAGTTAGGTCTCCCTTTTCATGCCTTAAGATGGACATTAGACCAAGTGAAGGAGGAAGTAATACAAAGGTTAATGGAAATAGTAGTCACCAAGCCTCCCCCTCCCCCACCTACTCAGCCTCAATTGCACCAGACAATGTATGAAGAAATAAAGAAGCAGATTGAGATCCCTGAAGGAGGGAAAAACTTGTTTGTGGACTTGGTCCTCCGGATAGCTGGAACCCTGAATGTGACTAACTGTTGGGTCTGTGGCGGACCACTGATGAGCTCACGTTGGCCGTGGAGAGGATCCATTGTTGAAGTATGGGACTTGATGGAGTGGAACCTGACAGGACCGAGATCCCCAGGAATGGTCCTGACAGACGCTCCGGTTGGGACTGAGTGTATCTCTAGGCCCTGGGTAAAGGATGCCGTCCTAGTAGGCAGCAGCCCCTGCCAGCGCATTGTCACCCAGTGGCCAAATCAGTCCCGAGTGTGGTGGCCAGAAGAGCCTAGATGGTATCCAACTAAGAAGGAGGGGAGGATCTGTACTATCTGGATGAAGACTGATGGAATGGAATCGACTGGACTATGGAACTGCACCGGGAACAACCCTTATCAAGGAATTCCGGTGTTGCGAGATATATGGAACAAGGTTACCTCTAGTGGACCAGCCCCTGAAGGACTGTTATGGATATGCGGACACAAGGCATACTCGGTGTTGCCAACAAATTGGAGCGGGACTTGCTTCATTGGACTGGTACAACCGGGATTTTTCCTGTTAGACACTGAAGAAGGGCGGTCGCTAGGAACACCTGTATTTGACGACCGATATCGGAAGAAGAGGAAAATAGACATTGGAGAATGGGAAGATGATGAATGGCCACCTGCAAGAATCATCTCATACTATGGACCAGCCACTTGGGCACAGGATGGATCCTGGGGCTACCGAACCCCGGTATACATGTTAAACCGGATCATAAGACTTCAGGCAGTACTGGAAGTAATTACCAACCAAACTGCGGCGGCACTGGAGATGCTGGCAAAGCAGCAGACACAGATGAGAGCAGCAATATACCAGAACCGGTTGGCCCTAGATTACCTCCTGGCAGAAGAAGGAGGGGTATGCGGGAAATTCAACCTCTCTAATTGCTGTCTAAACATCGATGACAATGGACAGGCTGTAATGGACATATCAGAGGGAATCCGGAAATTGGCACATGTTCCAATACAAAAGTGGAATTCGATTATGGGAACCCGATGGTGGGATTCCATCCTCGGGGGAACATGGTGGAGAACAGCGGGACTCGTGTTTCTATGTGCATTGGCTGGGTTGGTCTTTATCCCCTGTTATATTCCTTGTTTTAGGGAACTTATTACAAGGAGTATAAGTCAGATGCAGGCTGTAGTAGTACCTATGGGAGAGAAAGGGGCAATACCGAAAATAATGATAATGCGACCAGGGAAGGTCCAGGATCCACAGGAAGAGGAGATTAGGAGGATGCTACTTCAATTCGAACTGAAGGAGCTTGAAATTGAGGTTTAATCAATAGATGCGTAGCAAAAGAAAAAGGGAGGATTGTGAGGGATGAAGTGATTAAACCCCACTATTGTAAGGATTCAGGAGAAGATTCTAACTTGTAAACAGGATTCTAACCGATAGAGGCCAGGCAGGGAGAGGATGTTGACATAGCTGGGAGTAGGTTTATCAGAACTGTCCTTGGGTGAGGATGGATTGCATAGTGTAGCGTAGAAGGAGGGTGATAGATGGGACCCTTGTCAGTAGGGACTAGGGATGAAAGGGGGCCCTTGTCAGTAGAGACTAGCTTTAGTTCAGATATTAAAAAACTGAGATAGGTCAGTTGGAGGTGAGAAAACTAGGCCAGGTCAATTGCAACTGGGCATGCTTAATGATATAAATGAATATTGGTGATACGCCCCTAGCCAAGAAATTGCTCATTACCATGCACATGTATGAACGTGGTATGTATGATGTGGGAGGTACTGGGGGGATGTACCTATAGACGGTGCACCTCAGTGCTCTGATTGGGGAGAGCCAGAAGGGGAGGTTATGCCAGCAGAATTGTGTGTATAAAGGGGCTTTACTGTTCTGACTTTGGTGTGTCTCAATTTGGAGAGGCACCTGATTCTGCAGATTCGCAAATAAACAGGTATTTTTTGTTCCGATGATTTAGTCTCTGAGCAGTGATTGTGAGCACGACATATATCTCACAGTAGCTATTCCTAAACCGGGTTGTTGCAGTCTTCAGGCTCCTGTACCTTCTACCCAAAGGTAGCAGGGAGATGAGTGTGTGGCCAGGGTGGTGTGGGTCCTTGATGATGCTGCCAGCCTTTTTGAGGCAGCGACTGTGATAAATCCCCTCGATGGAAGGAGGGTCAGAGCCGATGATGGACTGGGCAGTGTTTACTACTTTTTGTAGTCTTTTTCTCTCCAGGGCGCTCAAGTTGCCGAACCAAGCCACGATGCAACCAGTCAGCAAGCTCTCTACTGTACACCTGTAGAAGTTAGAGTCCTCCTTGACAGACCAACTCGCCGTAATCTTCTCAGGAAGTAGAGGCGTTGATGAGCTTTCTTAATAATTGCATCTGTGTTCTCGGACCAGGAAAGATCTTCACAGATGTGCACGCCCAGGAATTTGAAGCTCTTGACCCTTTCAACCATCGACCCATTGATATAAACAGGACTGTGGGTCCCCATCCTACTCCTTCCAAAGTCCACAATCAGTTCCTTGGTTTTGCTGGTGTTGAGGGCCAGGTTGTTGTGCTGGCACCATATGAACAGTCGCTCGATCTCTCTTCTATAGTTGGATGATCAGCCATGATCACATTGAATGGCGGTGCAGGCTCGAAGGGCCAAATGGCCTACTCCTGCACCTATTTTCTATGTTCTATGTTTCTATACTCGGACTCATCCCCATCAGTGATACGTCCCACAACAGTGGTGTCGTCAGCGAACTTTTCAGAAGGAGATGGAGGAATTTCTTTAGTCAGGGGGTGGTGAATCTGTGGAATTCATTGTCTCAGAAGGCTGTGGAGGCCACAAATCAGTGGATATTGTTGAGGCAGAGATAGATTCTTGATTAGTACGGCTGTCAGGGATTATGGGGAGAAGGCAGGAGAATGGGGTTAGGAGGGAGAGATAGATCAGCCATGATTGAATGGTGGAGTACACTTGATGGGCCGAATGGTCAAATTCGTTCCTATCACTGATGAATTTAAGAACAAGGATGAAGGGTGAAATGAATCTTTAAACACTTCACTTTGCAAATGAATCAAAGAGTGGAGTCCACTCCACCAACTCCCCTGAAGTACACAGACTCTCTGTCAGCTTCACCAGGAGGTGGCTGCAGAGATGTGTAATGAGTGTGTGGATAGAGTCTCTGTCCAGAGGGACAAGCACTACGTGAATCTACATCACATATGAGCTGCCAAATATATGCCTTCCTGCATCTGCAACTCATCATGCTCTTGTCCCATCACATCAATGTGACGTTGCAGGACAACACAATTAGATTGCTGCTGGATCGTCTTTGAAACAGAACAGGGTGGAGAGCTGTCACTGCAACATGAAAGCTTTGATCATTTGCAAGACTCTTGGCAAAGGATTAGAAATAAAGCAACAGATTAGCCACAGCTGTGATAAAGTTAATCGGCTGCAAGCAACCCCTCACGTCAGAGAGAAACTAAAGGCCAAATGAAACAGCAGCAAGTTTAAGAATAAGTGGTAAGCCATTTAGAACGGAGACGAGGAAACACTTTTGTGGAATTCTCTGCCTCAGAGGGTGGTGAAGGCCAGTTCTCTGGATACTTTCAAGAGAGAGCTAGATAGGGCTCTTAAAGATAGCGGAGTCAGGGGATATGGGGAGAAGGCATAAACGGAGTATTGATTGGGGATGATCAGCCATGATCACATTGAATGGTGGTGGTGGCTCGAAGGGCCGAATGGCCTACTCCTACACCTATTGTTTATTGTCTATAACTCAGCAGGACAGGCAGCATCTCTGGAGAGAAGGAATGGGTGACGTTTTGGGTCGAGGCCCTTCTTCAGACTGATTACGCAGTACTTCTAAACAAAGGTAGTGTGCAGTTTGTTAGACATAAGTCTTGGATACCTCAAATTTAAGTTATTTGTGGTAGTAAAACTTTATTTATAATTAAGATGGAATATTCAAACATTAACTGCATCATTTACATAGTCAGGAACTTGGATAAACTCTACTCTTCAATTTCTAAAATGATATAAAGAATGACAAAATAGTGAAAACCAGGCAAATAATGTACATAAAACAGTCGCCTCAAATAATTGTGAAGCTGTACTAATTTAATCCCAACGTCCCAGAGTCAATCAGGTTCATTAGAACAAAGCGATCCTGATATACTTCCCTGCTTTCAGAAAAGTCAGCTGTGAACCTGTAAATTGTACAGCTAATTGTGGCCGGTCTGAAGAAGGGTCTTGACCTGAAACCTCACGCATTCCTTCTGTCCAGAGACGCTGCCTGTCCCGCTGAGTTTCTCCAGCGTTTTGTGTCTGGCAGCAGACAGGACCGTTCACCACACAAAGGGCGCTCTCTCACGTAACATCCGCACTCCAAAGCGCTGCCACTCGCGCTGGTGTATCCACAGCTCCTGCGTGGTGTCCAGGCACGCCAGCACTGCTCCACCCTTCCACGCTATCAGCCGCGCATCCATGTCCTCATAGGGAACGAAACAAAGTGAAAACACCAGGTTAGTTATCTGGGCCAGAGATTAATGCAAGGCCATTAGAAACGGCAAGATTCTGTTTCTTCTCTCATCTTCTCCATTCCATTCCCTTGATAGTTAAAGCTCTGGTGAACGACAATGAAAATAAAAACAACAGGTTGAGGAGAAGACACTTAAAAGACACTCAGAAAGATACGTGGACAGGAAAGGTTTAGAGAAATAGAGGCTAGACATGCTGCCTTACAGTGCTGTCGGCACCAGAGACCCAGGTTCAATCCCGACTATGGGTGCTGTCTGCATGGAGTTTGTACGTTCACCCCGTGACCACGTGGGTTTTCTCCAGGTGCTCCGGTTTCCTCCCACACTCCAAAGACGTGCAGGTTTGTAGGTTAATTGGCCCGGTGTAATTATAAATTGTCCCTAGTGTGTGCAGGGTAGTTAATGTGCGGGAACCGCTGGTCAGCACAAACTCGGTGGGCCGAAGGGCCTGTTTCCGCCCTGTATTACTAAACTAAACTAAAGAAAATGGCCTCAGATTTTCCACTGAGGTGGTCATTTAGTTTAGTTTAGGGATACAGCATGGAAACAGGCCATTCGGCCCATCGAGTCTGTGCCCACCAGGGGCTGAAGCAACACTCCAACAGCAGATGATGCCAGACTTTACTGCGGACACAGCTAGGAGCGGCTCTCACCTTGGGTCTGGTGATGACTTCAACATTCTCTACGATTCTCCGGAAGGATGGCGGCATCTTGTTCAGGATTCTGTGCTGCAGGAACTCCTGAGCCCCCTGGAACATCAGACCGCCCCCCACCACCAAAATGGAACTGTACATCTTCTTTTTTGTTTCATCAGAACCTGCAGAGTGAGCCCATTATATCAGACCGTATCACAGGAATCATTTAAATCATCTCAAATCCAAATGCGAAACTAAATCACAAACCAAAATACAAACGATGTTCAGAACAGGTGATGATTTGGCTCTGGATATGCTGCCTGTCCCGCTGAGTTACTCCAGCTATACTTGTGTCTATCTTCAGTGTAAACCAGCATCTGCAGTTCCTTCCCACACAAAGAATGTTCACCCAACGTGGTTTTAACATTTTAACCCGTTAAATGTTACAGGTTAAATTTAATCCAGAATTTAGATCGCATTCCTCAGGAGGACTTTACTTTTGTTAAAATGCGTCCATGAGAAAAACACCATCCATAAACCAGCCACATCCGACAGAGACTAGAGTCCCACTGCACACTGACAGTATAGTTGAAGACACTTTCAATATATTCATGTGAAAACTATGAACTGCAGACAAAATGTGTAGGAAGGAACTGCAGATGCTGGTTTAAACCGAAGATAGACACAAAAGTGCTGGAGTAATTCAGCGGGTCAGGCAGCATCTCTGGAGAACATGGATAGGTGATGTTTCGGATTGAGTCTGAAGGATCTCAACCTGAAACGTCACCTATTCCTTTTTTCCAGGGATGCTGCCTTACCCGCTGAGTTACTCCAGCATTTTGCATCTATCTTCAGTGTAAACCAGCATCTGCAGTTCCTTCCTACACGTGGATCAGGGAACATTGATCCACAGAGTTCCTCCATTGGTTTGTTCTTTACTCCACCCCATCGGCTGGCCATTTGACCCATCAAGTCGCTGCTAGCTTCAAAGTCTTATAGTCTCACTACATCTGAAGTCCACCTTTAACTCGGTATCTATTTCAAGCATTAGATCAGTAAAAGGTCTATGGCTCAAATGTCATTTTGATAAGCAGGACACACAAAACTGTATGACTAGACACAACATTCAGAATATTATTTTGGCTTTTATTGCATTCAATCTTCTTGTAGTTCTCACACTTGAGGTAACCCTGGCATATATATATATATATATATATATATATACATCCATTCTCTCTCTCTCTCTCTCTCTCTCTCTCTCTCTCTCCCCAAACAGCTAACAATGGCCCGTTTCCTTTATCATTGTGACTTTTTTGTACATCTTTCATTCATTGTTCTTTATCTCTCTATATCACCGCCTATATCTCTTGTTTCGCTTATCCCTAACTGAAGAAGAGTCTCGACCTGAAACATCGCCCATTCCTTTTCTCCAGAGATGCTGCCTGTCCCGCTGAGTTATTCCAGCATTTTGTGTCTATCTTCGGTTTAAACCAGCATCTGCAGTTGCTTCCTACACAAAACCATTTTTAAGTTAACCACTTGTTGTGGAGACACCGCTTGATAACCCCACTTACTAGGTATGTTGCAAAACTTACCTTGAGCAGTTCTGCCGCTCCCCGTGTGCGCAACTTTGGCGCCTTTCAGAGGGGGGCGGGCT